>JARBWK010000003.1:140410680-140810680 GCA_030556195.1 Anolis apletophallus
TGTACTTCCTGTTAGGGAACTCATTCACATTCCACTTTTTTCCTTCTAAGAAACAGCTGTTTCTGCAAAGTTTAGTTTAATGTTTTTAATATCAAAATCTTGTTTACCTTTAATCTTTGGGGAGAGAGTGGGAGAGTAAGACAATCCTACCCCCCTGATGTTACTCCTGTCCTGGTATGCCAGCAGAAAAGCTGATGGGGATCACTGTAGGCCTGTAACCAGACAAAAATTGGGAGGGGATGTTGAAACAGTTTTTATTTTTATAGCAAATCGTGAAGACTAGGTCCATAACACAAAATAATTTAAATTCAATGACTAATTCTATATTTTATATATACTTAATGAAAACAAATTTCTATTTTAGCTACAAAGTTTCAAGTATTTAAACCCCTGAAAAAGACTCTTAATTGATAATTTAAATGTTACAAAAGAATACCTGTTGGAAACACTTGAAATCTGTGTGAATACACTGACAAAAATCAGGCTCCATCAATAAACTTCAGTGGACACTCAAGACTGCAAGTCCAGTCAGCCTTTCTTGCCCCATTGTGCTTCTTATGCATGTTTTCAAATGTTTAAGAGTTGAATAGGACCTTTCATATATCCAACTTCATTTTGTGCACTTCATTTATAGTGGGGAGATGACAAACTATCAATCGGTTGTGCATGACATCATGCAATAGATGACGGTCTTGTTTATATGCTGTCAAGAGTTCTGCTGGCTCATCTCTGTGAAGCAGCAGAGTACACAAATGTAGTTCAGGAGAAGTCTGAGGGCGACACAGTAATCAATCAGCTAAATAAGGATGAGACAAGAGGGTAAGCCGTAAGTCCAATTTTACCTGTTGGGAAAAAAACCCATGTAGGTTTGGAGTCTTCTTATGGTAGCTCTTGCCTGCTGTTTCAGATGCATTCCAACAGATGGCAGAACATCATTCAATGAACTTCAGTTTAAGGGAGTAAAATAATGTTTTATAAAATGTAGTTAAGTATTCAGACTGAAAATAAGCTACATTTTTATCTGCAGGTTCTCTTATGTTTACTAGGACAGTCAAAGACTAAAACAATACCAGTATTTTAAAAATAGTTACCTGACTTAAAAAATAATAGATAGATCACTGCAAAATTCAAATAATCATCAAACTGAATCACGTACAATTTTCCCATGTGTGAAAAGAAGAACACACTTAACCATAATGTGGTGCAAAAAGTCCTACGAAACCTGTCTGAGTCTAGATTTTGATGTGAAGATGAGAGAAATGCAAGAGTTTAGCTAGGGAAAATTAGAAAATTGCAATGTTGCTGACTGGCTGAGAAAGGCGGTATACAAATACAGTAAATAAATGTTATGTAGCCCTCTAGAAATTATAGTGTTTAATTTACATTTAATTCAAAAGATTCTAGACCTCTAATCCTAGGCATTACTAGTTAGAGCAGGCGAAACAGAACTACTTGTGCACAGTCTTGGCAGAGCCCTGACATTTGAAAAAGTATACAAAAGCTGGCAGAGATGTAGAGGCGCTGGTGGTTTGGATCTAAAGTCAATTCCGATTTTAACAGGAAAAAAAGTTCAAAACTTTTCAAAACTTCCGAGATTTCCATATCCTTCGTTAATGGTTTCAAAGTGTTATCTCCTGTTTCATTAGGTGGTCTTTACTTTGAAAGTATTTGTTTTATTCCAGAAAAAAGGGAGGGGGAACAAAGGGAAGAAATCAATCCACATTGGTTTAAACTGCTTCTCTTGCCCAAGACTGATGCGGGAGAGAAAAGAAACTGAAGGAAAGCCATCCAAACTGGGTTAAACTGCTTCTCTCACCCAGGACTGACGTGGGACAGAAAGGAAACTGAAGGAAAGCCATCCAAACTGGGTTAAACAGCAGCTCTCGCCCAGGACTGACCCGGGAAAGAAAGGGAACTGAAGGAAAGTCATCCAAACTGGGTTAAACAGTGGCCCTCGCCCATGATTGACGCGGGAGAGAAAGGGAACCAAAGGAAAGCCATCCAAACTGGGTTAAACAGCAGCTCTTGCCCAGGACTGATGCGGGAGAGAAAGGGAACCGAAGGACAGCCATCCAAACTGGGTTAAACAGCGGCTCTCGCCCAGGACTGACGTGGGAGAGAAAGGAACTAAAGGAAAGCCATCCAAACTGGGTTAAACCGCTTCTCTTACCCAGGACTGATGCGGGAGAGAAAGGAACCAAAGGGAAGCCATCCAAACTGGGTTAAACTGCTTCTCTTACCCAGGACTGATGCGGGAGAGAAAGGAACCAAAGGGAAGCCATCCAAACTGGGTTAAACCGCTTCTCTTACCCAGGACTGATGCGGGAGAGAAAGGAACCAAAGGGAAGCCATCCAAACTGGGTAAAACCGCTTCTCTTACCCAGGACTGATGAGGGTGAGAAAGGAACCAAAGGGAAGCCATCCAAACTGGGTTAAACCGCTTCTCTTACCCAGGACTGATGCGGGAGAGAAAGGAACCAAAGGGAAGCCATCCAAACTGGGGTAAACAGTGGCTCGCACCCAGGACTGACGTGGGAGAGAAAGGGAACCAAAGGAAAGCCATCCAAACTGGGTTAAACTGCTTCTCTTACCCAGGACTGATGCGGGAGAGAAAGGAACCAAAGGGAAGCCATCCAAACTGGGGTAAACAGCAGCTCTCGCCCAGGACTGACGTGGGAGAGAAAGGGAACCAAAGGGAAGCCATCCAAACTGGGTTAAACCGCTTCTCTTACCCAGGACTGATGCGGGAGAGAAAGGAACCAAAGGGAAGCCTTCCAAACTGGGTAAAACCGCTTCTCTTACCCAGGACTGATGAGGGTGAGAAAGGAACCAAAGGGAAGCCATCCAAACTGGGTTAAACCGCTTCTCTTACCCAGGACTGATGCGGGAGAGAAAGGAACCAAAGGGAAGCCATCCAAACTGGGTTAAACTGCTTCTCTTACCCAGGACTGATGCGGGAGAGAAAGGAACCAAAGGGAAGCCATCCAAACTGGGGTAAACAGTGGCTCGCACCCAGGACTGACATGGGAGAGAAAGGGAACCAAAGGAAAGCCATCCAAACTGGGTTAAACTGCTTCTCTTACCCAGGACTGATGCGGGAGAGAAAGGAACCAAAGGGAAGCCATCCAAACTGGGGTAAACAGCGGCTCTCGCCCAGGACTGACGTGGGAGAGAAAGGGAACCAAAGGAAAGCCATCCAAACTGGGTTAAACTGCTTCTCTTACCCAGGACTGATGCGGGAGAGAAAGGAACCAAAGGGAAGCCATCCAAACTGGGGTAAACAGCGGCTCTTGCCCAGGACTGACACGGGAAAGAAAGGGAACCCAAGGAAAGCCATACAAACTGGGTTAAACAGTGGCTCTTGCCTAGGACTGACGCAGGAGAGAAAGGGAACAGAAGGGAATGCATCCCCACTGTTCTGAAAAGCTGAAAATTTTCCAACTCGCTTACTGATTTGTAAGAGAAATCGCGGAAAATGCTTCAAAATGGAAAAGATACTTCCGGGTTCCCAAATTGTTTCGAAATTGCTTCAAAAAGAAATTTGATCCAACTGTATTCCAAATTAGGAAGATTCCAACTGAACCTACCAATGCCTACTGATTACTACGAGGCTGGAAGCATAAAACTTGATGAGAATGAAAGGAAGCACCTTTGTTGCATATTTTGCATGACAGAGGGTTGAACTAGATCAGTGGTTCTCAACCTGTGGGCCCCCAGATGTTTTGACCTTCAACACTCAGAAATCTTAACAGCTGGTAAACTGGCTGGGATTTTGGGAGTTGTAGGCCAAAACAGCTGGGGACCCACTGGTTGAGAACCATTGGACTTGATAGGCCTTGTGGACCTTCCAACTATTTTTCTATGATTCTGGAAGAGACCTGCACAGTTGGACTTGAAACACTTAAATTTTATAAAATTCTGATACTGTTTCAGTCCACTCTCCTGAATTTTCTGTCCAGTCCTGGAATTATGGACAAACCATAGAAATGTAATTTAGGATTTCAGATTATGCACTTCTAAATATCCTTTTAGAAGAATACATATAGAAGGTAATATAAAAGCCTTTTTAAATTGGGTCATTTCAAAGCATACCTTAATGTAGCCCCGGTTTCTCTCTACATTGTCACTATTTCCATCCCCAACATGTGTATTCTTTCTCTCTTGCACACACACAGACACACAAAGAAACTTCCTTGTCTCCTGCCAACCCCATGTACATTCCCACTCACTGTGCCCTCACTCTTTCCAATCCCCTTTGGTGTTTGCTCTCTTTCTTTGTCATTCTTCTCATTTCTGAATGTACACATATTGCTTTAGTACATGTGTATCTACATTTTACATTGCACATTTTAGCACCCTGACACCATTTTAATTGTCATGGCTCTAACATATGGAATCCTGGAATCTGTAGTTTGTTGGAGATAAGCGTACTCTGCTTGAGAGCGTTAATTCACTGACCCAAACTCTAATATACCAGTAGATTTCTTGATACCAAATTCTAATTCCCCAATCAAGTATTACTTTGCTTCATTTTCTACAATAGTTACATACAATAGGCCCTTGTCACCCGCTGCTGTTTGTATCCAAGATCCCCCATGGATCAGTCCCGGATTACCCATAAGGCCACACTAGGCCATGGCCTATGAGCGCAGGCCTAGGGGGGTGCCAGATCAAGGACCAAAAAAAATTCAAACAAAACCCTTCCTTCTCCTCCCCGTGACCAGTCGCGGCAAGAAGAAGGAAGAGGCGAAGGAAGCCCCGCCCCCGGGCACTGCCACGCATGCCCAACAGCGCCCCGGGGCGGAGCTTCCCTTCCTCCTTCTCCCCGCGACCGGTCACGGCGAGAATGAGGAAGAGGCGGAGGAAGCCCCGCCCCCCGGGGCTGCCGCACATGCCCAGCAGCGCCCCGGGGGTGAGGCTTCCAAAGTGTGGCCTAGGGTGCCAAAAGGCGTTAATCCGGGCCTGCCATGGATATCAACATATGTGTATGTTCAAATCACATTGTATACAATGGTACAATAAAATGATGCCCTTTATGTAAAATGGCAAAATCAGGTTTGCTTTTCGGAGTTTTTTTTCATGTATATATTCAAACAGTGGATGGTTTTATCTGTGGATACAGATTCTGTTAATATGGACGGCCAACTGTATTATAATTTCAAAATATTTTAATAGCACAGTTGTATAGTGAGTTGTTCACAGGTTTTAACATAAGGAGACACATTATGGATCATAAGATAAACACATTATCACATTCACTAGACAAAACTGTTTTGGAATAATTTATGACACCAGAGATACCATAAGGAAAAGTTGACACAGGGGCCCTTCCACAGAACTGTATAAAATCCACATTGAACTGGATTATATGGCAGTGTGGTCTCAGATAACCCAGTTCAAAGCAGATATTGTGGATTTTCTGCCTTGATATTACAGGTTATAAGACTGTGTGGAAGAGGCCAGAGAGGTACATCCATCCATATAGGTTTTAGCAGCTTCCTTCTCTTTAAGCATGCTCACCACATTTTGAGCACAATTATAACCTTTCCCTTGAAGAGAATTCATATGTTTATAGCAAAAGCCAAGGCTATACAGCACAAACTGGTTGAATTTTTTAAAAAAATATTTTTATTGAGGTTTTCACAGGTATTGGAGGGGGGTGTAAAGTTGTGGGGGGGAGGGAGGGGATGGGGCAAGGGAAGAACAGGTATCTGGGAAGGAAGGCTGGGGGTCAGGATGGAGCCAGGACCTGGGTGGGTTCGGGGGAAGGGTGGGTGTTGTGGGGGGGACCCACCCGGGCGAGGTGTGAGAGGGGGAGGTTGAAAGCAGTCTCTAGGGGAGCCCAAAGTCCTTTCTCTTCTGGTGTTGGTCGGGTGTAGTTGGGTGTGTGCTCTCCTTTCTCCGTTGTAGTTTCTTCCCGGACCTATGTTGAGCCCCTCTCAGTTTTACATTGTTGAATGGATCAGTTTGCCCGTCAGGCACCTTCTTGCAGGGCAGTCAGTCTGCTCTCTTCCTCTCTTAATTTTTAGGATCCTTCAATTCTTTGGTAAGTGTGTCCATTTCTGCTGTCCATTCCTTGTCTTATAGTATGGTCGTATCTGTCCCTTTCATCTGCCATGGCCTCCTTTCTAGCCGTACTCTTTGGGAGATTTTAGACCTTCTTCATCCGCCTCTGGATCGTCACAACTTGGGGGGCCATATTTTGTGAACATCCCTGGAAAGTAAGGATGGTGTTTCTTTGAGGTGTTCATTCTTTTTGTTGCGTTGTTCTCCTCTGACTTCTCTCTCTATTGAGTTGCCCCCCACTCCTTTTGGCTTTATTCTTATTTGTATCCCGAGTGGGTCTTTTCGACAATGAATCAACCTCCTGATTCTTTTCCTCTTTTTCCTTTTGGGGAGTAGAGGCTTCGGGATTCTTATTAGTCATTTGAGTGACTCCCAGTGTGGCTTCCACCCTTTCTTTGCAATAAAGTTCTCTTTCTCCTGATGCTTTCTGCCATTTAGTGACCCCCTCTACTCTCTTCTCTAGATCTTCATGTACTGCTGCGTTTTTTCCCTTGACCTCGGGGGTTTCTTTTCCATCCTCGTAGGTGATTGTTGGCTCCAGCCTTGTGGGGGTCGCTTCTTTGGATGAATCTAGCCTTGCGTATTGCGGCTGTTGCTGGATGAGTTCAAATTGCTTTTCTTGTCGGGCCATCATTAGATCGATCTTCTGTAGACACCCATCCTGTGCTTCTCCTAATTTTCGTAGTTCATTAATGATGTCCTTTAGGGTTATTGTTTCCTCCTCTGACCACCTTCCTTGCATTCTCTCTAGATCTTTTACTTCTGTGTTTGATTTGTTTAATGTTGGCATACTCTATTGTCGGTTATTCCATTCGCTGGGAGGATTTGTTCTGCTCTTTGGCAGCAAGGATCCCTTGTTGCATATAAGGGAGGCCTTGGAAATTCCTACTTCTCTGATCCCTCTATCACAAGTGCGCCTTTTCCCTCCCACAAGATGGCGCTCCCGCCAAAAGCTCTTCTTCTTCCCTGTTCTCGGATCTATGGCAGCTTCTCCGCCATTTTGGGTCCTCTGGGGTCCTTTTGTCTCTCCCGAATTGGCTTTGCCTGAGGAATTTGGCTGCCCCCCGGTGAGGTCTTCCTGTGGGGGGGGGTTGTCCCTCTCTGACTTCCCCAGCACTCACATTTGTTCATGCCCGTCTCTTCTTCCTCTTTTGGCCCCGATCTTGGTGGGGTAGGCTGGGCTGGGCTGGCAGTTACTGCGGGTCATCCCCCGCTTCCCGTCCCTTGACCCGCTTGCCGCCACGGCTGAAGGCCGGACTCGCCGATCTCCCCCTTGAGGAGAGGGCGTCCCTGGAGTCGGCGGCACCTTCCCCCACGGCCGCGATCCCTTTAGACGTGGCTTCGTCTCTGGGAGGGGGCACAAATCGCCCTCCGGTCGAGGAGACAGTTGGCACTCTGAGGAGCCTCAGAGTGTCCGTCCTGCCGCCATCTTTGCCCGCCGGAGACCCACAGTCAAACTGGTTGAATTTTAAATCACTTCATGTTGTTATGTGTCATAAGGTTAGCTTCAACATATGGCAACCCTTTGAATGAAAGACCTTCAAGTCCAAATAGGGGTGGGGTGTTCTCCTCAAAAGTAAAGTGAAAAGGCAGGGAATGTCTTGAAGATTTTGCAAGTTCACTTATTTATTCATAATCACAAAATTAAAGTGGAGTCAAAGTGGATATGCTCAGTACGATGTCAATGATCCAGCTTCCAATCACAGAAATCCCAAAATAAAGTAATAATCTGTAATGGATAATCCAAAAGCGGGTATAATCCGGGATAGAAAGGAAGGGTGCGGTCGACGGTCTGTATAAGGCCTTGCCGTTTGCCTATAGAGGCTTCATCTGGACCCGGTAGGTATTAATATCCACATATCGAAAGCAATTCCACTGGTCCGGTAAGTCAATATTCAGTCATAAATCATAAATTCTCAATCATAGTGGACCCGGGTGTTTGGATACACCAGTGGCTGCGTCCACTATGACTGAGAATTTATGATTTATGACTGAATATTGACTTACCGGACCAGTGGAATTGCTTTCGATATGTGGATATTAATACCTACCGGTCCAGATGAAGCTCTATAGGCAAAACGGCAAGGCCTTATTGTGACCGACCCGCACCCTTCCTTTCTATCCCGGATTATATCCGCTTTGGATTATCCATTACAGGTTATTACTTTATTTTGGGATTTCTGTGATTGGAAGCTGGATCGTTGACATCGTACTGAGCATATCCACTTTGACTCCACTTTAATTTTGTGATTATGAATAAATAAGTGAACTTGCAAAATCTTCAAGACATTTCCTGTCTTTTCACTTTACTGAAAGACCTTCAAGACCATCTAGACAGTCTGCCTAGAATGAACAAGAAGCGAACAGCAAGCACTGGGGAATTATGGCAGCTGTGTGTGGTTGTGTGTGGTTTTTCTTGGATAAAAAAAGGCATGGAAAACACCATCCTCTCCACAGCATAAAATTGTGCACCCATTCCTTCTGTCTAGGGACAAACTAGTTAGGAAATGCCCACTTCATATTTCATTTCCACAAAAAGGAGAGTTTAGAGAAGTCAACCTGGATGTGGCCGGGGGAGACCGAGACTAGAATTCCCAGAATTACATCCTCAAACACTTGTCCAGGCCTGCTATGAAATCACTTTTGAGAAACTTAATCCAGACAAGACAGAGGTCCTCCTGGTCAGTCGAAAGGCCGAAAAGGGCATAGGGTTACAGCCTGTGTTGGATGGGTTTGCACTCCCCCTGAAGACGCAGGTCCGCAGCTTGGGAGTGATCCTGGATTCACCGCTGAGCCTGGAACCCCAGGTTTCGGCGGTGGCCAGGGGAGCTTTTGCACAGTTAAGACTTGTGTGCCAGCTGCGCCCGTAGCTTGGGAAGTCTGATCTGGCGACGGTGGTCCACGCTCTTGTCACATCTCAAATAGATTACTGCAATACACTCTACGTGGAGCTGCCTTTGAAAACAGTTCGGAAACTTTAACTAGTCCAACGGGCGGCAGCCAGGTTACTAACTGGAGCGACATACAAGGAGCATATTACTCCCCTGTTGTGTCAGCTCCACTGGCGGCCTGTCCATTTCCGGGCTCAATTCAAAGTGCTGGTTTTGACCTTTAAAGCTCTATACGATTCTGGCCCAGCTTACTTGTCCGAACGCATCTGCCGCTACATCCCCCCTTATAACTTAAGATCATCCGGGGAGGCCCTGCTCTCGCTTTCTCCAGCAAGTCAACTGCAGCTGGTGGGGACGAGAGACAGGGCCTTCTTGGCTGTGGCCCCCCGCCTGTGGAATGTGCTTCCAAGCGAAATACCATCAACCTCATCCCTCCTAGCTTTCAGGAAGAAAGTAAAATCGTGGTTGTGGGAATAGGCCTTTGCACAGTAATTGCAGAACTTTGTCTGGAATGGACTGTTTCAACGACAGACATGATATACGGCTTCCCCATTGATTGATTGATTGAATGTGGATTTTATAGATAGATTTTTAAATGAACTGGATAGCTAATGTTTTAATGCTGATGTTTTAATCTTGTTGTATTAGTGTTTTATATTATGTATTGCTGCCGCCATCTAATTGTGCCTTGTAAGCCGCCCTGAGTTGTCGTCGTCGTCATCCCCACCTGTGGGGGGGGGGGGGTGAGAAGAGTGGGTTAGAAATACAGTAAATAAATAAATAAATAAATAAATAATAGAGTAACTGCTAATTTTGACCCAATCTGTACATTACGTATGGGAAACTGCAGTTGAGGATGAATTTAGTCTCCTATATCCCTGACATAATTTTCAGTTTTCACTTCCCAATGATTTGTGAATTAATTGTAGGATTGATTACCTTAAGCACCTGAGATCCTGTCTGTTCTTGGTCAATGAATACCAGCTACAGCAGGCTATACAGGCAGTAACCCGAGTTACAAACATCTGACTTACAAATGACTCATAGTTAAGAATGGGAGTGAGACAATCAAAATCTACTCCTCAGAAGGGAAATTCACTCTTGAAAGAGTTATCATGGGGAAAACGTGTCTCCACTAAAGCTTTATCTCCAATCCTTGTTTCCACAACAAGCCAAATTTTTCAAATTCCAATTATCATAGGGACAGACCGTGAGGTGAAATCTTCTGAACCTGAGCACAGACAGTGAAACAAACACCACAGGAGTGTTAAGCTAAAGCATATATATTTTTGGCTGGAGTTACACTTAAAAATGTACCTGTTCTGACTTACATACAAATTCATCTTAAGAACAAACTTACAAAACTTAACTTGTTTGTAATTTGGGGACCGCCTATATTTCAGAAGAAGAAATTAGGAAAATTTCTGAATATTCCTTGCCTAAGAAAACCATATAAAATTAATAGGTTCACTTCCACATAGTCATATAACCCAGAATATCAAGGCAGAAAATCCACAATATCTGCTTTGAACTAGGTTATCTTAGTCCACACTGCCACAAAATTCAGTTCAATGTGGATTTTATTCAGCTGTGTGGAAGGGGCCTAAATTGATAGGGACCTGAGTGGATCAGGCTTCTCAGATTAATTTCTATGGTTTCATGGGACCTTCTCACTAAGGACAATTCCACACAGGTGTATAAAATCCACATGGAACTGGATTATATGGCAGTGTGGACTTGGCTAACACAGTACAAAGCAGATATTGTGGATTATCTGCCTTGATATTCTGGGTTATATGGCTGAGTGGAAGGGCCCTAAGAGATGGTCTTGGATTACAGCATTAATTGATAAATTAATAAATTGCTGCTTTAATTGATCATTAAAGTGTTTCTCAACCTGTGGGTCCCCGGGTATTTTGGCCTACAACTCGCAGAAATCCTAGCCAGTTTACCAGCTGTTAGGATTTCTGGGAGTTGAAGGCCAAAACATCTGGGGACCCACATGTCGAGAACCACTGTATTAGGATGTAAAATGTAATCTAATTATTTGTAATAACAAAGAATTTTAAAGACTGTCATAAGACAACTTCCCCCCATTTCTTCAAAAATAGGGCCAAAAGAACTTGGGATTTATCTCTCCCTTTCTCCTTCCCATACACACAGAAAATGGGAGGGAAACCTAACATATTTCTCCATCCCCAAGGGCCCCTCCATTATTAGTTTGTTTTTCTTATGCCTGCATGCACAGTCTGGTTCTCTATGTTTTTGTGCCCTGGTGATGGAATTGACATGCCTACAGTTTAGCCAGCATGGCTTGATTCCCTCTGCACATGCATGACAGGTAAGCATTAGTTTCAGTCCTGGCTGTCCCCTCTGCCATGTTTCCAGGCCCATAGGAAGTGGGATGTCTCCTCTTTTCTGACATTTTAAATTTTCCTAGGCAGTGTATTCTCAAAGGCTTTCATGGCTTGAATCACTGGGTTGTTGTCAGTTTTTCAGGCTACATGGCCATGTTTCAGAAGGGAGTGTTTACGATACCTTCTCGGATGTAATGCACACAGAACATAATGACTGAACCACCAGTATGCCAATTGTGTATCTCCACTTTCACATAATCCAATGATTATTTATTTATTTACTACATTTGTATCCTGCCCTTCTCACCTCGAAGGGTCCTCAGAGCAGCCTTACATATAGTATTGCAAGCATTTTATTACTCTGCTAGTTATAAGCAGTTAGAGGTAATCACTCATTCAAACTTTTAAAATTTTACTTTGTAAAATATATTGTTGATTATACCATAAAAAGCCAGGGTATATTCAGTCTAAGACCGGAAAAGCCACACATACCCCAATCTCTAGATTAAAATCACTTAGTTCCTCTCTTACACCTCTTCTATCGATATATAGCTGATGGAATAGATACTTAGAAAAATGTTATTTGTAAAACTTGGTTTGTTGTACTGGACTATTTCTCTTCCATTATTCATTTGAGTTACACTGCTTACATAGACCTATGTGTTTCTTACTTTTCTACAACAAGATCTGATATCACATCTCTATTCACATGTGTAACAGCTTCCAAACCCAGAGTACTAATCTCCTCTTTTTGCTTCCTCAGGAATGGGCCAGATATTATCAGATTACAAATTGAACTGAGATGGCAATTTCTAATTGTACTGGGGGATGGGGTGGGGACACTGAAGGATTTCTAAAACATAAAAACATAAAAAAGATGCAATGTTGACATTCTTTTGCAAATTTCCTATCCTCTGTTATTGGTTGCATCTACGTCAACTGAAATACTCCAGAGCACTCTGCTCCAGACCTGTCCCATATCTGATCTGCTGTCCAGATGGCCAGACAAGTAGTCTAGTACTGGTGTACTGTCTTCCTGGGGCTGCCACTGTTGTCTCACCAGCCAAAGATAACTCCCTGGAAGAGCCTTGCTAGTGATGTTGCTTCGGGTGAGAATGGGCATCCAGCCGTGGTGACCACTAAAAGAAATATCATCAGCTAGGTTCTACAGGAAGCTGCTTTTGATCAGCAACACATGAACACTGGATTTCTCCAGATCCAGCCCAATCCAGCTGTTCATGTATAAAAAACATAGGAGTCACTCTGGAGTTTCCTGGAAGCTCTGGAGTAACTTACTGTTCTTCTTGTGCCTGATTAAGGGCTAGAAACAGTACTTTTGCTACAGACTGGCATGTTGGCAGGTTCCAATTAAGTTTGTTTTATTTGGTCCATGTAACCACACCTATGACCATGGCCATTTTTAAAATGCAGGTGGTCTCACATTATTTTCTTTAAAACATGGCCATTTTCCCATTAAAACTAAGACTTATAGTACTGGAAAAGAGTTGTTTTAATCTCCTTCCCATGAGACTGGCATTGAGGGAAAGGGGGGAAACCCGTTGCACCAAGTGCAATAGGTGTGAGTTTTCCTGTATGCTCCTACTAGCCAGTTAGCTTGGCTATGCAACAGACAGTTAGATAGTCTTAGAAATTTCAATTCGATTTTAGTAATTTAGGTATTTAGTACTGTCCTTTAGCTGTGCATTTTTTCACATAAAACAAGAAAAAAATCTGCCAAATAGCAGTATGCATGGGGTTTTCTTACAAGGATTCTTTGTAATTACAAAAAATGAATAGTCTGGATACTATACTCTTATTTACATTTGGAAATTCTTAAAATAACTGTAAAAACCACCAGATCAAACCAAAACTAACAGAATAATGGCTGATCGATGGTAACTCAGTGGTGAATTGAGGCTCAAACCAAAATGTTTCCAGCACACTCTCCTAAATAATGTAATATCAGTTTAGATCATATTTGTAAACTGTTAACATTTCTGAAGTTTACGTGGATCCATTCAGCTCATGTACAGAGCATGGTACTTGCCATACTAGTAGAGCATCTGTCAGTTATAGTCCAAAAAAACGCATTTTTCCAAGCTTTGGTTCAGATCCCTGCTGCACAGCATGACCTAAACTAGAGGCACAAGTACTATAAGTCTGGTAGGACACCAGCTGCTACATTTACTCCTTTCGAAGCAAGGAGTATGCTGTTCAGAGGGGAAGTCTGCAGTTAAGCTATGGGGTTTTCCTCTGAAGCATGCTTCTGCATATTTTCTGTCCTTGAGTGCAGCAATTTTCTTCAGAATGCTACAAGAACCCCATGCCATTGAAAACCACAGGAAATTATTGGGTGAATAAAAATTCCAAGCCACATCCTGCACTGAGTCTTAGGTGCCGTGTTAGGTGTCAAGCCTGCTTGGTGCATAGAAGCTGCAGGGCATTCCAAAGGGTATGTCAAAAGCTGCAACCTGTTACACATGAGTAGGTGTTGAATAAGGGAGAGTATCATATCACTTCTGGTGCAAGCATAGAAGAAAGATAAAGCAAAGCAACAAAGGCATGCATTTTTTTCAGGCGGTTTTAACAGATAAATAAAGAAAGCATAAAGCTACCAATGGTTAGGTATGATGGCTGTATCTGGACTCCTGTATCAGATGCAGTATTTCTCTGAATACCAGTCACTGGCATATATGAATAGGAAGATGGTTTTGCAAATGTAGTAGGAAAGGAAGGCCACATTACAGATAGATGAGTTCGATATAATGAAGGCATGGCCCTGAATTTGCAAGGCCTGCATAGGGCTATAGAAGACTAGGGCTCATGATGAACTATCATTTGTTGCCATAAGTTAACTCTAGAACTAGCATGGTCTAGTGCTTTGAGTATTGGACTACAACTTTGGAGATCAAGAATCCATTCCCCCCACTCAGCCATGGAAACTCACTTGGTGATCTGGGGTGACTCACATACTCTCAACCCCCCAAAAACCCTTATATGATAAACTCTAGATAGGAGTTAATACTCCCAAAGTACATCATTTGAAATTTCTTCTGGTCCCAGCATTACTCTCCAAAATGTTCAGGTCGTATTGGCACCTGGGAGCTGACAACCTTAACCTGATTTTGCTTCCATCGATCATGTACTCATTACATCCTACTGAAATGATCTCTACATAAGGCTCTCTTTAGACATTGTAGAAACTTCAGTTTATTTGTAATGCAACTATAATGCTATAATGATAGTAGAATGAGCCGAATACTATATCCATCCTATGCAAATGATTATAATTCATTTCTTACTTCATTTTACATTATCTTCTGTTAAGGAACCACTTGTACCCAAAGGTTTCAGGTGGCAGGTTTAAGGGGCAGAGTCTTTCCTGTGGGAGATCTGAAAGCCCTTCTCTTCCTGTTTCATATTAGGCAGGTTTTGAAAATGTTTTAAATCTAGAACAGTGGTCCTACCTGTGGGTGCCCAGATATTTTGGCCTTAAACTCCCAGAAATCCTAACAGCTGGTAAACTGGCTGGGATTTCTGGGAGTTGTAGGTGAAAATACCTGGGGACCCACAGGTTGAGAACCACTGTTCTAGAAAATGTTTTAAGACTAATGATTTCTCATTTATGCTGAATTTTATGCTGAAAGCATTGTATTTAATTTTAATTAATTAATATTGAACTGAATTGGATGGCGTGATTTTAATATTGAATTTATTTTTAAAATTTTAATATGTATTAATTTTAATTCAATGGATTTTAAGCTTAATGTTGTATGTGTTTAAGTGTTGCGGCCTGAACAAGACTGGACCCTTAGTAAACCAACACACAGCTGCTGCGGTTAAATGCTTTATTTAGAATTAGTAAAAGGTAAAGGATAGACAATGAGTATAGTCCAATAATGCTCTCAGCATCAAAAGATAGCAAAAATGAGTCCTTAAAAATGTTTCAAAAGAAAGCAGGACGCTTGGTGCCACGAAGGCTAATTCACTGGGCCTTGGATCCCAGTTTTGGGCAAGGCTTAAGTCTCTAGCAAGTGGGACCTCCAGGTCCGGGCGAGGCTTCTTGGAGCTTGGCAAGGTAGCTGAAAAGTTGGCACGAGATCCAGAATGGGATCTGGACGAAACCTTTATAGGTTGCATTGATCCAACAGGCACTTACTTTGCCGAAGGGCTCCCACGGGAACAGACAGAGAGCTCTCCCTTCCCACCGTATCTGACTCTCTATGGAATGTCAACTTATTAGCGCGTCCAGCTGTGCTGGGGAGAGGAGCGCTCGCTTCTTGGCGCCAGGTGTTCTTATCGGCTTGAGAAACCTCAGGGCTGCGCCGCTCCCTGACCACTTCGGGTTCAGCTAAAGGTTGCAGTGAAGGCCTGCTTTCAAGCCTCTCTAAGTCCTGGGCCTGAACATGGCACCGCTCTGGCCTGCTAGGGAAACCTGACTGGGGTGTGACACCAAGACATTGAATAATTGTCAGATGTAAGCCGCCTTGAGTCCCCCTTGGGGTAGAGAAAGGCAGGGTATAAATAGGGTAAATAAACTCATTAATTAAACTAAACTCATTCTTAACTTTGTGAAACTCTAGATTCAATTACAATGCCACTCTTTACAGTACATATAATCTTTACAAAGTTGACACTTTTCTATCTCAGCTTAAAATTTCAAAAACAAGGAAATTCGGACAGCTTAGCTTTGTGGAATCAGAGTCATCCAATGTCACATATCAGGAAAAAAGACCATCTTGTGAAATGTTTTCCTTCCTTCAATGGTAAGGTATATGGTTCTGATTATAAAAGAAGAAATACACTTATTCATTCTTCAGAATCATATCATTAAACAGTGATGATCGGAAAGATTGGTTCCTAGGGAGTTGTGTAAGAAAAACCGAATGCCCCTGGATTTTCTAATCTTGTGACACGGTTACAAAGATTGCCAGTGTACACTGTTAGGTGTATGTGTGTCCTTTTCCTTTCTCAAATGCACTCTTCTGTTCTGTTCACTCTGTACTTTCCAGCTTTGTCATGGCCGCACACTTCCTGTTAGACATTCAGTCAGCTGAGGCTGTTGAATTGACTGGCTTTGCTGAAGCAGACTCTCAGCGGGATTTTTTTCACATCCTCTAATAAAAAGCCAGTGGCTGTCTGCCAGAACTTCTCTTGGGGGGAGGGCTTTGATTTTTCCCTTCCTTCCTGCCTTGCCCATTCATAAATTCTCCCTGAAAGTACTTCGGCTAAAAGCTGAAATACAATTCCCTGTAATAAGAACAAAACACAGATTTGGACAGATTTCAAGGATACCAGGAACTTTGAGTACAAACCACTTTAATGAATCAGTGTTTTGCCTTGTTGCAGTCATCATTTTTCTAGAAAGCTAGTCCCTGTCAAGTGTGTGTTGTGTGTGTGCATTCAAGTTGCCTGTCAAATGTGGTTTTGCCAGTTCCTTCTGAAATATACCCTACAACCTGGCATTCATTGGTTGTCTCTCATCCAGATCTGACACCGCTTGGTTTCTAAGATCCAATGGGATCTGGTTCCTTTAGGCCAAAGTCTTCAAACTTTTTAAACAGAGAGCCAGTTTATAGTCACTTAGACTATTGGGGGGCTATAGTTTGAAAAACCATGAAAAAATTCCCATGCACACTGCACATATCTCATTAGTAGTGCCAAAAAAATGAAAGATCAAACATTAATAATAATTTGATATGAAATCCAGCATATATATCTCACGTCATACTGTGTTTTTGTGTCAGTAAAATAATAATAATAATAATTGTATTCCTCCCTATGTCCCATAGGGGACTCATAAATTGAAATATAGTCTTAACCAACATACATTTACCAATATTTCAATAGGTAGTGTGGGTCTGCTTTTGGCTGATGAGACAGTCAAGTTAATTAGGATTGAGCTGTTGTATGCCTTCAAGTTGTTTCAGACTTAAGGCAACCCTAAATCTAAAGTTTAGGATGGGGAGCAGGTAACTGTCTTTGGAGGGTCACATCCGGCCCACAGACGTTAGCTTGCTTTAAGGGATTTAGGACCGTCTTCCTTGTCATGCAGCAGAGGGTGAAAAATGGATGCTAATAGATACTTTTCTTTGGCAGAATAGCAATTTTTAAAATGAAAGTATTACCTAAATTCAACTTCCTCTGTAATATGTTACCTATTAAACTGCCGGAGGTTGATCTTAAAAAATGGCAGAAAATAGTCAATGAATTTTGTAATGGAACCAGAAGATCCAGGCTACCGAGAGGCTTATGGTATATTTCTCAGAAATTAGGGGGACTAGGAATACCAGAACTAAAAACCTACCACCAGGCACACATTATAAAGGGAGTGTTTAGGCTGCTCTCGGAACCTAAATTAATCTGGCAGGAACTGGAAGGGAAATGTTGGCAAAGAGATTATGGGGAAATGTTTTACAGGGCAAAAATAGGCAAAGAAATTAAGGAGTGCAAAAATAACCTGGCTAAAGATGTTATGGAGATATGGGTTAAGTTAAAAAGCAAGATATTTCCAGAAGTTTCCCCCTTAACCCCAATAGTGTTACTGGAGAATTTCCCAGAAGACCTGAGAATTAAACTTAAATATAAAAAATTAGTGGAGGTGGAAACTGCTCTTTCCTGGAAAGAATGGATACATAATTCAATGGGCAAGTTCAATAAGTTAGAAGAACAAGGTGCTCTGAACTGGTTTGAGAGACAACAGCTGTATAACTGGAAAAAGGACTTCTTAAGTAAAAATCCCAGATGTAGAGCAATGAATAAATATGAGGAATGGCTAAGCAAACTTAAATCCCAAGAAATAACTGGGAAAGGATTAATTGGGAAAATATATAAAGGATTAATTGGCGAAGAAACAGGGCTGAAGCGGTTTGAAAATGTATGGGAAGGAGACCTAGGGCCTCTGACAGATTTTGATTGGAAAAGGGTTCTGAAGTGGAGAGTGGTTAAGAATTTATCAATAAGATTAAAAGAAAATGTATTTAAAGTTATATGGAGATGGTATACCACACCGGTGAAACAACATCAGATGGACAGCAAGCAAAGCAACCTCTGCTGGAGATGTGGCATGCACAAAGGGACATATTTCCATTTATGGTGGGAGTGCCCCCAAGTGAAGAATTTTTGGAAGGCTATATTTATTGAAATAAGCAATATTATAGGGCTAAATATTACTCCGGATGCTAGGTTAGCATTATTAATGGACACCACAAGGTTGAACTTAGAAATGGAAAAGAAAGAACTGATGATTATTTTACTCACTGTGGCAAGAATTATAATAGCAAGGAATTGGAAAATAATAACTAATCTTACACTGGAAGCTTGGTATAGGGAGGTAAGGAACGTAGCCTTAAATGATAAACTAACAATGGAAATGAAGGTATTCAGGGGGGGGGGGGACTAATAGATCAGATTTTGAGGCATACTGGTCGGTTTTTATTAAATACACTTTAGAGAGTGAAAATAGAATGCAATATAACCCTGTTGGTCTGGAATTTTGGATATGACATTTGATTAATGGTTGATTTATAAAGATATGACAAAGGAAAGGATACCTGTTCAGGCCTTGGTGGTGGGTTTATGTATGTAAAATGTTCATTGTTTCGTATTCTGTTTACATTGTAAGTTGTTTTTGTATGTAAATAAAATCTTTAAAAAAAATAGACACTTTTCTTTAGCCCACATTATATTTTCTGTATATCTGTCTTCCTGAATTTGTAATGGAAATGCCTAAATCAGTGGTTCTCAACCTGTGGGTCCCCAGTTGTTTTGGCCTTCAACTCCCAGAAATCCCAATAGCTGGTAAACTGGGATTTAAGATTGTGGAGCTGAGATTTGTATTTTGTAGTTTTAATTGTTAATTTATATGGTTTTATATGATTGTTTTTATCTTACTATGATGTGTTGTATGTGGGCACTTGCTGCCGCTTGTTCACCGCCTCGAGTCACCTTCGGGTTGAATAAATAAATAAATAAATAATAATTTCTAGGAGCTGTAGGCCAAAACACCTGGGGACCCACAGGTTGAGAACCACTGGACTAAGTAGTAAGTACTAATAGTTAATCCTTTGGCTGAGAGTTTTCATAAGATTGTGTCTTTAGGTTAGAAGTGATGGTGCTAACCCACTCTCTCATTTGGAAATACTTGTTTTAAAAGTGTTTTTGTGACTTAAACAAAATTTTTTGTAAATTGCTCATCTCTTAAAAACTGTGTTCTTGCACACATCTTCACTGCTAAAGGGTACCATTACAAACAAGCTAAGGAGTGTGGTGCTGTACTCAACTACGTAAGAGAATCAATCCTATTGAACTCGGACAGTGTTGAATTCAGTGACTAGGCAAGCTCAGGATTGTGGTTTAAAGCAGCCTTTTTTGTTTTCATGGTGTATCTTCTTTCCATGACTGGTATGAGCATTTGGCTAAGTTCAGGCCAAGCCATGGAAGCTAATTGGGTGACATTGGGCTACTCACACACTTTCAGCCCCACAAAATCCTGTGATAGGGCAACCATAAACCCAAAACAATTTGAAGGTACACAACAATAACAAGCAGTGCGGTGCCTCAGGGTTCTATCCTTGGCACTATGAGTCCATTTTAACTGTCATGGTCCCATCCTATGGAAACCTGCTATTTGCAGAGTGGTATTTAGAATTGCAAGACAGAGAGCACTAGTGTTTCACCCAAACTCATCATTCCATAGGATGCAGCCACTGAGGTTAATGTTTAATCTAGCACTACAGCTGTGTTGTGTGAAAATACAACACTATACTACTCAATACAACACTATACTACCAATCAAATGAATACTGAGAGTGCTTGTGTGAACTTTTCAATGAGTACCAAAACCCACCCACGGAGATTCAGTGCTCCTTTATTCAGAAAGACTTAGTCAACTATAATTCCCCCTTTGCTCACCTGGCATTTGTATTGCTTTCATTTGCCAAGACTGGATTTTATTTTGCAGAGGTGGCGAAACGGCATTGGGTGATACTTGTTGCCACCTTCCCATGGTCATCATAATACATTCCCGGACTTAGCTTGTGCAGTGAGTCTGGGTATTTCTGTGGCACCATCCGCTGTGTTCCCATTGCTGGAAAAAAAATAAAGTGCCTGTAAATAAAAGAAAAGAAAGGGGGAGACTGGAGTTATTCCGCCACTGAGGAATGCAGCTTCACACAGTTAAGGCAACCCAATCATGCAATGCCAGCAACTGTGTAAAGTGTACATCACCATTAAAGTAAGTTTCCACTATCATGTGTCATGGGAACAGCATGGGCAATTGTGTGCTAATGTCCTGCGTCCCATGTGACTTAAGATAATAGCATTATTGTCATACATGAGTTTAGAAATTTTGCCATTGTCTGCTTCCGGATAAAAATTAACCTCACAATGGATCATTTTCTTTAACAAAGTTGTCTTTTATGGGAGGAGAGAACCAATTCTCTCCTCCCATAACCAATTGCATCACAGGCCTGACTCTGTGTAATCCCATCCAGCACAGTCTGGATCCCTATTCCCTGGTCTGCCTTCTAACTGACCTGGAGTACCTCTGTCTTTTGTGGATTAAGTTTCAATTTGTTTGCTCTCATCCAGTCCATTACTGATGACAGACACTGGTTTAGGGTCAGGACAGAAATTATGATTTTCCAATAATGTCTTGTTGTTGACACACAATTTAGATATGCATCATTTTGTGAAACAGTAATCCAGTCTGAATAGCAAACCAGAGGTTAAACTAACCCCTTATAAAAGATTCGGACACATACATCAACTGCTATACCAAAATGTATGGGAGCACAACATCTCTCATGAAAAAATTTCCCTTGTATTTTAAACACATGATTGGCAAGATAACATAAATTTCCAGTATTTTTGTCATTTCTTGTTAACTTCATGTGGCAGACCTACACATTGCAGCCAATAACACTAACATATCACTACACAGTTTGGATAGTTGTCTTGCAATTCTAAAAAGGAGGAAGGGGAAAACCCACTTTGGATGCAGTATCCAGTGGATGCTGCACTGAGTACTGCAGCCAATGAATTGGGGCTTATATCCTTAAAAGCCCATGAGAAAATAAAATAATAACTAGTTCTAAAGATACTGCCACATTTCCAATGTTCTATTTTTTCCTTCTTTCTGGATATTTATATTATTTATTTATTGCAGAGAGAGAGAGAGAGAGAGAGAGAGAGAGAGGCTTACAGACCTGCTTTCTTCTGACTGAAACTATCAAGACCATGTATAACCAATTGCATCATAGTAACAGAGTAATTAATAATTCCTTAAAAGAATAAAAGTGACAAGAACCAAAGTGTGTGGGTAAATACAGGAATGAGCAGAACTGCCAACATGATTCCTGAATTAGTAGCAGGCAAGACTGGGGGCGGGGGGGGCGGGGGGGGTGTTCATAATTGGCACGACACTGCTAACTAAGGCCTTTTCTTTGTTGTTCAGTGATCTACCTGTGATAAAGAAGATGCCAGGAGGAGGATAGACTTTTAGCCTAAAGATGATCAGAATCCAGCCTGCAACAGTTCTAAGTCCCACCACTTGTAGGCTCCCAAAGATAGGGAAACAAATCCTTGTCGTTATCCACACAGGAATCCCTCTATCTGTACCACTCTGCTCTTTCTTCATACCATAGAAAGATCATACCTTAGAAATAAAGTGGTTCACAACCAATAGAGTTGCCTCAGGGCTCTTCCAGACAGGCCCTGAACAACACCTCTGGTAAAAGAGAATTAATTCGGGACAAAGCAGGCATACCCTAATTCATTCCAAATTAATTAGATACCCCATTAGACCTGGGCCTGTGGGAACTGACTCTTGGGTATTCCTGGGAGTCAATCCCCACAGTTCTTTCACTTCTTTGGTTTTCATGAGCCCGGAGAACTGAGAGGGTACCCAGCCTCTTCCCCAACCCCCCCACCACCAGAAATAGCACTTAAAAGAAGTAAAGACTTACTGGGTCACCATGATGCTACTCTGGCAGGCCTCTTGGTACATAGAAATGTCATGCCAGGAGACCGGGGAAGGGTGGGGGGAGAAATCTCTCTTCTCCCCCCCCCACCTCATGACAAATCATTTCTACACAGCAGGGGGTCTGCCAGAGGAGCGTCATGGCAGCCTGGTATGTTTTCACTTTTTAAGGGCTTTGGGGAGGGGTTGAGTGGTCCCATGCCATCTCAGAAATTGCCGGAAAGCCATTTTGGGGGGCAGGAGTGGTTTTTCCTCATGTCTGGAAGCACCCTCAGTTTACAGAGATTCAATGTTTTCCAGTTCCATCTAAAATGTATAAAAAATATGGAAAACAAAACAATGGACTGTCATAGTTTGGACATTGCATGAGAAGCACTGCCTCACTAGAAAGAACAATAAAGCTTAGCAAGGTAGAAGGTAGTAGAAAAAGGGAAGACCAAAATACATATAGATTAAATCAAAGAAGCTACACCCCTGCAGACTGCTTTCAAGTTGACTTTGACTATTGGAGACTCCATGAATAAGAGACTTTCAGCTCACACACCATGTTGTCATCAGCAAAAACCACAAGGACTACAAGAAGAAGTGAGACAAGGAAACCAGACATGGACTTTACCCCTCAGCCTTTGGAAGCTCCTGAGGTTTCCAAAAATAATAAATAAATCTCCTGCTCTGGGGGTAAAATGTCACAGTTGGAGCTAAAAAAGCACTGGAACAGAAGGATCCTCAACTGGACTTTCCCCGCAAAAGTGCAATCAGCTGGGTCAAATCCTGAGGAATGGTATATAATACATCAAGCCAGACAAGGTGGGACCTGTTGGTCCTCCTACCATTTAGTCTTATTGGCTCAATGTTTGAAGTTAAAGGAAAGTTCATAGTCAAACTCAGACACACCACATTTCTCCCACATCAACAGTCAGCCCACATAACAGTTGTCTAGTTATTTTTAAAGTCCTTTGTGACCACATATGATTTCCAGCCCACTCAAAATCTTCTTAGTGTTTAACCAAGGGGGAAACCCAATACCAATAACCATATTCCTCTCCAAGAGCCTCTAGTGTGTTTCCCCACTTATCTCTCACACATTTGATTTCTAGTACTCCCCCACTTCTGATGTGACCAAAATATCTTGGGAGGAGGGGGAATTCCGTCCTGTCTGATGACACATCCTGGTGCTTTGCGTTGTGATATGAAGTGAACTCACCTTTCTCATACAAAAGATGACAGGTAGATCTGAAATTCATGATGATGAACTAATGACAAACTCTAGAGAAAGAGAGAGAGAGAGAGAGAGAGAGAGAGAGAGAGAGGGGGGAATGCACAATCTTGTATAAAAGGCTTGTATATGGAAATGAGCCAAGATTTTGTTCTAATACCAGAAAAAGGAAGTGTCCCAAAGATGTATGATAAATGTTTCTAATCTTCTAATGTAAATAAATTCTTCTGAACAAGCCAGATCTTGCAAATGCTATTAAGAAATATTTAAAAGGTTCTAGATATTCCTAGAGAGAATATTTTATTCAGATCTGTGAATAATCAAATCCACAAAAGTCAAAGTCGCAAAAGTGGAGGACCAACTGTATTTAATTTGGTTTCAACATGAAAGCTAATGATTTCATTGAAATGAATGGCTCACAAAAGAAACTTTTGATGGTATAATAGTCTGATTTTCTCCATTTTGGGAACACATTTTGATGACCTAGATCAGGGGTGCTCATTAGGTAGATCGTGATCTACTGCTAGATCTCATAGGGCGTCCTGGTAGATCGCAGGCAGGGCGGGAGGAAGGCTCAGTCCCGCCCCACAGGCTCCCGACGCCGCCCAGGTGCAGAAGGAGGTTGGACTGGATGGCCCTTGGAGGTCTCCTCCTATTCTAGGAACCCATTGTTGTTGTTATTATTATTATCAGAGGCTGAATGGCCATCTGTGAGGAATGCTTTGATTGTGTTTTTCCCTTATGGCAGAAGAAGCTAAAATGTAACGTAATAACTAACAAAATTCGTTAGTAGTTCGTATGCCAGCGCATGCGCATTCCAGATGGTTTTGGCCTACAACTCCCAGAAATCCTAACAGCTGGTAAATTGGCTGGGATTTCTGGGAGTTGTAGGCCAAAACTTGAATAAATCACACTGAATTCTAGATGGGACTCTCCAAATAGGAAGGAGGGAGGGAGGGGGTATTCTATTCTTGGAAGCAGCAAAAAAAAAGGAGGACCCCCCCTCGCTCCTCGCTGCCTCTCTCTCACCCCGATCCTGAGGGAGCGAGGGCCCAAGTTTGCCCAGGCTGGTCATATACCTACATTCCATGCACATGCAATAATACAGCAGTAATAACAATGGGTATAAGAAGAGGTAAAATTCAAACCGAGTATTCTGACTGTGGTCCCTCCTCAAGCTGTGAAAACTGCAAAGGCTCTTCTCTATGAGCCGGGGAAAAGCCAAAAGCCTGGGCACAGTGTTTGCTGCCTGGGTGCACACACATAAATATTCTTTGGGGGATTGCTGCAGAATCCGGGCTCATAGAGAAGATTCTCCAGCAAATCCCCCAAAGAATATGTATGTGTGTGCACCCAGGCAGCAAACACTGCCCAGGCTTTTTGGCTTTTTCCGGCTCATAGAGAAGAGCCTTTGCAGTTTGCACCGCTTGAGGAGGGAGCACAGTCAGAGTACTTCGGTTTGAATTTTACCTCTTCTTATACCCATTGTTATTACTGCTGTATTATTGCATGTGCATGGAATGTAGGTATATGATCAGTTGGATTACTTATAATATTAGGCACTTACAGTAGCATTCATTCTATTATACATTAGGTTGGTTTCTCACCCCAATACTCTTTGATGCTTTAGATCCTGGCAGGCAGGAGGCAGGAAGCCTGGAAAAATGTAAACAGAGAGGTTTACTCAGAAGTAAATCCACAAAGGAGGGCACTTCATCCAAAGTGCCCTCCTTTGCAGATTTACTTCTGAGTAAACCTCTCTGTTTACATTTTTCCAGGCTTCCAGCCGAAAGAAGGAGCGAGTTTAGGGCTTGCCTTGCCACAATACTTATTGGCAAGGGAGGCGGGAGGGTGGTGAGAGAGAAGGAGGGTGCCCCCCCTTACGACCTAATAACGACACTTAAGAAAATCCTGGCCCCGAAGTTCTATAAAGAAAGTCTACTTCCTGGT
This sequence comes from Anolis apletophallus, assembly GCA_030556195.1. Taxonomy (NCBI): domain Eukaryota; kingdom Metazoa; phylum Chordata; class Lepidosauria; order Squamata; family Anolidae; genus Anolis; species Anolis apletophallus. Next base: position 140,436,142 of record JARBWK010000003.1, read on the forward strand.
TGGCGTTCCAGATGCGGAAATACTCAAAAGTAGCATTTCTTACGAATTTCTTACGAATCATTTCATTTTCATAACTTTTTTCTCATGCCTACTCCATACTATGACATGGGCTGAAATCCTCATTCTCTGAAGTTTTTGAGCACAGGCTGGATGGCCATCTGTTCAGGGTACTTTGATTCTGTTATATATCATGGCAAAAGGTTGGACAGGGTGGCCTTTGTGGTCTCTTTCAGCTATGTGATTCTATGATTCTATGGAATGTACCATTGGAGCTTATATATATATATATATATATATATATATATATATATATATATATATATATAACTGTGGTGGTGAGGAAGCTTGAGTCCAATGCTTCCTCACCACTTCACCCACAAGATGGGGCAGGACCTCAGCCTGCATCATCTGATGGGGTCCATCAAGAACTGTCACAAAGAAAAGACACAGCATGGTAAGAGGCTAAACAAAACCTAGTATGATGAAGTCCTGGGTCGCTATCTGAAGTTTAGAAAAGTTTTGTTTCCTTCCTGCTAGGACCCCAAACATATAGAACATAATAATCATAAAAAGAGAAAAATCAATCGTCATGTGTTGGAGATCCTGCGCTGAGCAAGGGGTTGGACCTGATCGTCCACAGGACCCCTTCCAACTTTATAATTCTACAATGACCGATAGATAACCTTATCAAGGGTTTTTTGGGGAAAATATGTTCATAAAGGGTTTTGCCACTGCCTTCCTTTGAAGCTGAGGGAGGTCATGGCTGAGTGGGGTTCAAACTCTGGTCTTCAACGTCCGGTCCAACACACAAACCACTAGACCACATTAGTTCTACAATAAGAATGTTCAAGAGTATTTAAAGATTTCAACATATTCTAGCATAGTTAGGGGTTTCCACTCATGTATGGATTTCTGGAGTAGGCTTTATGATTAAAAACTCCATCGCCTCTAAACTCGAGACGTTGCCGACAGGTCACTCTGATCGCATTATCTCCTTACGCCTCCCACATGCTGTTCTCTTCAGTATATATGCCCCAACTATGCAAGCTGACCCTGTGGAGAAAGACAAATTCTACTCAGACCTACGCCACCTCATACAAAAGGTCCCTGCAGAAGATAAAATCATTATCCTTGGTGATTTCAATGCCAGAGTAGGAAAAAACTTTGAAGCCTGGAAAGGTGTATTAGGCAAGCACGGTGTTGGAAACTGTAATGATAATGGGCGCCTTCTGCTAGAGTTTTGTGCAGAACAGCAGCTGACTATTACAAACACCATCTTTCAGCAGAAAGATAGCTTGAAGACCACCTGGATGCATCCCCGATCCAAGCAGTGGCACCTCATTGACTATGTTTTAGTGCGCCAGAGAAACATTCGTGATGTCCGTCATACTCGAGTGATGCCCAGTGCAGAATGTCAAACAGACCATCGCCTTGTAAGATGTAAACTAAATCTACACCTTAAGCTCAAACCTAAGAGGGTGGCATCTTAAAGAGGAGACTCAAGTCAACAGTCTTCAACAGGCTGTTGTGAGAGACAACTTCCAGGTAAATCTGCAAGCAAAACTTGAAGTCCACCCTACAGATTCTTCTCCTACAGCGCTCTGGCAACACATCAAAAACAGTATCCTGCAGTCTGCTGAAGAATCCCTAGGATTCTCCCTCAAGAAAAACCAAGACTGGTTTGATGAAAACAACCAAGAGATCCAGGAGCTGTTGGCAAAGAAGAGAACCACTCACCAGGCATTCCTCGCCCAGCCATCTTGCCATGTAAGAAAAGCAGCCTTTCGTCTCGCATGTAGTAAACTCCAACAAAAACTCAGAGACATCCAGAACAAGTGGTGGATTGATTTATCAGAAAAGACACAACGCTGTGCAGATCTCGGTGATCACAGAGGTTTTTATGAAGCTCAAAGCAGTGTTTGGACCTACTTATCAGGTCCAAAGCCCTTATACAGTACAGATGGTCAAACACTAATTACTGATAAAACCTCCATCCTGAACCGATGGGCTGAACATTTTCAGGGTCTCTTTAATGCCAGCCGAGTAGTCCAAGGTTCAGCTATCCAACACATGATACAACAACCAATGAAAAATGAACTGGACACAGCTCCCACTCTGGAAGAGACCATTGAGGCCATACAGCAGTTGAAAAATGGCAAGGCAGCCGGGATCGATGGAATCCCACCTGAAGCTTGGAAACAGGGAGGTCATGTACTGCATGCTAAATTCCACGAGCTCCTTGTGAGTTGCTGGGAAAAAAGGTGAACTGCCATCAGATCTCCGAGATGCAGTTATCATCACCCTGTATAAGAAAAAGGGAACAAAAATCCGATTGCTCAAACTATCGAGGTATAACACTGCTCTCCATTGCTGGAAAAATCCTTGCAAGGATACTCCTGAACAGATTAGTTCCGGCTATTGCAGAAGAACTTCTCCCTGAAAGCCAATGCGGCTTCAGAGCAAATAGGAGCACCACAGATATGGTTTTTGCCCTTAGACAACTGCAAGAGAAATGTAGAGAGCAGAACAAAGGACTCTATGTCACATTTGTCGACCTCACCAAAGCCTTCGACACTGTGAGCAGGAAAGGTCTGTGGCAGATCCTGGAACGTCTAGGATGTCCCCCCAAGTTCCTCAAAATGATTGTCCTGTTACATGAGGGCCAGCACGGTCAAGTCAGATATGGCGATGCTCTCTCGGAGCCCTTTCTCAAAACTAATGGAGTGAAAAAAGGTTGTGTTCTTGCACGCACCCTATTTACAATCTTCTTCAGCATGATGCTCCAAAGGGCTATGGCAGACCTACAAGAAGAAGACGGCATATATATACGCTATCGTACTGATGGTAGCTTGTTCAACAAGCCGTCTGAGGGCTCGCACTAAGACTCTAAACTATCTAGTCCGTGAGCTGCTTTTTGCTGACGATGCTGCCCTTGTCGCCCATTCAGAAGCAGCCCTGCAGCGCCTCACGTCCTGCTTTGCAACAGCTGCAGAGCTGTTTGGGCTGGAAGTCAGCCTGAAGAAAACGGAAGTTCTCTACCAGCCCGCACCACAGGAAGAACACCACCATCCTCACGTCAGCATAGGCACATCTGTGCTTAAGTCCGTTCAGCAGTTCACCTACCTGGGAAGCATCATCTCTTCAGACGCCAAGATTGACAAAGAGATAGATCACAGATTATCAAAGGCATATAGTGCATTCGGAAGGCTTCACAAAAGAGTCTGGAGCAACAAGCACCTGAGACAAAGCACCAAAATCAGTGTGTACAGAGCTATCATACTGTCCATTCTCCTCTATGGGTCTGAAACATGGGTCACCTATCGCCAACACCTACGACTCCTCGAGCGCTTTCATCAGCGCTGTCTTCGCACAATCCTAAATATACACTGGACCGACTATGTGACGAATGTTGCTGTCCTTGAGCAAGCAGGGATCACCAGCATTGAGGCCATGCTATTGAGAACACAGCTGCGCTGGGCAGGACACGTCTCTAGGATGGAGGACCACCGCCTCCCAAAGATACTACTCTACGGTGAACTCGCCACGGGTCAGCGCAAGAGAGGCGCCCCAAAAGAGATATAAGGACTCCCTGAAACAACATCTCAGGCTTGGCCAGATTGATCACCAACAATGGTCCACCCTGGCCTCACATCGGGAGGCATGGAGAAGCACTATCCACAATGCTGCGGCCTCTTTCGAGAAGACATGCCGAATGGGTCTCGAAGAGAAACGACAACGCAGAAAGAACCGCAACTTGGAAAAAACATCACCCAAGGAGACTTTCTGCTGCGCTTTCTGCAACCGAACTTGCCTATCTCAGATTGGCCTTTTTAGTCATCAACGCGCTTGTAAAAAGCGTGGGATGAGTCCTTCCTGAATCTTCGTTCGCGAAGTAATGCCGAGAGATGGATTTCTGGGGAAATTGACATCTTTATTTCTTTAGGAATTCAGTTTGGTCTTTACAGTTCTTGAGAAACCTCAAGATGTATTCTGGAGGGGAAATGGTTAGAAATATTAACATTGTACTCAGCAAGCAGAGTGACAGATGACTCAGACTGGATTACATAATACCAGCGAAACTCATCCCATCCTGAAGCCCAGGAATGTATGGGCTCAAAATTCTTTCTAACTTAGTAAGAAAAGGAAACTAGAACCAAAGCCCTGGATGTGACAGGCATTGAATCATGCTTTTAAAAATTTACTAAAGAGAAAGAACTGCCAATTTGGGAAATATAGATTGATTAAAACTTGGGTAGGGCTGTTTGTTGGATTACTCTTCCCATCATTCCTAAGCAGTACAGTGCTAGTAATTATGAACAATTATGGGAATTTCAAGTCCAACACTTTTTAATTTAGAAATACTTTTAAATAGATTTTAAAATTAGTTTATATGGGTTTTGTAGTCTATTACATGTGCATTTTACTTTGAACTGTTCCAATATCATATTACATGTCTCTGTTACGAACAAATACTATATATACAATTGGCTCTCTATATCCACTGATTCTCCATCAATGGATTCAATCAACCACAGTTCAGAAATATTCCAAGATCCACAGGCAAATTTTGGAATTGGGTTTATATAACAGAAGTTTTTTGTGCACTGTAGCAAATAAAGAATTTTCTCCATGACTTACAAAAGTTAAAATATATAGCTAAAACTGCATATCATATGTACACTAACAGTATAGTGCAATTATCAATAAGAGTTAAAAATTTTAAACAGTATCACTGAAAACTTCACTACTTATGAAATTATAGGAAGGCACTTCTTTTCTGCTTGTTTGACCACTAAATATTATATCTACAAGCTGCTTCATCCAAATGAAGTAAAAAAAAATATGGATAGGATATGTGTACCTTTTCTATCAATCAGGAAAAATTCTCTAGGGGTGAGGAAGTGACTATCAACATGAAAAAATCCCAGAAAATAGTCCCTTTCTCTGTAGATCTCCTACTGTCGATTAAAGCCTCCCAGTCTACATTTTGTGACAGGAGAGGAGGACAGGAAGATTCTACACACTAGCAGGTAATGTGAGTTGTGCCCTTGCACCCACAATTCCATGAACACTTATTTGTGAGCAGGGGCGGTCCAAGCTCTCCCGGGGGTGTAAGCGAACATTATTTTGGCCCCCCCCAACGGCTCCCGGCTGCGGCCGCGCATGCGCGGAAATTCGCGCATGTTCATTGGCTTCCGAGCGCGCCAGAGGAATGGGGGGGGAGAGGGGACTCACGGGGCGGCCGCCCGGACCCGAGGAGGAGCAGGAGGAGGGGGAGGCCACGAGGGCGGCCCCCACGGAGACTCCCTGGCGGCAGCAGCAGCGCCCCCGGGAGGGCCCGGAGCCAGAGGCGCATCTTCCTGACGTCACTTGGTCGCCGCCTCTGCCGAGGAGGAAGGGGAGGAAGGCCTTGTCGGCCGCACGCTGCAAGGATGCCCGGAATGAGAGACGCCGGAGGGAGGGAGGGAAGGAGGAAGAGGCCGCTGTGCCTCCGCAGGGCTCCCTCCGGCGTCTCTCCTTCCGGGTGTTCTTGCAGCGCGCGGCCGGCGAGGCCTTCCTCCCCTTCCTCCTCGGCAGAGGCGGCGACAAAGTGACGTCATGCGGCGGGGGGTGAGGGGGCCGGCCTTGGCATCCCTGTGGCCCCTCCCCCTCCTGCCTTCCCACCGTGCCGCTGCCGGGGAGTCTCCATGGGGGCCGCCCTCGTGGCCTCCCCCCTCCTTCTGCTCCTCCTCGGGTCTGGGCGCCCGCCCCGTGAGTCCCCTCTCCCCCCTTCCTCCGCGCCGCCGGCTGGCTGCGGCAACACGGCGGTGGGGCGGGGCGGCACCCCTCCCAGGTGGCGACACCCCTCTCTGGGGACGTCGCCCTACGCGGCCGTGTAGGTCACTTAATGGCAAAGGCCGGCCCTGTTTGGGAGTACGGTAAGCCTTTCTGTTCTTGGAAATGCCATTTTAGACTTTAGTAAGAAGCAGAGCACTTGCCTCAGCAATATTTAAATGCTTGCTCTTGAATTAATCCAAGTTTTCAAAAAGATCTTCAGACGTGGCACTTCCCATTCTACCACCCACGCATTTCTAACAGCATGTTTGGTGAAAATGTGAGAAAAGGCTATATTACATTGGTCCCAAGTTCTGTAACTCCCTTCCTAAGGAGGCTAAAGCCCCCTCTACACTGCCATATAATCCAGATTATCAAATCAGATAATCCACATTACCTGCTTTGAACTGGATTATATGAGTCTAAACCGCCATATTTGTTCACAGCAAATAATCTTGATTTTATTTGTGTGTGCAGAAGGGGCCTAATATCACTCTCTTTTGTGCTAGCTTTCCATTGCTAATTAAAAATCATTCCATTTAGGCAGGCTTTTAACAACTGACTACTTGTTTTTGTGCCTTTCGCAGGAGACTACAATACAATCAATCTTCACATTTGTGCTTTTAAATTTTGCAAATTTAGTTATTCATTGATTTGTTTAATATGTTATTTCTAGGAATCTCTAGTTTCTTGAAGGCATCTCTATAGTCAACAACACAAAGGTATTTTCATGAATAACCACAAAACAAACAATATTACTGTCCAAAAAAGAATTTCCTAGGGAGATTATAATGCATATCAGATATCCCAGGTCCACAGTTTCGGGGTCCTCCTGGATTCAGTGCTGACACTTGATGCTCAGATGTCGGTGGTGTCCAGGAGGGCCTTCGCACAATTAAAACTTGAAAGAATCAAATTAACTTTTGGTAAAAGCAAATACCCCCAAGTCAATGGTATTGCCATAGACACATGGATAGTACCTCAATGTGGCAACATCAAGGCTTCCTTCCTCGTCCACTAACCTCTCCTCTATTGGAGGTACATTGATTAGATCATAATTTAGATGGAAGGAGAGGACTCACCCAAGACATTCCACCAGAATTTCAACAACCTCGGCCCCATTTTTGAGATTTCAGCTAGGGCTGTGGATAAGGTGGTGTATGCCTGCTAAGCTTCCACTACACCAGATCAACTCAGATTAAGAACAAGCACTCTGGGTTTAAGGCAAAGCTACAGAGACTTATTAAGATTTGACCAAATAGGATGCAAGTACAAGCAATACACTTCAAAAGTGATGAGAGTGCTGCACCTGTTCCTCTGGACAAGCAGCACCGAGGTGTTCGCCTGGGAACCCCCAGACTGCCTCCTTGTGACCACATACTGATCCCGCTCGGTCTGACTTAGCGAGTGGTTGATCGGCCCTGTATCCCTTTCTCCCCCCCTCCTTGGGTTATTGTTTAGTGTATTGTGTGTCCCTTTGTGTATTGTACTTTTCGCCTTTATGCTTCTTGTGAACCGCCCCGAGCCTCCGGGGAGTGGTGGGTTAGAAGTCGAAATAATAAATAAATAAATAAATAAATAAATAAATAAAAAGGTAGAAGCAGAAAATAGTTTTTAAAACACATGGCATTTTATACAGTTCTGACAGCTATTCAAACTTCTCATGTTAAGTCAAGCGTAAAACATCACACAGGAAGTGGGGAAAGGATTACATCTTTATAGAAGAACCAGGTGCCATGTGGATTGAAATGACAATAGCTCTTTTTATACCACAGTGGCTGTGCTGGATAGTCTATTTGGGCAATTGCAGGTGTCCGGTGCATGGATTCTGTGTCATGTTGCTTACAAAAATCTCTCTTTGATCAACCTACTTTCAAAAATTGGATTGGCATTATCAATTCAGTCATCCAGTGGTGTTCTTAATTCCTCCTGTTCCATGAGACCGTTCTCTCCGACAGATAATATAGGTTGAGTTTCCTACCCCAGGATAGTTGTGTTTTGAATTTTGGATTTCTTGGGATTTTGGAATGTCTATATAGGCAGTCCCTGAGTTAGAAACATATGAACAGTAAGCGACTCATAGCTAAGAACAAAGATGGGACAACAGGAGGTGAGAGAAATCTACCCCTGGGAAGGGAAATTTACCCCTGAATAAGTTATCATGGGGAAAAGGTGTCTTTGCTGAAGCTTTATTGTCATTCCTTGATTCCACAACAAACCTTTTTTTCCAAATCCAGTTATCACAGCTACAGAAAGTGAGGTGAAATCTTCTAAATAGCAGCACAGACAGCAAAACAAACACAGGAATGTTAACCCTCCCCCATGCTTTCCGAAGCTAAAATATGTATATATCAACTGGAGATAAACTTAAAAATGTACCTGTTCTGACTTACATAATATTCAATTTAAGAACAAACCTACAGAACCTACCTTGTCCGTAACCTGGGGACTACCCTATTTGCATAAATGTACATAATGAGACATCTGGCAGATGGGACCCAAGTCTAAACACAAAATTCATTTAAAGTAACTTTTATGGGACCTGAAGGTAATTCTCTATACAATATTTTAAACAATTTGGATCATGAAATAAAGCATGTGTGCATTGAACCATTAGAAAGCAAAGGTGTCACTTACTTCCTTAATTTGTATATAAATTCACCACCAAAGCACCAGATCCAAAGTTCAGTAATATTAAAAAGAGGAAGGGAATGGGAATGAGAAAAGGAATGTGGCACCACTTTTTTTCAACAAATCATGGGAGCATGATTTGTCTGCACATGACAAAGCGAAACAGCAATGACAACAAAGCAGGCTGATATAAAATGCCAGTCTTATCTATGTAGTAGTAAAGTTCAATTCATATTTCGCAATTAGGAAACATAAGGGTTACGCAAAAAGTGACCATAGGATGAGTATCACATTGAAGGCGAAACTGAAGTTAGATAATTTTAGATAATCTGGATTAATTTCCAGATTATATAGGTATATATTAGAGCCCAACCTAAAAGATAATCAAATAAAAACAGAAATTATCTTGTAGGCCAAAGATTTGGGGAAAAATATTGAGTTAGATAATTGGGAATATGTATGGGAAAGAGGATTTAAATTCTCAACAGCAAGATCTATTAGAGGGGACATGTATAAAATGTTTTATAGAAGCTATGTAACACCTGAGATAATAGCTAAAATAGACAAATCCCACCAGGGGAATTGTTGGAGATGTAAAGTACAGACATATACTTTTTTCATGCCTGGTGGACCTGTGAGTTGGTACAAACATTTTGGGGGAAAGTGATTAAAGAAACAAATAACATGATCACTAAAAAAGTTAGGAAAACTCCAGAAATGTGCCTCTTATGACTATTTGATGAAAAAAATCAGTAAAGAAGATGTAGAAATTTTGTTGCACCCAGAATAATAATAGAAAAATCTTGTAAAGGAGAAAAAGAGCCATTGCTATAGGACTGGGAAAAAATAGAATATATCTAAATGGTCAAACTACACAATGGCTTGTGGAATGGAAGCAATGAAGATTTTGTTAAGAAATGGAGGCTTGCATTTGGATATCTACAAAATAAGGCAAAAATATATTGCAAAGTAGTGCCAAGAGGAATGTATTAATGTAGAAGAAGGGTAGGGTTTTTTTTTTGCTTTTTGAGATATAAGTTTCACACTAGGTGGTGTCAGAAGTCATAGGTGGTTATTCATGGGTGAGGGGGACGGGTGGGTGTTTGAGAAAATAGCAAACCTGTATTACGTGATTCAGTTATCTTTAGATGTTTTTATCTCTCATTTTCTGTATGCCACTATTTCATGTAATAAAAAACTTTTTACAAAAAGCAAAAGTTACATAACATGGTTGTAAATGGCTTGAAACTTAGGACTTCATCACACTAGAAAATGAATCCACTTTAAATCCAGTTTCTGCCTCCTGCAGAATTCTGGGGGTTGTAGTTTAGGGAGGAGCCTTTAACAACTTCACTAAACTGCAAAACCCAGAATTTAAAGTAGATTCATTCTTTGGTGTGATGACGTCCTATTGCTTATCTGACTGATCACTTTAAAATTGTCTTCACAGCAGCACTAGGAATCTGATCCCATTGACTCCTACAGTATCTGCAACACAGATTGGGAAACATATATTCTGGACTATGTGTGGCACCCCAGTCTTGCACCTCTATGGTGGCAAAACATGATCCATGTAATTCAGTTGTAAGTGGCAAACTAGAAAAAATCATTAAAGTATTAGGAGGAAGCTTGTAAATTTCAAAATTTGGAAAAAAAGGTATTTCATGGGGTTTTTTAATGGTTTGTCCTCCCCCTAGTTTACCACCAGCCAACAATGTGGTGGTGGCATGGCCTCCCTGACTGACCAATGTTGCTCACCTCTCCTCTACTAGACTCTGCTGCAGAAAGGCCTCTGGAAAATCTTGGTTGGTTTCAGGGCCATCATTCAAGAGATATAAGCAATGTGTTGTTGTGTGCCTTCACATCATTTCTGAATGATGGTCACTCTGCAGAAGTTCTCAACTTGTGGGTCCCCAGGTGTTTTGATCTACAACTCCCAGAAATCCCAGCCAGTTTACCAGCCATTAGGATTTCTGGGAGTTGAAGGCCAAAACATCTGGAGACCCACAGGTTGAGAGCTACTGCTCTAAGGTGAACCTATCACAGAGTTTTCTGGATCTGAAAGTGTGACTCACCCAAGGTCACTATGTGAGTTTTCATGGTCAAGTGGGGGTTTGAAGCCTAGTTGCTAGAGAGGTAATTCAGTGCTCAAAGCACTATGCCACACTACAAACTCTCAAACTGGAGGTGTGTGGGACAAAGGATTAGCACAGTGTTAATTATTCGAAAGGAGAAGAACTTTCTGTGGAAACAGATGCAAAAAGAGGCAAAAAGAAAAAGGGGAGAGACGGGCACAATAATAGATCATTCTGAGATCTTTTAGTTTGTGTTTTCTGACAAAAACAATAAAAATTAGAATGTGGTGAAAATCACAACAATAACATCAACACACAGACCTTCCAGTAAAATATCTTAATGCATAGCCAAACAAATGCCAGTTCAAATAGAAAGGTCTTTGCCTTATCAGTAGAAGAGGACAGAGAGGGTGCCCACCTTGTGGAAGGGAGTCCCACAGTCTGGGAGCAACCACCAAGAAGGTTTTCTCCTGTGTTCACCTAAGGCAGGGGTGCTCATTAGGTATTTATTTATTTTATTTATTTCAGGATTTTACCCCGCTCTTCTCAACCCCCGAGGGGGGACTCAGAGCGGCTTACAGCAGGCACAATTCGATGCCACATCAACAGCGTAAAACCCCAAACCCCACAACCCATTAAAACATTAAGGCATTAAAATACAATCCCTCAACACATCTACAATCATTCCAATTAAAACAGTATTCAACCCTAGAAACATTGACCCCTTCCTCCCTCCCATTAAAATTCCGTCTCACATGCTGCCTAGTGCTGGTGAGGGAATGCCTGATCCCAGAGCCAGGATTTCACCTTCTTCCTGAATGTCAGGAGGGATGAGGTGGACCGTATCTCCGTAGGGAGCGCATTCCACAGGCGGGGGGCCACCACCGAGAAGGCCCTGTCCCTCGTCCCCACCAACCGCATCTGAGATGTCGGCGGGAGCGAGAGCAGGGCCTCACGGATGATCTTAGGTTACGGGATGGGACGTAGCGGCCGATGCGTTCGGACAAGTAAGCTGGGCCAGAACCGTATAGAGCTTTAAAGGTCAAAACCAGCACTTTGAATTGAGCCCGGAATTGGACAGGCAGCCAGTGGAGCTGACACAGCAGGGGGGTAGTGTGCTCCCTGTATGTAGCTCCCGTTAGTAGTCTGGCTGCCGCCCGCTGGACTAATTGCAATTTCCGAACTGTCTTCAAAGGCAGCCCCACGTAGAGTGCGTTGCAGTAATCTATTCGGGATGTGACCAGAGCGTGGACGACCGTAGCCAGATCAGACTTCCCAAGGTACGGGCACAGCTGGCGCACGAGTCTCAACTGTGCAAAAGCTCCCTGGCCACCGCTGAGACCTGGGGTTCCAGGCTCAGCGCTGAGTCCAGGATCACTCCCAAGCTGCGAACCTGCGTCTTCAGGGGAGTGTAACCCCGTCCAACACAGGCTGTAACCCTATACCCTGTTCGGCCTTACGACTGACCAGGAGGACCTCTGTCTTGTCTGGATTTAGTTTCAATTTGCTAGCCCTCATCCAGTCCGACACAGCAGCCAAGCACCGGTTCAGGGTCTGGACAGCCTCCTTGGTGACAGGTGGGAAGGAGTGACAGATCTGGACATCATCTGCGTACAGATAACACCTTACTCCGAAACTCCGAATGATCTCTCCCAGCGGTTTCATGTAGATGTTGAACAACATCGGGGACAGTACTGAACCCTGAGGGACTCCACAGGACAACGGCTGTGGAGCCGAACAGGTGTCACCCAATGACACCTTCTGGGTACGACCTTCCAGGAAGGATTGGAGCCACTGCAATGCAGTACCCCCAAGCCCCATGTCTGCAAGGCGACCCAGAAGGATACCGTGGTCAACGGTATCGAAAGCCGCTGAGAGGTCCAGCAGAACCAACAGGGACACACTCCCCCTGTCAAGTTCCCGGCGTAGATCATCTACCAAGGCGACCAAGGCTGTCTCAGTCCCATGCCCCGGCCTAAAGCCAGACTGTGCCGGATCCAGATAATCAGTGTCTGCCAAGAACCCCTGGAGTTGCGAAGCCACCACACGTTCCATGACTTTGCCCAAATAGGGGAGATTGGAAACTGGCCGATAGTTCACTAATTGAGTGGGGTCCAGTGATGGTTTCTTCAACAGCGGTTTTATAACAGCTTGCTTTAAGCTGGCTGGAATGGTGCCTTCCCGAAGGGAGGCATTAACCACCACCTTCACCCACTCTGCCAAACCCCCTCTGGCTTCCTTGATCAGCCAGGATGGGCAGGGGTCTAGGATGCATGTCGTGGGCCTCGCCTCTCCAAGGATCTTGTCCACATCCTCAAGCTGAACCAATTGAAACGAATCCATCAAAACCGGACAAGCAGATGCTCGTGTCACATCCTCAGAGACTGCCGTTAAAGTGGTATCGAAATCGGAACGGATCAGAGCCACCTTAGATCGTGATCTACTGGTAGATCTTGAAGGGCATCCTGGTAGATCTCGAAGGGCGTCCTGGTAGATCACAGGCAGATCACAGGCACAGAGTGTATGGCTCCCATGCCATTTGTGAGGAATGCTCAGGGGCTTATTATACTCACATTTAGTTGAATTCAGCCTTAAAATGTATTATAGGGCTCTCACTGAAATAAATTTCCTAATATTTTGTTTTTATGGTTCTCTGAGTAGTGGGTAGGTAGATCTTTGGGACTTGGTTGTTTTATAAGTAGCTCACATGCTGGAAAAGTGTAAGCACCTCTGACCTAAGGTGTCTGTGAACCTTCCAGGCTCATATAGGGAGATATGGGTTTCCAGAGATCTTCTCATACAGGGCATAAGCTGTACACTTTCCTGTAGAACCACAAAAACCTTATTTCTTGTTAAATTCTAAATGTCTATCAGTGAACTCAATGATAAAATCTAGTTATTTCATGCTGACATTACTTGTTTGAAGACTAGTGACCTTCAGCTGAGAAGCAGAGCATATTTCCTACTAGTTTCCGACTTGTGGCTTTGTTTTCTATAGAGGCTGATTTGCTTCATTCCACAAGAACAGTGACAACATAGATCATGCTGAAAAGTGAGCAGGCAAATATGTCACTAATCCCGAAGTAGTACTGCATGAGTGATGTGGAGAAAAAACAGCTTCTGCATTTGCCGCATGATGTGGTTTATGTTTCTGTTACATGTCATCTTTTTTAAAAATATATTTTTATTGAGTTATTTAACATATATGATGAAACTGCAAGTGTAAAAGGTATAGAGTAAAGGTAAATAGATAAATGGGAAAGGAATGTTACATGTCATCTTTTTGATGTTGTGTAGCTATTTTGGATCAGGTGGCTTTCTGGACAGGCTTAATTCATTCCAAGGCTTCTATTATTTTATTTATTTATTTATTTATTTATTGTTCATTTTTGTATTCCGCTCCTCCCAGCAGGCTCGGGGTGGATAACAACAGATATAACGGGCAACATGTCACAGCATGTCGACATGTGGCCCTACAATAAAAGCATAAAAACATAAAAACACATTAAAACACATTACATCGCCACACAGGGTATGGGAGGACATACGGCATGGTTCTTAGTCCAGTGTGCCTAGTTAAAGGCCAAGCCAAAAAGGGCCGTCTTACACGCCCTCCGGAAGGGGGCCGGTTCCGAGATGGCTCGGGTACTGTCCGGGAGGGCGTTCCAGAGCACCGGTGCCGCTACGGAAAAAGTTCTCTGTCTAATCGTCGATAGATGGCAGGAGCAGATTGATGGTACTAGCAACAGATTCTGTTCATCTGAGCGCAGTGATCTCGGGGGAAAATACGGGGTAAGGCGGTCCCTCAGGTACGCAGGCCCTAGGCCGTGCAAGGCCTTAAAGGTCAAGACCAGCACCTTGAAAGCAATTCGGTACTCAATAGGAAGCCAGTGCAGTTGCCGAAGGATGGGTGTTATATGCTCCCTCACTGGCGATCCCGCCAGCAAGCGAGCAGCGGCATTCTGCACTAGCTTGAGTTTCCGGATTGTCGACAAGGGAAGGCCAACGTAGAGGGCATTACAGTAGTCTAATCTCGAGATGACCGTCGCTTGGATTACCGTGGCCAGGTCGTCCCTGGACAGGTAGGGTGCCAGTCGCCTAGCCTGTCGGAGGTGAAAGAAAGACGTCCTGCTGACCACGGAGACCTGAGCCTCCATGGTCAGCGCGGAGTCCAACAGAACCCCCAAGCTCTTAACCGATGGCGATGGGTTAAGCCGCTCGCCATCCAGGGTAGGCAACCAGCACCCACCCAGCCCAGGTCGACCAGGCCACAGGATCTCCGTCTTCGACGGATTCACCTTCAGCCGGCTGGCACGCAGCCAACCAGTCACGGCTTCAAGGCATAGATGGAAACAATCGGGTACGGAGTCCGGCCTGCCATCCATTCTCAGCAGAAGCTGGGTGTCATCAGCGTACTGATAACACTCCAGACCAAAGTCGCGGGCCAGCTGGGCCAGGGGGTGCATGTAAACGTTGAATAATAAGGGGGAGAGGATGGCCCCCTGGGGGACCCCACAGTTAAGTGGGAGTCTCCCGGAGACCTCCCCGCCCCCCTCCACACGTTGTCCCCGGTCCTGGAGGAAGGAGGCCACCCATTTAAGGGCAGTCCCCCCGACTCCAGAACCGGCTAAACGGTGGGTCAACAGTGCGTGATCTACGGTGTCAAACGCTGCTGTCAGTTCTAACAAGACAAGCAGGGCTGATCTACCCTGGTCCAGCTGGCGGCGAAGTTGGTCTGTAATGGCGACAAGCACGGTCTCCGTCCCATGCCCAATACGGAAGCCGGACTGGAAGGGATCAAGTCCAGATGTGTCGTCTAGGAACCGCTGCAGCTGATCCGCTGCTGCCCTCTCAATTACTTTGCCTAAGAAAGGCAAGTTGGAAACAGGCCTGTAATTGGAGGGAGCCAAAGGATCTAAATTCGGCTTCTTCAGCAGCGGTTTCACCATAGCCTCTTTTAATCCCCCTGGGAAGACTCCTTGCTCAAGGGAGCTATTTATGATCTTTCCCAGCCCCTCCCGGCAAGATCTAACAAGCCAGGAGGGGCACGGGTCGAGGGAGCAGGTCGTTGGCCTAGCTGCAGCCAGTAACCTATCGACAGCTGCTGCGTCCAGCGGTTGGAAACGGGTGAAGGTGGGCCCGCCGAGTGGCGGCGGAGTCTCGAGTTCGCTAACTCGAGACTCAAGAGTGGCAGGGATGTCCCGGCGGTGAGTCGAAATCTTGTCGGTGAAAAAGTTCTGAAAAACCTCAGCTGTTGGAGCCAAACCCCTATCATTTGGGACAGTTGGAATTGTTGTCAAGGACCGAATTATCTTAAATAATTGAGCTGGGCGTGAACTAGCCGACTCTATCAAGGAAGAGTAGTAGACCTTTTTTGCTTCCTTGATAGCTTGCTCATAAACCTCTTTAAATTGTTTATAAGCTGATTTCGATGCTTCGTCACGGAGGCTCCGCCACATGTCCTCTAGCTGTCTCTTTCTCCGTTTCATCGTCCGCAACTCCTCAGTATACCACGGCGAACGATTTCTACGGGGAAGGAGAGAGCGCCTGGGGGCGATCTCGTCTAAGGCCGAGGAAAGACTGGTATTCCAGTATTCCACTAGTCCGTCGACCGAGTCGCTGGGGGGTTCCCAATCCCTTAGAGCATTCAGGAACCTAGTGTGTTCCATAAGTCTCTTTGGGCGAACCAGAATAGGTTCGGCACCCTTACCGGGAGGGGGAGCCAATTTCAGTCGGACTTCCAGGACACTGTGATCCGACCATGGAACCTCTGTAATGGAGGTTAGGATCACCTGAATTCCGGCAGCGAAGATCAGATCTAATGTATGTCCTGCTTGGTGTGTGGGGCCGGTCTTACAAAGTGAGAGTCCTAGTGCCTCCATGGTAGACACCAGGTCCACGGCTGCAGTTGACGGGGAGGTGGTGTCGGCGTGGGTCGGGTGCATGGTACACCAGCAGGAAGGCTACACTCTCACCCAAATCCCATACCAAGCCCGCACACTCCATCCCAGGGATGTTCGCCGCTGGAATCGTCCTGGAATTAATAGTGTCTCAACTGAGAATAGCCACCCCCCCCCCCCCCGCCGCCTCTCTGTCCTCGTCTGATAACTGGCCACAAACTCCGGAGATGTTAACTCGTGCAGAATGACTTCGTCGCCTTCTTGAAGCCATGTTTCAGTGAAACAGGCAAGGTCGACCCTCCTTTCTAAAAGGAGGTCCCTGATGGTCCCGGATTTATTTCGCACGGATCTAACGTTGGCCAGTATAAGAGTTGGAGGAGAGGTAGTTATATAGGAGATAACTTCTATTATCCTGGATACATTACAGAAAATGTCAATACACTAAAGTGGATTTTGCCTGAAATTCAGGTGACAATACACAGCAATCTATCGCTTTGGTTTGTTGAATCTGCCCTGAAGAAGTTTATTTTGAGGGAGGCCTATATGAGCTCCTTATTAATGAAAGCAGAAAATAATGAAGCTTTTTAAAAGCAAAGTATTCCTTATGTAAATTTAATGTGCTGTTTTAATTGGTCTATGGGTATTTTAAATATTTTGGCTGCTGTTTTGTTATGCTTCTCTGCTGCTATTTTCCTTTTTGTCTTATAAATTGGATGGATGTTGTAAGCTGCCTAGAATTCCCAGGGGATAAGACAGAGTAGACATAGCCAGCCAATACACAGACAAATCCATACATTCCTGACTATGGTTTTAAAAATCTCTTGCATCCTATTGAATGGTTATAGCACTTTTAGGAATACCTGACAAGTTGCAGTTCTGTACTTGAACCTTACAACAGATATAGTTTGGATAATGAGCGGAAAATATAAAGTGAAAATGTGAGCATGTTTATTAGTCAAGACCTTTCTGATATAAAATAGTACTTACATGTTTGTTAAGTCATGTTGTCAGCACATTTTGGTTCAGAATATCAACCTGCTTGTAGCACAGCAGTTCTCGTTCGTGCCTGGAGGGCAAGGAATAGGTCCTGGGGTTCCATTAGCATTAGGGCCTGCAGCAGCAGAGGTGGATTCTGAGGATGAGCTAGATGACTGGGGTGAAGCACAGGGCCCTTCGGATGGGCCGCAGTCTCCCACAGAGAGCTTGGCATGGGATGAAATGTTGTTTGGGCCCAGCTTAGATTCCGATCTCCAGGTGGAGATGGGAAGCAGCGAAGGGAGTTATGAACACCCCGGAGGGAGGAATTCCCAAGAGCCCGAGAATGTAAACATGGACGAATCCGAATGGGAAAGTGCCAGGGAGGAAAGTTCTCAGGAAGATAGCGACACAGCTGCTGAGAGGCAAGGTCGCTCTTTCGATAGGAGACGAGACATCGAGTCTAGCAGGAGGGCTTGGTCAAGAGTCCTAGATCGACCGAGGTCCGTGAGCAGAGATTGGAGACGAAGGAGCCTAGAGCGTCGCGGACCTCGGCCGACGGATTAAGTACAGGGGCCGTGGGAACGCATCCTCAGTTCTCCGGCCACATCTTTCCTGAATAGGCGCGAAGCGGAGTGGGACCACAAGCCAGCAGTGGTCATCAAGCCTTGCCTTGCCTTTGCCTTGTTTCTTGAGCCGCAGCGGTTTGCGGCACCTTGCCCTGTTTCCTGATTCGCATTGGATTGCGGAACTTTGCCCTGTTTCCTGATTCGCATTGGTTTGCGGAACTTTGCCCTGTTTCCTGATTCGCATTGAATTGCGGAGCCTTGCCACGCTTCCAGCTTATTTGCTACGTTACTTTGGACTACTTGATTAACACCTTGAACACTTGCATATTATTGGACTATTTACTCTTTGGACTTGTTTTATATACTCAATAAAGTAGTTAGCCTTCAGTACGTCTCTGTGTGTGTGATTAAGGGGCCCGCCAGGTCCGTGATCGTGACACTGCTCTGTGGTCCACGTGCAAGCTGTGAGGGGAAGGTTAAAGTGTTTGTTCGTTTCTAAATACAGGCTTCGTTGGCATGCATTTTATAAGCACTTTAAAGCGATGTGGCCTTTATTGAGATGAAATTAATTAATAAATTGCGATACAGTTCCATTATCCGGATGGAGGCCAATAGGGGGCGCTAGAGAGAGAAGATAGTCCTTTTTATGGGAGTGGGATGGGTTGAAGGAATTACCATTTCCCCCTTCTTTCCTGTTATTCCTCTCACCCATGTCCCTGCCGTGAAAAAAACAATTGTGTATGACATGGGAAGGGGGAATAACCAGCAAAAATGGGGGAAACGGTTTTCCTCTTTCAACTCCCCCTCCATAAAATGGACTATCTTTCTGATCCTAGTGCCCCCTAGTAGCCTCCACCCAAATAATGGAACAGTACCTTAATTGCCAATTGATTTGTTACTTATCTAATCTATATCCCAAGGACATCGCTGAGATGTCCCTATAGCCTTGTCTAGACACTCATGGGCCCAAGGAATAAGGCAATGAACAGCTTAGTGCTACATATTCTCCCCCCCCCCCCTTTTCTTTTCATCCATATCAATAGTTGGCCATGAGTCCTAGGTCTGACAGCATTTCGACTCAAGTTCACCGAATGGCAGCAGAACATTTTAATTGCTTTCTCAGATTCCACTGAGTATTCCAATTGCATCTAAGGACCTCAAGCTGGAGGGGGAGCAGGAGGGGGAAACTATCTTCTATTTTTGCATTTCGTGTATTTCAGTCTATGGAGAATTATTCTCTCTCTATTACATACTGCTTCTAAAGCAATCATTGTTCAATTTGCTGTCATAAAACAATACAACAGAGATATCCAGCTGTTGCCATCACATGTTAAAGTACCCACCTTTCCCCACATCCAAGCAAATTGAGATGTCTGGAGTTGGGTAGCACCCGACTCTAAGAACACCAATTTACAGACATTTTAAAATTGCAGCCCAATAGGCTACCACCAGAAGTAGTTTTGCATAGTTTGATGGCCTTCATGGGACTCTGTTTCTTACCCTGATCCATGTTTCCCTCATCCCATGCTCTTATAATACGTGTTTTGTATAATACAGAGTTTTGGATTTTTCTTTCCCCTATGAGTAGGCCAACAGTTGAATGTCCTTTTGGCTTGAGTTCAGCTACATAATACACCATAGCACTCCTCAAAGTTGTCTTCTGCTCTGTCTCGGTAGTTTGTTGAGCACCTTCCAACCATATCCTATCTGACATTATTTCTTGTTTAATTTTGCATTATTTCATCACTGGGTTTTCACAGTAGCTTCAAAAGTAGTTTACCGTCCCTCTTTCTGCATAGTACTAACAAGTGTTATCTATGGTGATTTCACTCTTATCTCAAACACTACAGTTTAACAATGTCTCACCTCTTATCAGTTGATATGATAATGGTCTTCATTTCCCATAGTCTACAGTCTTTAAAATGAACAGAAATCTCAACTGTACATTTTTCTTGTAGCTACTGCATAGTTTGCATTCACACGATATACTTTTAAAACATGGGCATAATGTTCAAGCATTAATTTAATGGAATATCCTTAACAAAGTGAATACAGTCCATAATATCCCAAGAACAAAGATTTGCTGTGGGTGCAATATCTTGTCTTACCATAATTACTTATTTCCCCCCTTATCTTGACCCTTCTTTTTATATTTGTTAACATTTTAACTATAAGTTATCCAAACGTATCTCTCTTTATGAGCCAGGTAGAGCATTAAGATCGGCTGAGGAGGTCCTGCTCTCGGTCCCACAGCCCTCGCAGGCGCAACTGGTGGGGATGACAGACAGGGCCTTCTCGGTGGTGGCCCCTCGGCTGTGGAACTCTCTCCTCAGCGAGATTAGATTGGCCCCCTCCCTCCTGACGTTAAAGAAACTACTCAAACAAGCTTTTAAAACAAGCATTCAGAGAATGAGATGAAGTAGTCAATATATGTTGTGATCGGTGCAATGTTGACTGTCTTATGTTTCATGTTTGTTTACGTCCAATGTTTTATAGATTACTGGTTTTAATCTATTGTTATTTGTTATTTTAGTTATGTAATGCATTTTATATTGTGAGACACTGAATTTGCAATTTACTTTGTTGTGAACCGCATTGAGTCCCCCTACAGTTTGAGAAAAGCGGTATATAAATGAAGCAAACCAATAAACAAATAGGATTGTGAGAGGGACTCTGTGTGAATGCTCCTAGATATCATAGACATTTATTATTTAACATCTATATGCGACCACTTGCCAAACTGGTGCGGAGTTTTGCTCTGGAGCTGAGGATGAATGGATGGTCTGACTCGGTACCCAATAATTTCCAGCTGTGCCTTGAAGTCATGACTGGTTGGCTACATGCCAGCTGGTTGAGAGTGAACCCATCGAAAATGGAGTTCCTATGGCTGGGTCACCCGGAGGGGGGGGGGTGAGCTCCGGCTGCCTACTCTGGACGCCAAGGCATTACGCCCGCCGCCCTTAGTAAAGAGTCTGGGGGTCCAATTGGACCCACTGCTGACGATGGAGGCCCAGGTCTCCACTGTCAGCAGATCCGCCTTTTTCCACCTGCGACAGGCTAGGCAGTTGGCACCATACCTTACCGGGAGTGATCTAGCTACGGTGATCCAGGCAATGGTCATCTCGAGGCTAGACTACTGTAACACCCTCTACATGGATCTACCTTTGGCAGTTATCCAGAAACTCAAACTGGTGCAGAATGCAGCAGCTAGACTCCTGGTGGGAGTACCGGCCAGGAGCCATATCACTCCAACTCTGCAGCAACTGTACTGGTTGCCAATTGAGTACCGGATCACCTTCAAAGTATTGGTCTTGACCTTTAAGGCCCTATATGGTCTGGGGCTGGTGTACTTGAGGGACCGTCTACTCCCATATGCTCCCCAGAGATCCCTTCAGTCAGAGGACCAAAACCTGTTACACGTCCCTTCCATTAGGTCCTTTCACTTGTCATCAACCAGGCAGAGAGCCTTTTCCATCATTGCACCGAGCCTGTGGAATGCCTTGCAGACAGAAGTTCAGGCGATAAACGAGCTACCAGCCTTTCGGAAGGCGTGTAAGACAGCTCTCTTCCGGCAGGCATTTAATCTTTAAACCATGTCAATCTGTATGCTGACAGAAATATGGTTTTTACACTTTTTAATGTTCTTATTGTTTTAGTGCTATGTTACCTTGTGCATTTTGTAAACCACCCTGAGCCATATAGAAATTGAAACAATAAATAAATAAATAAAATGCTGCTTTGTGTTCATGGCAAGTCCTAGTAGTATATTACACACTACCTATTTAAGATCTAAGTTGTATAACACAAATTTGACATCAAAATAATCACATTATTCTCCTTAAAACAAATAAAGCAAAATTATTTGGTTGTGTATGTACACTTACTTTACATTTTCCTTCTGTTAGCAAGTCACAGGAATAGTTTTTACCTTTACATTTTAGTAGCATTAGCGTTTTATTCTTTATTCCATATATATATATATAGATAGATAGATAGATAGATAGGTAGGTTACATACCTGTGACCATCTTTCTTCGAGTGAAGCTCTGTGAATCCACACTTATGAAGTTTGCGCGCCAGCGCGGGCTTCCAACGGAAACTTTCCAGTTTGAAAAGTTTTGGCGGTAGGTCTGCCCAGCCGGCCCGGAGGGCATAAAAGGCGCCTCCATGCGCGCCCACCCCATTCCTACGCCACAATAGCAACTAGGAAAGGGTGGTTTGAGATAGGGGACGGCCGGGCGGGTTCGTGTGGATTCACAGAGCTTCACTCGAAGAAAGATGGTCACAGGTATGTAACCTACCATTCTTCTTCGAGAGCTCTGTGAATGCACACTTATGAAGATTTACCGAGCTAAGGTAAAGGAGGTGGGAACAAACCAGCCAGATATTGAACAAATGAACAGGTTTATTACAACCAGCAATATGAATAAATAACAGGTCAATCATATAAATATGAGTGGAAGGCATGCTCCCACTTGTAAACACAGTGCAACAAGCACCATTCATGTCAGGCACACAGGCCTCACAGCATAAGTGCAACAAGCACCATTCATGTCAGGCACACAGGCCTCACAGCATAAGTGCAACAAGCACCATTCATGTCAGGCTCACAGGCCTCATAACAGTAAGTGCAACAAGCACAACTGAGAACATAAGTGCACAACTGGTGCATCTTGAACCCGTGAGTGGGTAAAGCGCTTTAACCGGTAGACTGTGCCCCTACCCGGGGCACGGCACACACTTGAACGTTAGCTAGTGCAACCGAGGGGAAGAGTTCGAACGACCGTAACTGTCGACCGAACTGTGTATAGAGGGAGAGACAAGGCTGCCTACTCGGCACCGCCCCGAGGACCCTTGGGGTTAAGAATTGACCGACCAAAAGCCGCCTCTCTACCAAATAGGGTGTCTACCCGGTAGTGTGATGTGAAGGTGGAGGGGTTGGCCCAGATGGCCGCCCTACAAATTTGGTCCAGGGGATCCCTTGAGAAAAGCGGTCGACGTGGCTACTGCCCTAGTCGAGCGACCCTTGACCCTAGGGGGGACACGGTTGACGTGCTATCAGATAGCACGTAAACCAAGGATGCCACCCAATTAGAGAGTCTTTGTGACGACACCGGCAAGCCCAGCTTGTCGGTGGCGTAAGAAACAAAGAGTCTAGTCGACCGACGGTAGTCCGCCGATCGGTCCTTGTAAACCCAGAGGGCTCTCCTGACGTCGAGGGCTCTGAGCGTCGAGTCCCTGTCCCCGGGTTGGGAGGGCCCCATGTCCGGGAGCACAATGTCTGTGTTGACGTGGAACGGAGACACCACCTTAGGCAGAAAGGTGATGTCCGTCCGCAAGATGGCCCTGTCTGCCAAAAACAGCAAGTAGGGCTCGTCGACACGGAGCGCCGCCAGTTCGGAAGGCCTACGCGCCGAAGCAATGGCGACCAGGAAGGCCACCTTCCAGGAGAGGAGCCGCAGGTCGATGGATGACAACGGCTCAAACGGCGGGGATGTCAGGCAGGACAGCACCAGGTCGAGGTTCCAACCCGGTGTAGGTGGATGCACCGGGGGGCGGGTGTTGTTGACACCCCTCAGGAATCTCTTCACCATCGGGTACTGGAACAGCGAGGGGCCATCCCTCTGCTGGTTCTGCCAGGTGAGGGCCGCCAAATGGGTCTTCACCGAGGACATGGACAGACCCCTGTCGACCAATTCCGCCAGGAAATCCAGGACCGCCGGGATCGACAGTGGGAAGACGGAGGCGGATCGAGAAGCCTGGAACTTCGCGTAGCAGGCGATGCAAGCCGAATACGCCTTCGACGTGGCCGGCTTGTGGGCTGCTGCCAGGATCGCTGCTACTGCTGGAGAGACGTCTGGCGTCGGTGGATCCTCCATGCCGTCAAGTGCAAGGATGGAAGGTCCGGATGGAGGAGCATCCCCTTCTCCCGGGTCAGCAGATCTGGCCGGTGAGGGAGCGGCATGTGGTCCTGGCCTGCTAGGTGGAGCAGGGTCAGGAACCAGACTTGTCTCGGCCAGTAGGGAGCGATGAGGATGCAATCGGTCCCCGAGAGCTGGATCTTCTCGATGATTCGGAGAAGAAGCGGGAATGGCGGGAAGAGGTAGAAGAAACCCGTCGTCCAGTCGAGCAGGAGTGCGTCCCCGAGGCAACCCCGGCGTACATCCGAGGCAAGCCTGGCACCGAAAACTGGCAGTTGGCTGTTTTCCGGCGATGCGAAGAGATCTGCGTCTGGGAATCCCCACCGTTGGAAGACACGGTGGAGCTCGTCCGGATGCAGCATCCATTCGTGGGACGACCAGCCGGTCCTGCTGAGGGAGTCCGCCTCCACGTTCTCGACTCCCGGGAGATGAATGGCCCTGGGGGTTACTTGATGAAGGACGCACCACTCCCACAGGCTCTGGGCCAGGGCCAGGAGTTTCCTCGAGCCCGTTCCGCCCTGCTTGTTGACGTAGTGCATGGCCACTATATTGTCTGTCCTGACCAGTACTACGTGTCCCCTGATGAGGGGGGCAAAGGCCCGAAGGGTCTTGGCTATGGCCAGGAGCTCCAGGTAGTTGATGTGATGGAGCCTTTCCACCGTCGACCATTGTCCGTTGATCGACAGGGTGCCTGCGTGACCTCCCCACGCTAGCAGCGACGCATCAGTTGTCACTGTGAAGGATGGGTTCACCGTGTGGAAGGGGACTCCCTTGCACACGTTGCTCTTGGAAGTCCACCACCGAAGGGAGTCCTTGACTGGCTTCGGGAGGGAGAGCTTCTTCGAGTGGTGTTCTGTGACCGGGTCGAAGTGGTCGAGGAACCAGTGTTGCAGAGGTCTGAAGCGCAGTCGCGCTAGGGGAGTCACAGCCACCGTGGAGGCCATGTGGCCCAGGGTAACCTGAATTTGCTTCGCAGTGATGCAGGGCCTGGTGCAGTTGTTTACCTCGCCTCGAAGTGCCTGAAATCTGCTCTCTGGCAGATAGGCGAGCTGATCGACGGAGTCGAATATTGTCCCTAGTTGGGACTTCTCTTCGTTGAGGCGCAGGCCTAATGAAGAGAGTAGCCGCAGGGTCGCCGACACCTATTGCTGCAGGAGTTCCAGAGACTGGGCCACCAGCAGCCAGTCGTCCAAGTATGGGAAAATCCGGATTTTCTGCCTCCTCAAGTGCGCAGCCACGACCGACATGCACTTTGAGAATGTCCGAGGTGCTGTCCCGAGGCCGAACGGAAGGACGTTGAAGTGGTATGTCCTTCCCGCTACCTTGAAGGCCAGGAAGCGTCGATGAGCAGGCCGGATCGAAACGTGGAAATATGCATCCCGGAGGTCGATCGAGGCGAAGTGGTCGCCTGACCGGAGAAGTGGGAGAATGGACGACACTGACACCATCCTGAATTTCCTCAGCGAAACGTACGCGTTTAAGTCTCTGAGGTCCAGGATGGGTCGCAGGGAACCGTCTGGCTTCGGCACGGTGAAGTACCGTGAGAAGAATGCCCCTCTTTCCTTGCTCTGGGGGAGCTGTGAAATTGCTCCCTTTTGAAGCAAGTTGTCGACCTCCTCCAAGATCACCTCGGACGGCTCCGTCTCGACGATGAACCCCGTTGGTGGAAGCTCGTCGAATTCCAAGGCATAGCCGTCTTCGACAATCCGGAGAACCCATGCATCTGAGGTGATGCGTCGCCAGGCATCGATGTAGCGGGCCAGGCGGTCTCCGAATGGCGGATGAGGTGGAGGAGGTCGAGGGCTGTGGGGAGGCATGGTGGTGGCAGCGGTACCTAGCGAGGAGGCGGTGTCGTCCGTCGCCCCGTCAAACGCGGCGGTTGTATTGTCCATTGCCGTTGTGGCGAGGCCTTGACTTGTTACCCTGGCGGGGTCGATTGGCCTGCTGCTGCTGTTGTTACCTCGGCTGTTGTTGTTGCTGCTGTTGAGGGGCCGAGTATGGCCGTGGGGCTTGGCGGTACTGTGGCCTGGGCTGAAACTTCGCCCGTTGGTAGTACCTGGGCTTTGGCTGTGGCTGGGGCCGGTCCAGTTTGGCTGTCAGGACTCTGAAGTCGTGAGTGGCCTTCAGTTTGTCGTCCGTGCCCGCAAAGAAAAGTCCCTGGGCATCGAACGGTAGATCCTCGATGGTCTTCTTAGAGTTTGAAGAGAGACCAGAAGACTTTAACCACGCGTGCCTCCGGATGGCGACACCGTGGGCCAGCAGCTTCCCTGAGGTGTCTCCGGTATGGCGGGCCATCAGGATCTGGTGGTGTGCCAACGACTGCGCCTCTTGAGAGATGGAGAGAAGAGCAGTCTGTTGTTCCTGGGAGAGATCCTGGAAAAAGGGTTGGGCCCTTTCCCACAGGATCTGGTGGTAAGCTCCCATGCACGCCCCGTAGTTGGCCATTTTGGTCAGCAAGAGTCCGGCTTTGTAAATCTTTCGGCCGACCGTGTCGAACCTCTTTCCCTCCTGGTCTGAGGGAGCTGCAGACTCTCGGCCCGAGGACTGGGAGGAGGTGACGATCATCGAGTTGGGGGTCGGATGATCGTGCAGCCAGCTCTTCTCCCTCTCATCTATCTTGTACCAAGCCTCGATACGCCCGGACGTAGGAGGAATGGTCGATGGAGTCGTCCACGAGGCCTTCACCACCTCTTCCAGTGGCTCTAGCATGGGGAGGTGTGGTTGGGCCGCTTCCTCGACCTGCACCCTGCTGAAAACGGGGCAGGCGCTGGCTCTCGCGGGAACGTAGGTCTGCATCCCCAGAGACCTTGCCATCCGGCCCACTTGCTCACCGAAGGCTCTAGCGTTGTCGGTCGGTGAGGACGAAGGTTCTACTTCGCATCCTGTATGGGAAGGCGTCCTGTCCATGTTGAGGGACAGGATGGAGCCCGATCTCGTCGATCGGGGGACCTCGCCATCTTCCATCTCGTCTCCCGACCAAGGCCGAACCGTGTCCTGGTTCGCCGGGGGCTGTGACTGTGGCGGCGACCTAGAGGTTGAAGGGGCCGCAGTCATCACGGGAGGGAGGGTTCGCTCGGCCGGGGCCAAGGCGAGCCTCGTGGTTTGTCGGCCTTTGTCAGGCGAAGTGACGAAAAGTTGTCGGACCGAGGTCGGCCCCGATGGGACTCGAACGACGGTCTGGACTGAGTCCTCCGGTGGCACGTGGTGCTCTACCCCTGTCTCCACAGCGAGAACAGGGATAGGCGACGAGTCGGGGCAGGAGACTGAAGACGATGACGTCAGAGTCCTGCGCCTCTTCGGCGATGGAGGTCTCGAGGCCGCGGCCTCCCGAGACTTGCCCGGAGTCACAGGAACCAGGCCTCTGGTCTGGGCTCTACGGGCTTCCTCACTCGACCTCCGGAAAGCTATCTCCATAGCCCGGTCAGAGGGAGTCCTCGAGATGGCTGACCTCTGGGAGAGGCCCGACGCCATCGAGCTTGTCGAAAGTCGACGAGGTGGAGGCAGCTGGACCGTTTCGGTGGTTACGGTGCAGGGCCTCTTCGACACCGAAGTCTTCGAGGAGACAGACGCGTTCTTCTCCTTCCGTGGACGCTTCCCGGCCGGGAGAGCGGTCGACACGGTGGGGACCGAGGCAGCCGCCTCGGATCCCAAGGAGGCAGATGGGACAGCCGTCGCCATCTCCGGAGGGCAGAGAGCACGCTCCGTCAGGTAGGCCTGAAGCCTGCGGGCTCTCGCTCGCCTGGTGGCCGACGAGAAGGCCTGGCAGTGTCGGCAGGTTGGAACGACGTGTCCCTCCCCGAGACACCGAAGGCACTTCGAGTGACCGTCGCACTCCGGGCTCTTGCTACCGCAGGATAAGCACCTTTTGAAACTGGTTGTGGACATGCTATGCTCACACAACCAGCCGAATTTTCTGATGTTGCCCAAGTGGCGGAAAACAAAGGAATGGGGTGGGCGCGCATGGAGGCGCCTTTTATGCCCTCCGGGCCGGCTGGGCGGAGCTACCGCCAAAACTTTTCAAACTGGAAAGTTTCCGTTGGAAGCCCGCGCTGGCGCGCAAACTTCATAAGTGTGCATTCACAGAGCTCTCGAAGAAGATATATATATATATATATATATATATATATTGTATATATATATATTGTATATATATATTATATATATATATTGTATATATATATATATATATATTGTGTGTGTGTGTATATATATATATATATATATATATATATATGCTCTCTCAGAGCCCTTTATAATAACTAATGGAGTGAAACAAGGTTGTGTTCTTGCACCAACCCTATTTACAATTTTCTTCAGCATGATGCTCCAAAGGGCTACGGCAAACCTCGAAGAAGATGGCATATATATACGCCATCGTACTGATGGTAGGTTGTTCAACTTAAACCGTCTGAGGGCTCGCACTAAGACTCTAAACTATCTAGTCCGTGAGCTGCTTTTCGCTGACGATGCTGCCCTTGCCGCCCATTCAGAAGCAGTCCTGCAGCGCCTAACATCCTGCTTTGCAACAGCTGCAGAGCTGTTTGGGCTGGAAGTCAGCCTGAAGAAAACGGAAGTCCTCTACAAGCCCGCACCACAGGAAGAACACCATCATCCCCACGTCAGCATAGGCAAATCTGTGCTTAAGTCCCTTCAGCAGTTCACCTACCTGGGAAGCATCATCTCTTCAGACACCAAGATTGATCAAGAGATAGATCACAGATTATCAAAGGCATATAGTGCATTCGGAAGGCTTCACAAAAGAGTCTGGAGCAACAAGCACCTGAGGCAAAGCACCAAAATCAGCGTGTACAGAGCTATCGTACTGTCTATTCTCCTCTATGGGTCTGAAACATGGGTCACCTATCGCCAACACCTACGACTCCTCGAACGCTTTCATCAGCGCTGTCTTCGCACAATCCTAAATATACACTGGACCGACTGTGTGACTAATGTTGCTGTCCTTGAGCAGGCAGGGATCACCAGCATTGAGGCCATGCTATTGAGAACACAGCTGCGCTGGGCAAGGCACGTCTCTAGGATGTAGCACCACCACCTCCCAAAGATACTACTCTATGGTGAACTCGCCATGGGTCAGCACAAGAGAGGCGCCCCAAAGAAGAGATATAAGGACTCCCTGAAACAACATCTCAGGCTCGGCCAAATTGATCACCAACAATGGTCCATCCTGGCCTCACATCGGGAGGCATGGAGATGCACTATCCATAATGCTGCGGCCTCTTTCGAGAAGACACGCTGAATGGGTCTCGAAGAGAAACGCAAACGCAGAAAGAACCGCAACTTGGAAACAACATCACCATAGGAGACTTTCTGCTGTGCTTTCTGCAACCGAACTTGCCTATCTCAGATTGGCCTTTTTAGTCATCAACGCGCTTGTAAAAAGTGGGATGAGTCCTTCCTAAGAATCTTCGTTCGCGAAGTAATGCATATATAGATATAGATAGATATGCATTGTATAGTCCTTAGTTTTGTGTATTTTAATTATGTTGTACAGCACCCCAGCATGATCTGTAATATCACTTGTTGTTGCCAAATAATTTCCCATTGCAATTCAGGGTTCCTTTCCTACTTAACTACTATCAAGAAAGGAAAAAATCTGATAATGCTGTTTCTTGCATCCCATCAGATGCTGACATAAATTTGGAAGTAGTATTTTGTTGTTCTTTTGGGACCCATGGCATTCTTGAAAAATAATGAATCTGCCAATCCAATTCCAAGGCATTAGGAAGGTCGAGAACTCTGGCAAGAACCACAGCTGGAGCAGGGGATAATCACGATGGGGATACCCCAGGGGAGAAACCCAGGCTGCCCAGGCAAGGAGGAGGGGCGATGACGCCAGTGATGTTGATGATGATGATGCGTGGCAGTGAGAGTCACGTGCCGGCGGCAGCGGGCCTGGCTTCTCGCACAGCAGCGCCACCTACAGGCCGGCCACAGCAGCAGCAGCAGCGCCGGCAGAAGCCACCGCTAGTGTCACATGCCTCCCTCCGGAAAGTCCCTCGCTTGCTTCTCTGTGGCTCTGGAAATCCCCGGCTTTTTTTTCCTTCTGCATTGGGGTGGAGGGGGCCCGTTCGCCTGACAGTCCGGCTTCTAGAGGAGCAGGAGAGGAGGCAGGGCAGCCACACGGGAACCTTCCTTCCTTCCCACCCGAGAAAGCGGATTAAGCCATGGCAGCCTAGCGCCAGAGAGCGTTTGCACCCAGAAGGATTGAGGAGGAGGAGGAGGATTTCTCCAGCTCTCTCCAAACTGACGAGTAAGTTCTTCGCCTGGCTTCTCTCTCTCTCTCTCTCTCTCTCTCTCTCTCTCTTTCTTTCTCTCTCTCTCCTCCCTCCCTTTCCTTTCTTTCATCCCCCCTTCTCGCTCTTCCTTTCCTTTCCCTTTCTTTCCTTTCTTTCTTCCTTCCTTCCCCTCTTTCTTTCTTTCCCTCTTTCTTTCTTTCCCCCTTTCTTTCTTCCCTCCTTCCTTTTTCCCTTTCTTTCCTTTTCCCTTCCTTCCTTTCTTCTTTCCTTTCTTCCCCTCTTCCCCTCTTTCTTTCTTCCCCTCTTTCTTTCTTTCCCCCTTTCTTTCTTCCCTCCTTCCTTTTTCCCTTTTTTCTTTTTTTTTTCCCTTCCTTCCTTTCCCTCTTTCTTTCCTTCCCCCTTTCTTTCTTTCTTTCTTTCTTTCTTTCTTCCCTTCTTCCTTTTTCCCCTTTCTTTCTTTTTTCTCTTCCTTCCTTCCTTTCTTCTTCCTTTCTTCTTTCCTTCCTTTTTCCTTCCTTCCTTCCTTTCTTCTTTCTTTCTTCCCTCCTTCCTTTTTCCCTTTCTTTCTTTTTTCCCTTCCTTCCTTCCTTCATTCCTTTCCCTCTTTCTTTCTTTCCTTCCCCCTTTCTTTCTTTCTTTCTTTCTTCCCTCCTTCCTTTTTCCCCTTTCTTTCTTTTTTCCCTTTCTTTCTTCCTTCTTTCCTTCCTTTCTTCTTTCTTTCTTCTTTCCTTCCTTTTCCCCTTTCTTTCTTTCTTTCTTTCCTTCCTTCCTTCTTTTCTTCTGCTGCTCTTTGGACTTTGGGATTGTTTGGGGGTTCCGCAAAGAGTAGCTTCGGGATAGATGGTGGTAAGCAAGAAAAGGATGCATCTATTCCCCTGTAGATATACTGTAGAACAGGGGTGCTCATTAGGTAGATCATGATCTACCGGTAGATCTCGAAGGGCATCCTGGTAGATCCCAGGCATATCGCAGGCACAGTGTGTATGGCTCCCATGCCATTTGTGAGGAATGCTCAGGGGCTTATTATGACCCATTTAGTTGAATGACAGTCTTAAAATGTATTCTTCTTCGAGAGCTCTGTGAATGCACACTTAGTGCTTTGCGCGACTTACACACAACAAATTTTCCAGTTTAAAATTTTTTGGCGGTAGCTATTTAAAACTAGATTAAAATATTCAGTGGTTAAATTCCTTTGTTTTCCGCCACTTGGGCAACATCCTGGTTCTGGTTGTGTGACCATGGGCTGTCCACAACTAGTTTCAAAAGTGTTTATCCTGAGCGGTCAAGAACTGGGGCTGGACGGTCACTCGAGTGCCTCCGGTGTCTCGGTGGCATCGAGTTCCTGCCTGCCGGCACTGCCAGGGCCGCCACTCAGCCCGCAGGCTTCAGGCCTAACGATCTCTGCCCTCCACAGATGGCGTCCCATCTGCCTCCTTGGGATGGGCCTCGGTCCCCGCTGCGTTCAAAGCCTGGTACGTGAAGAAACCACCGAAACGGTCCAGCTGCCTTGCTCGATTGCCTCTCCCAGAGGCCGGCCATCTTAGGGCTATGGAATTCAGTCTTAAAATGTATTATATGGCTCTCACTGAAATAAATTTCCTAATGTTTTGCTTTTATGGCTCTCTGAGTAGTGGGCAGGTAGATCTTTGGGACTTGGTTGTTTTATAAGTAGCTCGCATGCTGGAAAAGTGTGAGCACCCCTGCTGCAGAATGAATGCGGTTTGATACCGTTTTAACTTCCCTGGCTCAGTGCTATGGAATCCTGGGAGTTGTCGTTTGGTGAGGCAAAGATCCTGTCAAGATCCTGTCAGGCTCCCAGTTCCGTAGCACTGAGCCATAGCCGTTGAAGTAGTGTCAAACTCTGTTAATTCTACAGTGTAGAACAGGGGTCCTCAAACTTCGTTAAATCAGAGGGCCAGGTCACAGTCCCACAAACTGTTGGAGGGCCGGAATATAATTTGAGAAAAACATGAGTGAATTCCTATGTACACTACACATACCTTATTTATACTGTACAACAATAATTAAGATGAACAATTTAAACAAATATAAACTTATTAGTATTTCAATGGGAAGTGTGGACCTGCTTTTGGCTGATGGGACAGGATTGTTGTTGTTGTGTGCTTTCAAGTTGTTGTTGTGTGACTCTGAGTGAAGGCTGGTTAAATGACCTTGGAGGGCCATATCCGCCCCAGGCCTTAGTTTGGAGACCCCCTGGTGTAGAAGATGCACTCGGAGGAGAGGGAAATGCACCCAGTGCCCCTCTCTGGTGTGTTTATGCTAGCACTAGATAAATTAAAAAGAAAGGCTGCTTGAGGGCCCTTCCACACAGCCCTATATAACCCAGAATATCTAGGCAGGAAATCCACACTAATCACACTAGAGAATGAATCCACTTTAAATCCAGTTTCTGCCTCCTGCAGAATTCTGGGGTTTGCAGTTTAGTGAGGCTATTAAAGGCTCCTCCCTAAACTACAAACCCCAGAATTCTGCAGAAGGTAGAAATAGGATTTGAAGTGGATTTTTTCTCTCTAATGTGATGAAATGACTGGCAGTGTGGAAGGTCCCCGAGTCCCCCTTGTTCAAAATAGCCCACCTGAGTGCTTGAGAGAGTAACACCTCTGCTTTCCGATGGTTCACTTTACCAAACTTTGTTTTCATGCATCATATTTTTAAAATAATTTTGTGCATCAGCTTATTTTAAGGTGTGCATAAGACATACCATTTCCTGTTTATACTTGGATGACAGCTCCAAGGTTACCTATGTATGTGGAAATACAGGAATTCCAAAATCTGAAAACATGTCTTTCCTCTTCTTTATTTGTACCAAAATCCATGCAAGTTTTCTAATCATTCAGAGCCCCTAATCAGGCATAAAGGAGATGTGACTGATTATTTATTTATTTATTTGTGGCATTTGTATACCACCCTTCTCAATCCTGAAAGGGACTCAGGGCAGCTCACCGGGTGATTATCTCCAATATTAAGATTTGGCTCCATGGCCGGAATCACTGGGTTGTTGTGAGTCTTCCAGGCTGTATGCCCATGTTCCAGAAGCACTCTCTCCTGACATTTCGCCCACATCTATGGCAGGCATCCTCAGAGGTTGTGAGAACTCCCAACCTCTGAGGATGCCTGCTATAGATGTGGGCAAAATGTCAGGAGAGAGTGCTTCTGCAACATGGGCATACAGCCCGGAAGACTCACAACAACCAATAATAATAATATATAATAACTTTATTTTTATACCCTGCCAACCATCTCCCCTAGGGGGTTCAGGGCGGCTAACAAGGGACAAGATACAGTGATGGCTCCACAGGCTTTTTATTTTAAAGCAAGGAAGATTATTTTTAACCAATATTAAAAGAAGTAGAAGGTGACAGGAGGGAAGAAGCAAAAAGGAAGAGACTGGTTGTCTTTGCTTCTCATCATGTGTTGAGAAACGGTTATTTATTACCCTTAAGAGTTTGGTACAGGATTGAAAATAAATTCTGGGATTGTATGCTAGGAACAACTAAAACCTTGTAACAAGCAGGTCATACTTGTTTGTGGTATTGAATTACATAACGACATGACAGCTCACGCGTAAGTATTTGTCCCAATTTAAAAAACAAGGATTTGCATGAGATGCATGGACGTCGTGCTGTGTCATATGTGATACTGACATTTTAAAGATCCAACCGTACTTTTAATTTTAATGATTATTCACTTTCTCACATTTTCATAATCAATATGAACAAGTGATCTTAAGCAGACTTACAAGGCAGTAAATCCATTAAATTCAGTGTAACTTTTGGGTAAACAGGCATGAGATGGTATTGTCAGGTCTTGGGTTGCTTAAAGCAGTAGCCAATTTCTCAAACTTCAGTTGGTTATTCTTTAATGCTCAAGGTTTATTTTAACAATTGCTCCAAGAGATGTCACATTGTAATCCATGTTATACTCCAGAATCTGCACCAGTGATTTTGATAATAAGGCTAGTACTAGACATTGGATTTTTTTTTCTGGTAAAGCACCAGCTCCGCCTCCTTAGATTAAAGGCACTTATTATCCAAAACCAGTCCTGTAGTTTTGGCACCTGGAGCAAAACAAATCCTATAAGTATTTATAATAATAATAATAATAATAAACTTTATTTGCATTCCGGCCTATCCCCTCGAGGGGACTCAGGGCAGATTGCAACAAACACAAAACATAGAGACAAACATTCAATGCCTCACCATAAATACATTCACAACCCACCCAATCCCAAAGCAACCCAACATCAAAACAATCAATTAATAATATTTAAAAACCCAAAATTTATTTTTCTCTTACTGTGAAAAATTAAGTACTATTCATCCTGTACTTTGCATTATTTATTTATTTATTTAAAACAATTTTCACCTGATTTCTCAGATCGCTGCAAACATTCAATCAGGTCTCCCTTGGGACTGTGGTAGTAAGATTTCAGAGCTGCTCTCCAATCAGGTCTCCTTTGGGAGGTGGTGGTACAATCATAGACTGGCTGGATCTACACTGCCGTATAATCCAGATTATTATTGAACTGGATTATATGAATATACACTGACATATAGTCCAGTTCAAATCAGATAATCTTCACTTTATATGGCAGTGTAGAAGGGACCATAGGCTCATAAAGATAGATACAGTCCTTCAAATCACCTCAACTCAGGCTCTATGTATTATTACATTTTTACGGCAGAGGTTGGAAATGGGGCCTGTTATATGGCTCATAGGAAAATGGCTCGAGTAACAGTCAGAAGACATCAGAGAACCATGAGTTGGGTCCATGTAGGTCTGTGTTGGACACACTAGTCTTCCTCCCCTTGCTGCTCTGGAGATTTTATAGCTTACTACACATACCTTTCGTGACCTGTCTTCTATGCTCTTGGGCTGAATGAGGTCCAAAGAATTGTGGAGAATACCCCTTTGGGGAAGAGAGACCCGCACTGCCGCAAAGTCTGGAGTCTTTCTTAGCCCTGCTTGTAGGAAGTCCTGCAACTGAACTTGGAGTTTTCTCCACTCAAAATGCATGGCTTAGCACTTCTCAGATGTTTGGCAAGATAGGTGTCTGGTAATCCCTTTGTAACATTTCCAACATTACATGTGTTCGTTTGCAAGTTGCTTTCCTCCAGGTGTTTTTCCCAGCTTGAGAATGGAAATGGCACACTAGAAGTATTGCTGACAATGTCTCACGCATAAACAAAGAGGCTAAGCTGCAGCACTAGCTTTTCATTTAAATAATAGTGCTGCTCTGCTATACTTCACACATTTAACTAAGTCCCTTCCACATTGCACTATTATAGCACTTTGGTTTAACTGACATGGCAACACCCTGTGAAATTTGGAGCTTGTAGTTTGGGGAGCCACTATAAGAATTCTTTAGCTGAGAATTCTGAGTAGCCCTCTCTGTCCTATCAATCTTATGATTTAGTTGCATGGAAGCACATAAATTAAAGTAAAACGATAGTGCTATAATTGCTTACTGTGAATGCATCCCTGGACAAAGGTCCCATTCCACCTTGGGATCTATCTAGACAGCATCAATCATGTGAATAGTTAGTTATATAAAAAAGCAGAACTTCTTCTTGCCTAGTGCAGGGTGACACATTTGGAGAAGTAATTCCAGAACAGTGGGGTCAAGCAGTGGGGTTTGAACCTCTCTGGCTGAGCAGTTCAAAGGCCCCTCCCTTAAATTACAAGCCCCAGAATTCTGCAGGAGGCATAACCTGGATTTAAAGTGGATCCTTGCTATAGTGTGATGAGGTTGTATGTCACAAGCAGGGCCATATGGTTTAATATAAATTTATCAGAGTTCAATGGCGTTTGCTGCTAGAGTCTAATGTGGGCCTGGGCAAACTTTGGCCCTCCCGGTGTTTTGGACTTTGACTCCCACAATTCCTAACAACCTCAGGTCCTTTCCTTTTGCCCCTCAGCCACTTAATCGGCTGAGGGGCAAAAGGAAAGGACCTGAGGTTGTTAGGAATTGTGGGAGTCAAAGTCCAAAACACCTGGAGGGCCAAAATTTGCCCAGGCCTGGTCTAATGTGATGAGGGAGAAGGGTCTTGATGATCTTGGGGCCCAGGCAAGCTCATATAGGAAGATATGGTCTAAATAGCTGCACCATATAGAACTTTATAGGTGATAACTGTCTATTTAAATTAAGCTCGGGAGCAAACTATTAGCTGGTGGAGTTGTAACGGGAACAGTGTGGTCCTAGTTAAAGCATTCCTAGTAATGACTAATTGAGAAAACTAGCTAATACTATCCCTGTACTTTCTGAATGTGTGTGGAAGAAAGTTTGAAAAAAACAAATACTTTATATTTTTATATTCCTCTCAAAGATTGGTCCGGCAATTAAAATAATAAAGGTGGTCATTTTTAGTGTATTCCTGATGATGAGATTTAAGCAAAGTATAAAATGATAAACTTCACTGAAAATTGAAGCATACTCTTCTCAAATTAGTGGAGTGTGCCACTGAATAAGCATGGGCTGATCTGTTTGATCCCTGTGCATATATGTGCCTTCAAGTCACCTGTCAACTTATGGTGACATGAATTTCATAGGCTTTTCTTAGGCAACGAAGACTCCAATGTAGTTTTGTTAGTCCCTTTCTCTGAAATATAGGCTAGTGCAGGGCTTCTTTAACTTTCCTCAACTCATGACCCCTTTGCAACTGAGAAATTTTTACATGACCCTTTTATATATTTACAAGTATAGCTATAAAAATCAAACATTTGCTAATTATAAATCAGCATTTGCAAGACTTGTCAAAGAGGCTGATTTTCCTTTTTATGATATACAGTGGAAGCAGTTTTAGCAAAGTCCATTGTAAACACTGCATATTGTTGCTTACATATTTGTGTAAATGTCTAGTTGGCATTCAGAACCCTTTTCTGTAACCCCAACATTGAGCTAAGGGGAACCCACTTGAGGTCAGGACCCACATTTTAAGAAGCAGTAGCCTAGAGCACCTGGTATTATTTGGTAGTCCTCAACCCGAGTAACCAGAACTGACCTGCTTAGCTTCTAAGGTTAGAATGATTCTTTTTGCTTTCAGGTATTTGGGCCCTGTGTGTTGTTTGATTAGGCCAGCTTGTTATAGCAGCTTAAGCATTGGACTAGGACTCTGGAGACCAGGGTTTGGATCCCTGCTCAACCATGGAAACCCATGGGGGAACTTGGGGACGTCATACCCTTTCAGCCTCAGAGGAAAGCAGTGTCAACTCACTCTGAGTAAATCTTGCCAAAAAAACCCTGTGATAAGTTCGCCTTAGGGTTGTAATAAGTGGGAAACTATTCAAAAACTTACAATTTTATATTTTCTGCCTTAGCAGTCTGTTCCCATACATGGAACTAATTACGGTAAGAAGGGGAAGAGATGTTTTTTGGCAGAATCAGAATGTTAATTAGCTTTCTAATTGAACTTAACAAATTGGACAATATTATTACTTAATACTGAAAACAAACAGTTGTAGACCTAAACGTACATCGGTTTTATTGATGTCATCATTTCTTATTCACACAAACTTTCCCATTGACTCAAAATTATCTTTTTGTATTATAATATGGTCTAAATACCCCAAAGCATTGTTACTCAAACTGTGTTCCTCCAGATGTTTTGGACCTCAGCTCTCAGAAATCCCAGCCAGTTTACCAGCTGTTAGGAATTGTGGGAGTTGGAGTCTAAAACATCTGGAGGACCCCAGTTTGAGACACTCTGCCCTAAAGGCACCAGATCCCCTCTGATCTTGGAAACCAAATAGGGTTAGCCCTGGTTAGTAGTTGGATGGGAAGCTGCCACAAAATACCAGGTGCTGTTGGTTATATTTCAGAGGAAAGTTCAACACAACCTCTGAGTATTTCTTGCTGAAGAAAACTGAAATTTATGAGGTCGCCATAGGTCAACAGAAAGCTTGAAGACATTACATTAAAGGTAAAGGTATTCTCCTGACATTAAGTCCAGTCATGTCCGACTCTGGGGGTTGGTGCTCATCTCCAGTTCTAATCCGAAGAGCCAGCATTGTCCGTAGACACCTCCAAGGTCATGTAGCCAGCATTACTGCAAGGAGCACCGTAACAGCCCCCTAATTTAAATTATGGTGGATTTTAAAATGCCCTTACTATTAATAGTGGATGTATTAAAAATAATTATTTCTGAAAATCACATAAATCAATGTTAAGCATTTGTACCCTGGTGATCACATGCTTTATGATGAATCCTTTGGGGATTAAGTTATTAGTTTTTGCATGAACTGTGCCCATTCCATATGAACATTCTCTCTTCCACTCAACCCACAATTCGTTTTTAGTTTCTGGACATACAATTTACTGACATGTTTAGAACTAAATTGTAAATATATTATTAGAAAGCAATTTTTGTTTGCTTTATCAAAGTTATTTGGTCTGGTTTAGTCCTTTGATAGTTTTAGATTTTTAAGACAAACTGTCCCATTTTCACCTGTCTTCTATTCCATTATTCTCTTCTTTCAACATGTTCCTCTTTCAGCATGTGATTTTTTAAAAAGTTATTGTGTCATAACTTACTCAGAATAGACACAAATTCTGGAAATACTTCCGTTATTGCATACAATGTTACTCCTTGGAATCTCTACACCTAAAGGGAAAGCTCAGTTCAAATGTATAGAGGAAAACATAGGCAAATGGAGGAGGGAAGAGAAGGTGGAAAACCATTTTTTCCCCACCAGGGATGTGGAATGTGTGGACTTCTAGATATTGTTGGACTACAACCCCGTCATCACTCTTTGTTGACTAGGCTTCCTTGGGAACATGGGAGTTGCAGGCCAACAACATCCTAAGAACTACATATTCTTCATTCCTGTTTTAAGCACATTCATTGTTCTGCCTTGAATTCTGCATAGAGCAAACACAAGGTTTTAGTCCTCTCACTCTGCTTTATTGTTTGCCGATAAACAAGATGTCCATTTTATAAGAGTGAAGAACTAAAATCCTCTGAAAGGTTGTTTGATTCACCTCCTTCAGATGATAATGCCATATATTATCCATGTTATCCAAACCATGCTTTGAGGGATCTTAAGCTGCCTGTTATAATTAAACACAGTTCATGAAACCAAACTCTGCCATGTGCCACTTGCAAAGACTAAGAGAAAAATCCCCAGGGTGTCTAGTCAGTCTGATCATAAGGGAATTATGGAATGGAAAAAATGCATGGGGGATTCTAAGATAAGAGGAAATTCTTTACAATCTGAGTTGACTGACAGCTGAGCACACTCCCAACTGCTACCTCTAAAACTGACATACTCTGGACACTTCTTGGGTGCAGAAAAGCAGGCGCCTGTTTGTTTCTCATATATGATGTGTGCCATTAATAACACTATGTAACACAATGTGAAAAGGTTATGTTCCTGTTTTGAAAGTGTTGTTTCCTGTTTAATTGAGTAGTACTTACTCAATTAAACAGTACTTCTGCAGAAGTTTTATACTCCAGAAACTTCTTTTTGTAGCTGAGGGTAGTACTGTTATGTCTTTCAGTCTAGGCCAGTGGTTCTCAACCTGTGGGTCCCCAGATGTTTTGGCCTTCAACTCCCACAAATCCCAACAGCAGGTAAACTGGCTGGGATTTCTGGGAGCTGTGGGTCAAAACACCTGGGGATCCATGGGTTGAGAACCACTTTATTTTATTTATCATATCAGGAGCGAGCCAAACAGTTGTATTGTGTTTAAAAAACAAAACAAAAAACACATAGTTTGCAAACTTGGCATTCTATTAAATGTCCTTTGACTAGTAACTGACTACTTGGAGTGCCTATGGTGTTGCTATAAGAAGGTCATCCATTGTGCATGTGGCAGGGCTCAGGTTGCATTGTAATGGGTGGTCTGTGGTTTGCTCTTCTCCACACTCGTATGTCATGGACTCCACTTTGTAGGCCTATTTCTTAAGCTTGGCTCTGCATCTCGTGGTGCCAGAGCGACGTCTGTTTGGTGCCTTCCAAGTTGCTCAGTTTTCTTCCAGAAGAGGTTGTGACAGCTGTCAGCCTGAACAACTTCAAGGCAGGATTAGCCTGAAAAGGACATTCAAGTGCCACCTCGGAGGTTGAGGTGCTACAGTTTTCAGGGTTTTGCCCTCCCTTCTGCTCGAGATCCCCGTGTACAACTGGCCACTGTGTGATACAGAATGCTGGACTAGATG
This sequence comes from Anolis apletophallus, assembly GCA_030556195.1. Taxonomy (NCBI): domain Eukaryota; kingdom Metazoa; phylum Chordata; class Lepidosauria; order Squamata; family Anolidae; genus Anolis; species Anolis apletophallus. Next base: position 140,476,458 of record JARBWK010000003.1, read on the forward strand.
GGCTGAGGTCCGATTCAGCATGGCTCTTCTTATTTCTTATGTTCTTATCTGTGTGCCCATCATTTGGTATCATCAATTGATTGAGATTCTGGGTTTTAGACTGCCACTTTTGGACTCTCACTTGCTGAGGTGTCCCAGAGAGTGTCTCTGCAGATCTTGGAAAACTATTTCTTGATTTAAGTCGTTGGCATGCTGGCTGATATCCGAACAGGGGGTGGCCTGGAGATGTCACTGTCTTGGTCTTTTCACCATTGGTTGCTACTTCCAGCGGATGTCAGGTGGTGCAATACAGTGTAATTTCTCCGGTGGACCACTGGTCTAGGCACTGTTTGTAATTTTCCTTAATGAAAATATGCAATTTTAACCTTGTAAGGTAAAAGGTAAAGGTTAGCTTTAACCTTTGTGCAGACCCCAAGAACAAAGTTTTGCAGTTTAATAAACATTTTCCATATTTTTATGATAGAACCAAAATGACATGTAAAACCCAGGAACATACATTACCTTACACAGTGTAATGTAACTGGTCATTTATAAGCTATGAATACTTCACATGTTGTTGAATGTTTGCTTTACTTTCTTTGGAAAGAGCTCTTAGTACCAATGACCATAATAAATACCTTTTGCGCTTTGTGTCATATTTGAAGAGGGGTGTTTCTCACATTGTTTTATTGGTATGGCTTCTTTTCTTAGGTTTCTTCTAACAAAATGGCTGTTTCACAAGTTATTCCTCAAGCTCTATACTTGAGCAACATGCTGAAGGCTGTGAAGATAAGAGAGAGAATGCCCGAAGACCTCATCAAGTGTACCAATGGGATAATCTATCATTTTAAGACTATGCACAGATACACCATTGAGATGTTCAGAATGGGTCAATTTTGTCTGCAGTTCCAGGAGCTTCTTCAAAAATCCCTTTTTGATCAAGCAACCCAGACCTCACTGGAACACCAACAAAAGCTGAACTGGTGTCGAGAAGTTAAAAAACTCACGTCATTGAAGACAAATGGTGAGTCAGCTTTCTTTTATCATTTCTTCTGGCAGGATAAATATACCATTTGCTTTATGTGCGAAACTGAATTAATCTTATTTAGTTATCAATGATATTATTCTCTTCTTTTTTGAAAAAATCAGTAACAATTAAATGTCTTCCTAATGACAGAAATCATGTTAAATTTAACAGATCTGTATATCAGAAATCTGGTGTTTAAAGACATGCATGTTTGACACTCACATTGCAGCATATACGTGCTGATACTCCTGTATATGGTGATATTCTAAATGCAGGGTGGGAGGGGGGTAAATAAGCAAAAATCATTCTCAGGGTCTGAGATACATACCGTACTTCCAGAGAATTTTAATGTCTATCCTGGCAAAACTATATTTCATCCATGATTTCTTATGTTCCCACCTTATCCTGTCCAAAGTTGCCTTGACTTAATGAGGAGCTTGATCATTAGCTCTTAATGTTTCCATTTTATTCTATTAGTTCATTATTTATTAGACACATATGTATCCCACCCTGCTTCAGGTTTTCTCAGGACATTATTCAAGAGAATATCAGGAGCTCACATGTTCAATGGTATTTAAATCATAACACCGAAATTATATGTAAAGGTAAAGGTTTCCCCTGACATTAAGTGGGGGGGGGGCTTATCTCCATTTCTAAGCCAAAGAGCCGGCATTGTCCATAGACACCTCCAAGGTTGTGTGGCCAGCATGACTGCATGGGGTGACATTACCTTCCCGCAGAAGCGGTACCTATTGATCTACTCATGTTTGCATGTTTTCAAACTGCTAGGTTGGCAGAAGCTGGGGCTAACAGTGGGAACTCACCCTGCTCCCCGGGTTTGAACCACCAGCTTTTCTGCCAACAACCTTTTGGCCCCTGAAATTGTGTGTGTGTTTATAAGGTGTGTGTATATATATATATATAGAGAGAGAGAGAGAGAGAGAGGGAGAGGGGGAGAGGGAGAGGGAGATAGAGAGGGAGATATATGCATTGATAATACATCCTCATTCGGGTGTTTGCTTAATGCCTGTAACCATCTACATATACGTGTCCATTTGCTTAATTGTATCATCACTTTTCATCTGACTTCCACATTATTCTAAACATATTTATTGTGTGTAGTTGATGTGGACTAGAGCTTAACCCCAGTAAAACAAAAAGTAAGTGAACATGCACAGTGGAGGAAGAGGAAGAAAAAGAGAACATGTGTGCCCACATGTATCATTGCATCCAAAACAAAGTGCCAGGACCTCTCATGAAGGGATGGGTCATTTATTGTGAATAGCAGGTGCTGAGGTTAGAGTACAAGGAATTAAGAAAGTATTGCTTCCAAATTGCATGGGGCCAGTGTACTGTATTTTGCTCTTTTCTTGGGCCTCCTTGATCTAACTTTCAAAAGCTGCTGATATATACAGTATATCCCTTTCGATGGATGCAGTGAAATAGCATCCATCTATCCATGTGTCACTGGAGTCTTCCTGGGATACATGGTTCTTAGCCCTCGCTTTTCCAAACTTGTACATCACTTGAGAGTATTTTTAAAGCATGGGAAATTAACAATATAAACTAGATGAACCATCTCATTTTCTTCACTTCTGTGTATTCATCTTGGTGAACTTGGAAACGATTTCCAAGAAGCCAGCCTTTCCTATCAGCACCCTCCAGATAGCACAGACTACAATCCCCAATATCCTCAGGCAACAAGGGAATTGTGCAAGTTCTTGTCCAACCCATCTGGAAGTACCCCATTGGGAGAGACTACCATGGGCATTCTGGTGACTTTTCCCCCTTCCCAATGGTTCCTCCATTGCTACGTGCCAAGACCATTGAGGAGGTCTTACATAATTGCCAATGAATGGCCACATTGGGGTGCTTTTGGAATAGTGGAATGTGAAGACATTGGGAAAAGGGCAGGGGGATACGGTGTATGCGGATGTTCTTGGTGCAATTTAAGCAAGGCTCTTGGGCTCCATCTCCTCCCTATCGGCTATGCTAGCTGGAGCTCCTGTGAGTTGATCTAAAATCATCCTAAAGGCTCCACTTTGCTCTCCGCTGATACGAAGTATGCTGGGTATCTAAAACAAGATGATTTGTGCTTTAAACACCAGTAAATCAACTTGTTGAAGGACTTTGTGCATACTCAGTAGAATAAAATTTGGCTATATTTGGTTTTAGAAGCTCAGTCCATTTGAAAACCAGGGAATAAATGTGCTTATCTATTACATTGAAAGGATCTTAGAGGGGAGGGAAGATACAATTACATGCAATAGTGGAAATCAGGGTGATCCACACACTGTACATAAGTCTGATAACATTACGAAGGAATGTAGTTATGGGGTTTTAAAACAGAAATGTTGCAAGGCAGCGATCATTTAGAAAGATTCCAGCCGCTCCTGACTAGCAATTTCACTTGTCTAATGAGTAGGCAATCCAGTTACTCTAACCACACCCACTTGGAAAGTCCAGTATGTACTTCACAGTTCAAATGTCTGTAGCTCAGAACAAAAAGTACAATAGCTGTTACTCAATTGCTAGTCAAATAGCTTTGTACTGGGGAATTCCAAGTGTTGCTTAGGGAATTTTGGACTGGTGGTTCTCAATAAAGAACTGAAAGCAAGCACACACAGGAGGAAAAAAATACCCCACTTATCTTTGCAGTGGGAAAATTTTTACAGGATGTAATTATTGTCCTAGTTGTATGTCATATATGTGCCTTTTGCTAAGCCTGAGGACTATAAATCTGTGGTGACTGACGTTAAGGTTTTTATTCTTTCTTTTTTAGACTTGTGTTTAATTTTGTATCTGATAAGATTACATTAGGGAAAACCCAGTGTACTTCTGTAAATGCGGCTGTATTTTTTAAAAAATGAACATAGTATGAATACCTCTCCCATTATAGAAAACATTTGGATTTTGACACTGGTGGAGTTAGACCTTGCCTGATATGACCAGGACGAGGGAGGGGTTGCAGTTGAGGGCTGGATCAAGCAGATTGGAGGAAGAAATGTGAAGGATATTTGCAAATCTTGTCTTTCTTGAGAAAGGGAATTGACTTCCCGTCATAAAAATTATTTGTTGCCACATTATTTTTCCGCATCTCGGAAATTTTTTTGTGTGAAAAGCATTTTTTGTGCAAGAATTGGGGGAAGGGTATCATAACGAACAATAGTTTTACATTTTAAAAAATGAGATGCAAAGATTCTTAGTGTTGGTCTGTCTTTTATGAATTTTTCATAGAAAACTGAAAAATTCACAAAAACTAGGACCATCTTTGCTAGTGCAAGAAAGATGTTTGAGATTCTTCCTTGCTGAATTGTTGTTGTATGCCTTTAAGAAATTTCATATGTATTGTGGCCCTAAGGTGTTCTTGTAGATATGTGCATTCAGGGCAAACCTTGTTCCATTTTGTGTCTCAGCTTTTGTTGGGGGCCTGGATCCAAAATTGAGAGGGTTGTTTTCTGTTCTTTCATTTCAGGGCCCAAAAAATGGACCATTGGGGGGGGGGACTTCCCACCCACTGGCTCCTCTTCCATGTGTTCATACCTGGCACTGGCTGTTTCTATTCTAGAGTAAGAGGCGCTTAGTTGTAGGCACTGGCTGGTGCGTGCACTTTCCGGACCTGCCTGCACGCCCCACCACACATGCACTCTCCTTGGAAAGAGAGTGCATGTGTGGCAGAGAGTGCAGACAAACCTGGAAAGTGTGCACACCTACAAGTGCCTGCAGCTGAGCACCTCTGACTCTAGAGTAAGAGACGCTCAGCAGCAGGTGTGCTTTGGTCTTGCTTGCATGTCCCGCCACACACACCTCGCCACACTCTCTTTCCAGGCAAGGAGGCAAGTTCAGATGCACACAAAAGCAGGCTTTCGTGTCGAGCAGATTTTCATGTGGGGAGGGGACTTCCCGTTTAGTGCTTCTGAAGAAATGGAAGACATGAAAGAAATGTTAGAAATAGTAGGAATGAATTTTGAGCACATGTCAATGTTCTTGACAATAATTTGTTTGGGAGGTGCAGGTTGCTCTTGCCTTCCTGTGAGACTGAGAGTGGGACTTGCCCAGGGTCATCCAGCAGGTTTCCATTACTGAGCAGGGATTTGAACCTTGGTCTCCCAGCACTCTAGTCCAACATTCAAACCCCGACTAGGTCGTTCTTTGTTGAGTACAAAAATGAAATAAGGGGAAATTCTTACGTCTACATGGCAATGCCCTTTTCCATGGGAAACTTTCAGTGAGAAAACCCCAACCCAACCCATGAAAAGAAACCTTTCCTACATTGACCTTTGGAAGGTATTAAAGAAAATGGGACATTTGTTTCATTGTATATGCAGTCAGCCCTCTGTACCTGCAAATTCTGTACCCACAGATTCCATCTTCTGTGACTTGAGAATATTCCCAGTCCCGTCCCCCCCTCCAGAAAGCAAACCTTGAATTTTCGGGAAGTAATACCACCGGGAATGTGGCACAGCTGGCTGGGAGTCAGCTGCATAAGATCTCTACTGACCAGAAGGTCATGAGTTCAAGGCCTGCCCAGGTCGGGGTGAGCTCTCGACCAATTGTGTAGCTCGTTGTCTGTCTATATATGTTGTATGTCTATGGCATTGAATGTTTGCCTGTATATGTGCGTTGTGATCCGTCCTGAGTCCCCTGCGGGGTGAGAAGGGCGGAATATAAATGAAGCAAATAAATAAATAAATTTTCCCACACCACTGTGTACAATGGGAATGGAGCATTCCCAGATGTTGGTATCCACAGGGAGTCCTGGGACCAAGAACCCCCTGTATTCCCATAAAATTATTCACACCAAAGTATTTTTTTAAAATGATATGCAACAGTGAATTCCTTCCCTTTTAACTGAGACAAAGAGGAGCAGTAGGTGAAGTCCATCCCTTCATGGCAATGTATTTGCCAGGAAAGAAACGAGGGTGCTGATTTCTTATAAACAAGATTCAGTCTGTTGCAAGAAATTCGTATCTTCTCTTTTTTTCCTGGCAAATAGAGAAATGCAAAGTTTAAAGTAAGATTCATGTCTCACTGCAGTAGTTCTTCCCATTTTTGTTCCCTTCAAATAATCCTAGGTAATCTGATCCAGAATTCTGTTTCAGTAATACCCTCCACAACAAGGACCATATTAGGAAGTATTTGAAGTTAACAGTATTTTCTCCCAAGAGGGGAAAAGCAGTGATTTTTGGGAAACCATTGCTAGCCTATTCGTTATAATGTCATTGTGAGCCTTTTCCACAAGGCCTAAAAATGTTTGTGTGCTATATAGGAATGGCAAAACTGAAATGATTTTCAATAAATTACTTATTAAGGCCAACCTTTTCTTTTGACAGCAATACTCCTGATACTTAATTTATGCATTTCATTTATAGATTGGTGCTTATTTCTTTTCCCCTGTCCTAATATTTAATGTCCATTCACTTGTGAATTAAGATAAGCTGCCTATCTGCACTATAATCACCACTTTGCCTGCTTTATAAGAGAAATACAAGTTGAGCGTCCCTTATATACAGAATTCAAAGCGACACAAAAATTATCTTCATGGGTCAATGAGATAGCAACACATTTGCATTCTTTTTTAAATAGTTTTTATTAGTTTTCCTTTAAAAAGACAAAGTTACACATTTGCATTCTGATGTATGCAAATTTTGTTTGTTACACAAAATTATTAAAAATATTGCATAAAATTGCTTTCATATTATGTACATGAAGTGTAATTCAATTTTGTTTTTAGTCTTGGTCCCATTTCCAAGATATCCCATTATGGATATATATGCAAATGCAGTCAATCCAAAATCCTCCCCCCGCCCCTCACTCTCCAGGCTGAAATCCAAAATATTCCTGGTCTCAAGCATTTCAAATAAGGGATATTCAACCTATAGATAAAATATTTTACCATTCGTTGTGGTACTCCTCTATTACCAATAGGATTCCTGGACTAAACAATACTGAATTTTTAAAAATCCAGTGTTGCTTCTGTAGTTCACTTGAAAGGAAGACTCTGATTCAGAAATTGCTAGACGTCACTTTTGTGGATTTGATCATTCATGAATTTGATTAATACATTCTCTCTAGAAATCTCTAGGTAGGCTACTTCAGTGCGACTCTGTTGATAACTTCTGATGATTGTTAACATAAAAGTTGTGCTGGAAGGCCTACAGATTCCTAGAAAGATTTTCTCTTAGGTAAAATAATTAGTGTTTTTTTATTCATGGTTTTTCGACTCATAGGGGCCTGTGCCCCTAATCCCAGTGAATGTTGGGAGGTGACAGTATTCCATTTGTCGCTTATTCAGGAATGTAATGTTTTCTCTCTTAAGAATTCCCAAAACATTTCACCCATGGTGCTATAGGCGTAATTTTGAAGAATTTTGAGTCAAAATTATCCATGCTGGATAAACTATTCTTAAATAACGAACCCTTTTTGTTCCTCTGCAGGTGATGGGAATTGCCTCATGCATGCTGCATCCCAATACATGTGGGGTGTCCAAGATGTTGACCTGGTCCTGAGAAAAGCACTGTTTCGTGCCCTCAAGGAAATTGATACACGCAATTTTAAACTGCGTTGGCAACGGGAGGCTCTGAAATCACAGGAATTTGTGGAAACAGGTCTCTGCTATGATACTAGGGTAAGAAGAGGAGGTCTATAACATTTCACAAACTTGATATACTTGGGGGATTAATCATGACTTCCTATGCATCATTTTCACACATAAAGGAAGGGGATTATGGGAGTAGACATAACAAAAGTAAAATTGCGGGGTTATCAACTTCTTAAGCATTTTAGTCCTTTAACTTGACTGGGTTGGCCGATTTCTTAACAAAGAGTTTCACTATTGCGGAGTTTCCAAATTAAGTAACCTCCTCTGAGATGGGTTATTTCCATGGACCACCCACATCTCCAGAACATTGGCATGGCTCTGCCTATTATGAAGAGGCTCCCTTGGGAAAGCTGCTACCACACAAGAACAACAGACAGTCGGCTGTTTTCTTTCGCAGATAGGTGTAAACTTTCCCATCTGAGAATCCCCACCAAGTAAAGAGTTCTTCCCGTTTTCAACTTTCTTATGCAAGAACATTTTCTTTAAAAAGAGAAATCTTCTTGCTAACCACCTTTCTACAACGGATTTACAGAAGTAAGGCTAGCAGTCCAGGCAGCAGGGTGGCTTCATAGTTTTGAAATTGTAGGCATGGAAGTGGCCGCTGGTGAGGAACAAAAGACATATATTTTAGGCCTGGCAAGCAAAACAGATTTGTAAATGGATAGTTAATTTGCATTCCTTCTTCCTCTGTTTTGATGCTACAGGTGTGCAGCAAATGACTAATTGATAGTCCTAAACAACCCTAGGGAGACTGTGTTGAGTAGGGAACATGTAGGAGGGGGCAGAGGTGCCTTCTACTAGTGGAGATGACCTCTCCAGGCATGTCCACATTGGAGGGCATGGAAAGTTTCACAGATATATGAAGGTCATCAGAGCTGTATCAACTAGGAACAGCACCCAAAACGGCATGCCGGAAAGGATTAATTTGAGACTATTACCATCCAGAGTTTCTTCCTGCTCCATGAACAGGCCCATGAACTGGTTCACCTCACCTTTCCCTTTCATTTAATGTATTTTTGGGCAGTAGAACAAGAAGAATAAATCTATATGGGGGGAGTACAACACAACTAGTGCACTAGCTGTTGTGAGATGGCAGAGCTTTTGGATGAAGCATTGATCCTGCTGTGGGTATCACCACTCTATGTGTTGCAATATATAGGTTTGCCCTGTCATAAATGTAGGGAAATGTGGCCTGTAGGCCATGTGCTACCCCAAAGAAATTTTACATAGTCTTTAACAGGTATGGGCAAACTTTGGTCCTCCAGGTGTTTTGGACTTCAACTGAAACAAAATTGCAGGAGTTGGAGTCCAGAACATCTGGAGGGCCAAAGTTTGCCCATGCTTGATCTATAAGGATAAGAACACCAGATAAATCTATTAGGACTTCTGAGTAAGCATCCATCTTGTTCTTGGGTGCCTTCAAGTAATTTCTGACTTACGGTGAACCTAAGTAGTTTCTCCCATAGCGTTATTCATAGAATCACAGAGTTGAAAGAGAATGTATGGACCATCTAGTCCAGAGGTTCTCAACCTGTGAGTCCCCATATGTTTTGGCCTTCAACTCCCAGAAGTCTTAACAGCTGGTAAACTGGCTGGAATTTCTGGAAGTTGTAGGCCAAAACACCTGGGGACCCACAGGTTGAGAACCACTGATCTAGTCCAACCCCCTGCTATGCAGGAAAAAGCACATTCAAAGTACTCCCGAGAGATGGCCAATCCAGCTTCTTGTTTGAAAGCCTCCAAAGGAGGAGCCTCCATTGCAGAGAAGGCCTGTCGTTGCCGTTCTCTGAGAGAGAGTGATTTGAGAGAGGATTTGAACTCTAGTCTCTCAAAGTCTCAAACCACTACACCATGATGGGATATGTGCATATGAAACTAATAGAAATCTATTGGCAGACTAACTACAAAAAAGTGAGCTAAGATTTAGGAACTTATTTGCAACAGACCAGTAGTGAGGTTGGTTGGAAAGTCCATGTAATTACCTCTGATCAGCTTACTGAGTTGTAGCATAAAAATAATAAAAACACTCGTAAAGGAAATTTTGGCATGCAAAGGCATCAACCTAACAGGATAATAGCTAATGCTATTTACATGTATCTTCTTGTTTTGTTGTTTTCCATTAGAACTGGGAGGATGAATGGGAGAATCTCATCAAGATGTCATCTGCAGAAACATCGGTTGCCCAACGTGGGCTTCAGTATAATTCCTTGGAAGAAATCCACATATTTGTTCTTGTTAACATCTTAAGACGGCCAATCATAGTTGTGGCAGGTTTGTAATTTATCAATATAATAAGTAACGCTTAATATCCTAGTCTAATAATTTGAGTGGGGAGTCTTGGTTTCCTAAACTTTTTTTTGTTCATTTGATACAGATAAGATGCTTCGAAGCCTACAGTCAGGTTCAAGTTTTTCTCCTCTGAACGTTGGTGGGATTTACTTGCCTCTTCATTGGCCAGCAGAAGAGTGTTACCGATATCCCATTGTTCTGGCTTATGACAGCATGCACTTCACACCACTGATTGTTCTGAAGGACAGCGGCCCAGGTCAGTCTCCAAACCTTAACCCAGTGTTTCTCAACCTGGGGGTCGGGACCCCCAGGGGGGTTGTGAGAGGGTTTCAGAGGGGTCGCCAAAGGCCATAAAAAACATATATTTTGATGGTCTTAGGAAGCCCTTTGGCAGAGAAGGTTGAAGATCTCTCCACTTGTCCTTCTCTTTCTTTTTGGAAATGGACTGCAAATTCTCCCACCTAAAGCTCTCCTTTGCTATGATTGGCAGGCCTCCCAGTCAAGGGGAGGGCTGTTTCTGAGACTCCAAGCAGGGAGGGGAGAGCAGGCGTGCTTGGAGCATGGCAGCATGATGCACATGTGTAGGTGAGGGAGAGTGTGAGAGGTGGGATGGAGGCTCACACCAGCTAGTCCCTTCAAGGCATGAGGGTTCTGTATAGGAAGTTTGACCCAAGTCTATCATTGGTGGGGTGCAAGGGGCTCTTTGATTGTAGGTGAACTATAAATTCCAGCAACTACAACTCCAAAATGTCAAGATCTATTTTCCCCAAACTCCACCAGTGTTCACATTTGGGTATATTGAGGATTCATGTCAAGTGTGGTCCAGATCCATCCTTGTTGAGTCTATAGTGCTCTCTGGATGTAGGTGAACTACAACTCCCAAACTCAAGGTCAATGCCCACCAAACCCTTCCAATATTTTCTGTTGGTCATAGGAATTTTGAGTGCCAATTCTGTTTCAATTTTATTGTTGGTGAGTTCAGAATGCTCTTTGATTGTAGGTGAACTATAAATCCCAGCAACTACAACTTCCAAATGACAAAATCACCCCCCCCCCCCACACACACACCCACACAAATACAGTTATGAAGTAGCAATGAAAATAATGTTATGGTTAGGGGGTCTCCACAACATGAGGAACTGTATTAAGGGGTCGCAGCATTAGGAAGGTTGAGAAACACTGCCTTAACCCATATTATTCCTGGTTCAGGACTCAACGTGGCTTACAACAAATTGGTTTTTAAAAAAAAACTATATAGTTTAAAATTTACAAAATACAAAAGTTATAAAGAGACTAAACAATCAAAAAATAAAATCAGTTAAAACTTAAAACATTAAAAGTATACATGCAAATATGCACACATGATCACAACAAATAGAAAAATTCAGTGTGTTGTCTTTCCTTGTCAACATAAGAAAGTAAGGAAGATGCCCTTCTTAAGTTCTTTGGGAAGGAGCTCGATAGTCTGAAGACCCTCACTTGTGTTTACACCAATTATAATTGGGAGGAGGATGGTGGAACATACGTAAGGACCTCCCTAGCAAATCTAAAAGCCAGGGGCAGATTCATAAGGGAGAATGCAGTCCTTCCCATAACCTGGCCCCATGCCATGTAGGACGTCTTAGGTATTTCCCTGGAATGAGTTGTCCATCTCATTTTGTCCCATTATCAGTCCTTTAGATTTAGTAATTTAAAAAGATTGTAAGATTCAAGTTCTTAAGTGCTACCTGTGGTGTTGTATCTCTGTCTGCCCTATTTAATTCATAGCAATAATCTTTTTCTTCTGTCTTCTTCCTATAGAGATCCGGGCGGTTCCATTAGTCACTTGTGAAAGGGGCAGGTTTGAAGACTTGAAAGTGCACTTTCTGACAGACTCTGAAGAAAGGGAGAAGGAGATGCTGCTAAGAGACTACCTGATGGTGATAGAAATTCCTGTGCAAGGCTGGAACCCTGGAACAACAAATGTTATTAATGCAGCAATGTGAGTCTGAGTCTTTTCCCTATCCAGCATTGTAACTAGTGATAAATCATGCATTCAGCCTCTCATTTCCAGGAGCCCTTTCCAAAGAGGTCATAGACTTTGAAATATTTACTTTTGACACAGTGACCAGGCTACTTGAGAAAGCTATAGTACAGACAGTGTGTTCTCTGTTTTCAGTGCAACATTTTTTCTTATAGAATGCAAATATATGCAATACCATAGAAGTAGAAAAACCTTAGCAACATCCATAAGAAGCTCTGGAAAAGGGGTCCTCAACTATTTAAACAGAGGGCCAGTTCAAAATCCCTCAGACTGTTATGGGGGGCAGCTTGTAGTTTGAAGAAAACATGAATGAATTCATATGCACACTGCACATATCTTCATTCATGTTTTGCAAACAAACATGTGGTCTTGCTTTTGGCTGATGTGATAGTCAAGTTAATTAGGATTGTTGTTGTTGTGTTCCTTCAAGTCCTTACAAACTTAGGGCATGCCTGAGTCTAAAGTTTAGGGCAGGGGGCTGGTAAATGACCTTGGAGGGCCACATCCAACCTGCAGGTCCTAATTTGGGGACATCTGCTATAGAAGAATCAGATTTAGCAAATCTCTCTCAATGGCTTAATTGAAAACTAGTTAAATTCATTTTCATGAAATGCACTAAAGTTGATCCACATTTGTGGGCTTAACTTTTGTGGATTTGATTACTTCCAGATTCTGTGTTGTTGTTGTGTGCATTCAAGATGTTTCTGACTTATGATGACTCTAAGGTGAACCTATAATGAGATTTTCTGGGGCTGGGTTTATGTGACCTTCCCAAGGTCATCTAGCAGGTTTCTAGAGCTGACCAGAGAACTGAACCCTGATTTCAAAAATTGTAGTCCAACGCCCAAGCCACTACACCACACTGCATTTCTTTATAAATAAAAATTGCAAACCCCCTTTTTTACCTGAGAGAATATTACTCCAGGCATTTCTGGTTTGCATTTGTGGTTTTATTTAAATTCACATTTTTCAACTTTCACGGAGATTGCATTGTCCTAACCCTCATGAAAGTGGAGGGCTGGCTGTATTTGCATTTTGATGTGTGTGCCTTTCCTCCATGGAGATTGAGATAGGATGGCATTGTCACAATAAGTCATTCCCATTTAGGTGAATGGAGAAATGTTCGGTTTTCCTGAGAAGGGGAAGCTCCCTTGTTACAAAAGGCAAGAAAGGTTGCCTTATGTCTGGAACTCTGTCAGCAGGACAGTTTAAAAATACAGAAAATTTATGATAACATTGGGAAGAAAAACCTTCAAGTGTTCATTAATTCTAATGAGAGTATGCAAGCATTCTGTTCCTGTTCCAAAATTCTTTGTGTGTTTAGCTGACGTATTTCCCAAAAGCATGGAGGTGGTACTCACTTCCACAAACCCCACCCCACCCTTTTATCTTCTGTATCCATAGATCATGTAGGCTTGCCCAATCTCTTAGTTTTCAAATATAGATTGTATAGTTTTTTGTGATGTATTCTTTATGGTTATAAGATTTCAGCCATTCCTATTTTTCTATTGCCTCTGAGATGCTATAGGTTTACCAGTCTTTTAATGCCAGTTTTGTTGTTTTGCTTTTCTTCACAGGTTAGATGAAGGCAACTTGCCTAAAGAGATTAACCTAGTGGAAGATTACTTTCAACTAGTGCAGCATGAGTACAAGAGGTGGCAAGAGAACACAGAAACCGCTGGAAGAGAAGTGGGGACAAGGGACCGCCTGGAGTTGCATCTGTCCCAGCTGTCCCTTGTGGAGGCAAAATGTGAAACTCCCAATTGTCCTTTCTACATGTCTGTCAGGACTCAACCTTACTGCCACGAGTGTTTTGAGCGGAAGCAGAAGAGGAGTAAGGCAAAGGGACAGAACCTGAGGATAGCAGGCGAGAAACCCCAAGCAACTAGATCTGGCTCACCCAAGAGTGAATGTCGTGAGATTGCTGCACAGACTCCTGAAAGCCCAGGGACAGGCCCTCGCTCTGCGCCCCCCACAGCCCCAAGTCTTTTTTTGTTCAGCGAAACCACTGCCATGAAGTGCAGGACTCCAGGCTGTCCTTTCACCCTGAACGTTCAATATAGTGGACTCTGCGAGCGCTGCCACAACTCCAGAGAGCTCGGCCCTTGCCACAACCCAAGTGATGTGGAGCATTTGGACTGTGTGACCTGTACGTTATGCCTCAAGGACACCAATAGGACTTTCAATGGGATGTGCAGCACTTGTTTCAAAAGGACTACAGACCGTTTGTCCAACACCAGCCCGAGTGCCACACCTATGGGCCATCAGAGGTCCACGTCTGATCCCACCCATCTCTCACAGAGCTTCTTGCCAAATTCCTGCCATGTTGTAACAAGTAGCAGTACAGTGGAGCCACTGCCACATGCTCAGCCTCACAGATCAGAAGAGAGGAGGGGGAGCAGTAAATGCAGGAAGCCTGGCTGCAGCTTTTTTGGAACACGTCAGAATGAAGGCTTTTGCACACTCTGTTATTTTGAGTATCAGGAAAATAAAGGTGAGTAAAGGCTCTTTGAGTCTTGCCCACTCTTGCCAAGGAACTTGTTAGCTAAGGCACCAGGGGTGGAAATTAAGACAGAGAGTGGATCTGCTGACTCTGAAATTGCAGGGGAAAGGGCAGATGCAAATAGAGCATTGGTGTATCACATGGTCATATGAAAAGCCACCAAAGAAACACTTCAGCCTGCATTAGTCATCTATCATCATGTCAAAAATTCCGGGTCTTTTTCAGATTTTGCTGCGGTGTTCAAGAGAATACCAAATAACCTCATGCTTTTGTATTTATTAAGCATTTATTTTGTGACCAAGGCACACATGTTTTTCATATAGCCTTCGGAAAACATGCTCCACCAAAAGAGGCCATTTTAAATACACAGGCTGAGTCACCATGCTATGAATTCATTTAGATTGTAGGCAGTTCTCCTACACGGAAAATCTAGGACATGACTACTTGGTTCTGATCATGAGCATCAGACCTGTTTGAGCTATCAGGAGGTTTAGATTGATATAAGTGGTTCGGGGGAGGTAGAGAATGAGCGAAATTCTAGTTGTAGGTCAGAGGCACTGAGTTTTTGATCCCAGGAAAGCAAATATTTATTTACTTGTTCATAAGAAGCCGCCATACAACAGAGTCACAACACTGGCTCATATAGTTCAGTTTGTCTAGACCGGCAGACCATAGATCTCCTGGGTTTCTTTCGCAATCTTATGGGAGATACCTGGGCACTTGAATGCTTAGCATAGTCATTGTATTACTGAGCCCTTCAGCTATTTTGAAAATGAAAACGACTTGATAGGTGTTGCCTCCCATTTTGTGAATTTGCCTTGCACCATGGCTAATAAAAACAAGACTGATCCTCCAGTTCTTTTGGGCTTCAGCTCCCAGAATTCCTGTCTGCTGGTCAATCTAGTAGGGCTTCTTTGAGTTAAAGTATAAAACACCTGGAGGACCAAAGTTTGAGAACCATTGCTTTAAGCATTTTTTAAAAATCACCCACTTACTCTCCCCTAGCACCATCATTGATGTACATCTCTAGATAGGATTCCCAATGTTATATTCCATGAGGTTTGAGAGATGGAAGAGTTGGAACAAAGAGGGTTAATGTGACCATTTCTTTCCATTCTGTTCTAGATGCTTCGCTGCTCCATCCCAGAAGGCGTCAGCAGAGTTCTCCAGTCTTTGGGAGCTCTGGAACCACTGCTGCCCTGTACCAGAACACTGTTTCCTGTCTTGGTCGAGAGTGTGGCACTATAGGAAGCACAATGCTTGGGGGATACTGCCAGAAATGTTTTATTGAAGCACAGAGTAAGCGGCTGCGGGAAGCCAGGAGGACAGAAGACCAACTAGTGAGACAGTCAGAGGTCAGTAAACATATGGAACTCATTATTCCCAATTAACATCCTTCCTAGAAAATCCATCATGTATCCATTAAAAGCATAGTGCTTACAATCCCTTGAAGTCCTTAATGTATTCTGGAAGCTGCTGTAATACAATGGACAATCACTGCTCTTTAAAGACAGGGGGGAAATTCTAAACCAAATTAATGTCATATCCAAATCATTTTGAAAATATCAAGGGGGCAATTTCTGGAATTGCCAGTTTGATTATTTTATATCCAACCTGTCAGTGGTGGATAACCTGTTATAATACAGGACTTGGAAACAACTTTATGCAGTGATGATGAGGGAAAGGTTGGAGTTGAAAAACTGAGAACTAATCTATTCCCAAACTGGAAAGCCTGAATTTTAACTTAGCCCTGACAATGATTTTTTTTTAAAAAAACTAACCAATATTACAAGGTCATTATTTATTCATTCTGCATTTTTCAGCCACTTGAATTATAAAGAAAACACGGCTACAATACCACTGCTTCCTCTTCCATCTCCTCTTTCTACTCTAGTTCCATTTATATATACATAGGTATATAAAATAGGTATAAACATTAAATGTTTGCTGATAATAAATCAGCATTTGCAAGGCTTGCTAAACAAGCTGATTTTCCTTTTTATGAAATACAGCTGAAGCATTTTCTGCAGAGTCCATTGTAAACATTGTGTGTTGTTGCTAAATGTCTTGGTGGCATTCAGAAACCTTTTACTATTGCCAAATTTTTCACAATCCCAACATTGAGCTAAGAAGACACCATTTGTGACTGAGACCCACAGTTCTTTTCCTACATTCGTTTCTTTATATTTTCAAAATTATTGTGAATATGCTACACAAAATTATACATACATTCAAAACATTTTCCATTGGTAACATATGTTTACATCACTTCCCATCTTTCTACTTCCCTCCCCTCCCCGGGAACAGTTTACAAATTTTGCTGTACTTATTACGATTGTTTGATCATGATGATAATCTTGTTTAATTCCTTATATTTATCTTTTCTATTTATTCTCTAAATTAAGCCTTTCCATTTTTCTTCCCATGGCTTTCTAATTTGTCCCATCCTGTAGTATCTTTTCCTTTTGCTAATGTAGTCTTGGAGGAGGTAGTTCTAGAAGAAGCAGTGGTCTTGTCCTAGTCCATAAATGAAAAAAAAGTAAGAATCAGTCACTACAGTTAATGTTCACACCTTTAATTTCCCTCCACTCAATACAATGACATGAATAAACGTAGTAAAAGCTCAGAGAGAGCCAAATAAAAGTCTGAAAATGCAGCTGTGATAACAAGGTTCTTTTACTGTTTCCAGCGACCAGGACAACACAGAGAGTTACACCAGTCAGGCACAAGTTCCCAGAAGCGTAGATGTGCCACAGCGTCCTGCCGGAACCACTTGGCTTCTAGAAGTGGGGAACTGTGCCAGGTCTGTCTGCAAGCCAGCCAGCGGGGCCAGTCTGGGGCACCCCGGAGAGACCCTTCCTCAGAGGAGCTTCCTAAGCAGCGCTGCCGAGCTCCCGCCTGCGAGCATTACGGCAACACCAAATGCCACGGCTACTGCAATGAGTGCTACCAGTTCAAACAGATCTACGGATAGCAAGAAGGAATACCACATGGCTCTTGCCTTTTGAAAGACAGAAAGAAAAAAGAGGAAGAACAGGAGGAAATGGTGCTACATCCAAAATCTTACTTGTTCTGCTGTAACCTGGTCTTTTTCACTACTTGTGAAAGGGATGAATTATTTGGCAGGAAAATAATAAGCTGAATTGTATGCAGATGTAAACACACACATATGAATTGTGTGTATATATAAGTGCCAACAGTTGCACAGAGGGGACAGTGCAGTCCGAGTTTGCATGTATAAGAACAGAAAAGCGGTTTGGATTCAGTAGAGATGACTATGGCAGGACATTTATGTTGAATACTTGACTACAGACATTTTTTTGTCAGAACTCTTTGGATTCTTTTCTTGGCTGAATATAGCGTCACAGGATATGTGTAGAAACAGGGCCATTTTTGCCAGTACCTCATGGACCTGCCTGAATGCCAAAGTGCAAGGAAACTTGACTAAAGCTTTGAGGTGAAGAACTGTTGTGTGACAGCCATCACATGGCCTAAGGTTGATTAGCCCCTGAAAACACTGATCTCTTGGTGGAGACCAAAAATGGAACAACATCATTAGCAAGTTGTGGGTTTTAATTTAGTTTGCTTAGTTTCCCCCCTCCCCCTCTCACCTCCTTATTTTGTCTTTTCCTTTTCCCAAATAAGTGTGTGCAAGAGCTATGAATCAGACACAGCTTGGCCCTCCAATGCTGTCACATTTTTGTCCAATTAATGTGTTGTTTGTGCCTGATGCTAAGGACCTCATCACACTTACCTTAAGGGACAGCTCATCAACTGATAGACACGCTGCCCATGACACAACATCGCTGGACTTCCTGTTAAAGCCTGGAGTGTGGAAGCATTATAGGGCATTTCCCTCATAACAGGGAAAGGCTTCAGCATTGCTTCAGTGCCACTTCCCACTCAGGAGCAGCGTGCAAGGCATACGGGACGAGAGGGGGGTCATCCGTGTGATGAGATCATAAAACACAAAAACCAATAATTTAAAAATATGAAAGGAATTGAGTACATCTCAATTACTTTCAGAGTATGAAGGTGGAGAAGCAATCAGAGAAGGGAGAAATGTTTCTCTATGTCATTGGTATCATTTAAATATTAATAGATCATAGTCAACACAGAAAGGAGGCTAACATTGATTGGACATGTGCTGTAGGCATATGGAGTCTTTTATACTGACACCGTAAATAAGCCACTTTATATTGTGTGCTGTGACTTGCCAAAGCACATGCCAGGGGTTATCCAAGCTGCTTTCCCCACTTACCTAGGAATACAGCTCAGCTGCCCTGCTCTTTGTGGAATATAGATCGTAGGCTTCAACACTTGCTGTTCATGCTCACTCAGCCTGTGACATTCAGAAGGCAGGCAGGAGCTGGTAACGTGGAGAAGCCTCCCTTCCCCCACACACATACTTTGCAGTTTTCCATAATATTTGAATTGTGTGCAAGTGAATCCGATCAAAATGGCAGCAGGGCGGGGGGAAGCATTTTCATTGAGTCTGGGACCTGCTTTCAGTTGAGGTTGAACCCTGTCCCATTATTTCTCATTCTTTGCATGATGCTATTAGTGACATATCAAACTAAATACTAGAATGATACTGGGAGTCTACATCTGCAGTTTAAATCTTCATTTCCTTCTCTGCCTGCTGATGAATCTCTTCTGCTTTGCATGTGACTTGTTGGAAAGGATAGGCATGCTTGTTCCACTTTGTGTTTGTCTGGAAAATATTTTTCATTATTCCTCCTTCTCTTTAGTCGGAAACACTTTCAGGGTCTGCCCCCTTTGATTTTGAATTTGCTGTATATTATTTGTGAACTAATGTGAATATTTGTTAAAATATTTATACTGTTTTAAAAGTGCAATGTTAACTCTGTTAATATGATAATTTACACCTTATTTCATTGCTTCCTCTGCCACAAAAACAACTCTGAGTAAATGTAATTGTGTAACTGGAGGTGGCAAGGGGAGGTAAATAAATTATTTGAAGACTTATTTTATCTTATTTGTTTTATTTTATCTTACCTAATAGTTAAGGTACCTCAGGTCCTGTCCTGCAAATTATAAAAGATTATGGGTATCTATGGCAGTATCAGGTCACCCACCATAACTATGCAATCAAAGGGGGAATCCAAAAGTTCACCTGCATTGGCGTGTGAGGGAGAAGTAAGTAAATGAACTCATTAAGTCTAAGCAGCTTTGCTCACCCCCACGTATGGAGCCAGAGTGTTGTCACACATAGTAAGGAGTACTGGCTGTACTTTAGATTTCATTACTATATGCTAAAATATTTATATTCACACATACACACAATAGCTTAACATCTCATACACAAAAATATTTATATTAATTCAAACATTTCTTTTTATAGTAAACTTGTTATCTGGTATCTTGAATGAGACTCCACCTTATGGCATCCCTTATGGCCAGTGAATTCCCATGCCTGAGCAGGGATTCAAACTGATTTCCTGGATTCACACTCATATATTTATACTGTGCTGACCTTCAGCTTAAATAGACTAAGAGGATATTAAACAATTTCAGTAAAGACCATTTAAAATCTGTTATTATCTAAATCCAAAGTAAGGTTGAAAAGCATATTTTGTGGCTATGAAAGGTGGGTAAACGTTATCTTACTAATCTTCACTTTGAAACTGAATCTCTCTGCAAGGTGGGTGTTTCCGAGGCTTCAGTTAAAGAACGGGCACAACTGTGTGGGTGGCTGATTTGGCATTCCTTGTCTTACCAAGCACAAAGAGCAACGTCTAAAACATGCAGTCCCTGTGCATTTTATTCTTAAAAGAAGATGCAGCTTGTTTATCTACTGTTGCCACACTCAATGGCAGTTGAAATGTTCAGTAATAGTATGAGAAGAGAGTGGCAATTGTTATGTACCTCCAAGTCGACACCAATTTATGGCAACCCTATTGTAGGGTTTTCTAAGCGACTAAGATTGAAAAAACTGAATTACACATGTTCACACAGATTGAAAAAAACTGAATTCAGGATTTAGCCGAGGACTGGGAACCACAATAGCATATTAAGATGTTACATGTAGCCTATGGACTGTGTTTGCCTTCCTTAGTTTTTTATTTGTTTGTTTATTTAATTTATTCCCTGCCTTTCCCACTTAAGGGCCCAAGATGGCTTATAGCAAATAAAAACACACACTCTCCCTCTCTCTCTCTCCCTCTCTCCTCTCTCTCTCTCTCCTCTCTCTCTCTCTATATATATATATATATATATATATATATATACTGTATGTATGTGTGTGTGTGTATATATACATACATACATATATATATATATATATATATATATATATATATATATCAGGAATGGTCACAGTTGACGCACTAGCTTAAGTTGGCAAAGGTGATCCTGGTAACCATCACCTGGGCTTCTAGGTTTAAGGAGGAATCCAGAATCAACCCCAAGCTGCAGACCTGGTCTTTCAGGGGGAGTGTAACCTCATTCAGCTCACGTTGTCACCCTATTCCCGTATCTATCCTATGTGTGATCAGTAGTACTTCCGTCTTATCTGGATTGAGTTTCAATTTGTTTACCCTCATCCAGCCCATCACTGCCTCCAGCCAAGCATACCAAGGCTTCCTTGGCTTTATCAGGTTAAAAGGAGTAGTAGAGTCGGGTATCATCTGCGTACAGGTAATACTGAACCCCAAAACTCTGGATGATCTGTCCCAGCGGTTTCATATGGATGTTAAATAACATTGGAGAAAGTGATGAGCCTGCAGGACCACACAGTCCAGTGGCCATGGAGTTGAGCAGGACTGCCCCAACACCACATTCTGGCTACAAACCAAGAGAAAGGACCGGATCCATTGTAGAGCAGTGCCTCTCAGCCCCATCACCTTTATATATCTATTTATTCGGCTTCTATACCGCCGCTCCCAAAGGCTCGGGGCGGTTTACATGACCAATACAGACAAATTTAAAACAGCATTAAAATACAATTTAAACTAACTCGAAGGCTTGTTGGAACAAATGGGTTTTGCAAGCCCTGCGGAAAGATTCCAGATCTGACAGAGCCCGGGTTTCTGAAGGAAGAGCATTCCATAGTGATGGAGCAATGATCGAGAAAGTCCTGGGTCTCGTCGCCATCAGACGAAAAGTCTTGCAGCTTGAGTTGCTCCAGAAGGATACCATGGTCGATGGTATTGAAAGCTACTGAGAGGTCCAAGAGAACCAGGTAGGTCTCACTCCCTCTATTTAGGACTCCACATAGATCATCTACCAAGCGACCAAAGCCACTTTCGTACCATGCCCTGGCCTGAAGCCAGATTGAAATGGGTCTAGAAATTCAATTTTAACCAGGAACCCCTGGAGTTGTTTGGCCACCTGTTCCAATATTTTGTTTATGTATGACAAATTGGACACCGATCTGTCGTTCTCGAGCATGGTTGATTAAGTGATAGTTTTTTCATTTTTTCACACCACAGCTTCTTTTAGTGCCATGGGGACCTTGTCTTGGCGGAGCGAGGCATGGATAACTTCCCTTATCAAAGGCATGCACTCCCTGGCCTGTTTAATAAGCCAACAGGGACACAGGTTAGGGATACAGGTAGTGCCTCTGACCTCTCCAAGGATCTCATATAGACCCTTTCAAGAGGAAGCTACCTTTCCTTTTAAGTAAAAAGCCTAGGGGTCCGGCTGGACGCCCATCTGTCCATGGAGGAGCAGATTGGCTGCACCTGCAGGACAGCATTCTACCACCTACGGTTGGCTAAGCGCCTGGCTCCCTACCTCTCCCAACGCGACCTTGCTACAGTGATCCAAGCCACGGTCATCTCGAGGCTCAATTACTGTAATGCGCTCTACATTGGCCTTCCCTTGTCGATGATCCGGAAGCTTAAGCTAGTGCAGCATGCTGCAGCCCGTCTCCTCCTGGGTGCTGCAAGATCTGACCGCGCGACTCCACTCTTGCGCGAGCTGCACTGGCTTCCGATTGAATTCCGGGTCCTCTTCAAGGTGTTAGTTCTTACTTTCAAGGCCATATATGGTTTGGGGCCAGTGTACCTGAGGGAGCGACTTACCCTTATGTGCCTGCGAGATCACTGCGCTCTGAGGAGCTCAATCTCCTCGAGGTCCCTTCCCTCGGAACCTGCAGACTGGCCACTACACTACATTCTCCGTAGCTGCCCCAAGTCTCTGGAACGGCCTCCCGGAGGAGATCCGTGCCATCCGTGCTCTCCTGCCCTTCCGTAAAGCCTTGAAGACTTGGCTCTTCAGGAAGGCGTTTGGCCCTTAGTTCAACTGTACTGTGCGCTGTGCCACCTAGGGCCACCCAGACTCTTATCTTGCCCCCAGCCTTTATTGAGGGCTTGTGTTTTTAATATGTTTTAGCTGTTCTGATGTTTTAATGTGTTTTAACTGTTTAATTGCTTATTATTCTTGGTGCTCATGCTTCTTTTGTATACCGCTCTGAGCTTCGGAGTGATCGGTATACTAAATCGAAGTTAATAAATAATAAAAATAAATAAATAAGTGTGTATCAAAAAGTGAAAGGCATGACTGATTTTTTGGTAGGCAGCTGAACATGACTATTTATAGTGCCATGTAAGGAGTATAGACAACTACATTTAAACCTCAATGCTGGACTGTAAGATGTATGTTGGATTACTGGTATAAAAGATTATGAAATTTCACAGGACTGGTTCAGTTCTACGGGTCAATAATGCTATCTACAATGGGCTCTTGGTATCCCCTCAGGTTTGATTCCAGGACCTCCAGAGGATACCAAAATCTGTGGAGCTCATCCCATTATATACAACATTAAAATGAAGGTTTGCTTTTTGAATTGAAAAAATATTTAAAGCCATGGATGTTTGAATATGTGGATACAGAATCCATGGAAACAGAGGACTGACTATATTTCTGAGTAGCAAGGTGTTCCATACAAATACAGTTCCAAATGCTTAATTCCCACTCATGGACAGAAAGATTTGTGCATGATTTAGCCTTGCATAAGTGAGGTGAGGAATCATTGTCAAGCCACAGCACACCCCCTCCAATATTTGTGAACTTCAATAAGACCTCAAGAAAGAGCTATGATTTGTATTTTATTTTTTAAACATTTTCTGCTTTTTCAAAGTTTCACAAAATGTACTTCCCAAAATGATGCATCTATTTCAAACAGTTCCAATTTTGATAAAAGATGTATAATATATTATATAAAGTTTGGAACAAGGATTTGACAAATTTTATTTGGTAAAAAAAACCCTACAGTAAAAAATGAAACAGCTATAAGATGTGAAAGATAGAGGAAGAATTGCATTACCAAATATGGGACTATTTTATGATGCCGCTGTGGATTAAAGAAGGTATTTTTAAACAATTATTAATAATTGAAGGGACAGGTTTAAGGTAGGGTTAGCATGCATATTTGATATATGAGAAAATGAAATCACACTTTAATTTTAAGAAAAACCGGATAAGGAACTCATTGATAAGAATATGGAATAAATAGACTTTTTTACAATAAAATACCAGAATGGATAAAACCGCAAGAGGTGTTTCCACAGCTAAGAACGCCATTTATCTTATAAACAATTATTAGATAAAGGGGCACCACATAAACTAAAAACACTACAGGATCTGCAGAAAGAAGATTCAACAATGATATGGTTTCGATATTACCAACTCCAACAAAGACATCCGTTAGATTTAAAGGTATATAAGAATCCGAGTCAATGGAACCTATTACGACAGATAAAAGACAAACTGATTGTAAAACTGTATCAATTCCTTCTGAAAGACTTTACAGTTGATGAACAAGTAAAAGACCCCATGATCAATGAGCAAAAAGTGTGGGCCAAACAATAAATCTAGAAGAATGGAAAGAACTCTGAAAGGAACAACTTAAATTTACAAGAAGCTATGCCGTCAAAGAAAAAAAATTATAAAATTATATATAGAAAAGCTATCAAAGGTATATAAATATCTGACCTATGCTGGAAGTGTAACAAAAAGACTGAAACTTTTTATTGTTTGTGGTGGACTTGCCCAAGAGCAAAGACATTCTGGATAAATATGCATAGAGATATTGAAACTATTTTAAAGATTAAAAACCCACTGAAACCATAATTCTTTTTTATTGAGGTTGTTAGACAATCAAATATTAAAACAACAGAAAATAATTTTTCTTTACATGACAACAGCTAGAATTGAATATGCAAAATTATAGAAACAGCAAAATAAACCATAATGCCACCATGTTCATCTCCTCCTACTGTCAGTAATGTTAGGGAAATGTCCAGCCAATCCATGAATGGATCCTAGCCAGCCTGGCTTCTAGGTTAATCAGGAGGAGGTGTGGTGTCAGAACAGCATAAGATATCTTGTATATTTCTATGGACTTATGCTTGTACATTTTGAGCACTGGAGGAGGTGTGGTGTCAGAACAGCATAAGATATCTTGTATATTTCTATGGACTTATGCTTGTACATTTTGAGCACTGGCTAGTACTTTTTGGGCAAACTGTAATAAACCTCTGCAGTTTGCCTTCAACCCAGAGTGCTTGTTCTCTGTCCTGGCTGATCCTGTTTAGCGGAAGCTCACCAGGCTCAGACCTCTTTATCCACAGTCCTAGCTGAAATCTCATCAGAATCCAAACCTAAAGTTCACGGACCTGCATGAAGATCACTTAAGTTTAAGTGAACTTTACTTTCCCATTTTGTTTGCTGCAAGAAAAAAGGAAAATAATCTCAGGCCAGTATACCAGGTCACAGTACTTTGCAACCACATGATTTCTAGTCACTCAGCCTTAATGGCTTTTAACCATACAGTGAAGTTGGGTTGATGAAATCAATGCTAAAGTCATACATTAAAGGTAATTGGGTTTTTTTTTATTTCACTCAGTAACTCATAAATTTGCAAAAGTATGCAAATTAATATTCAGTGTTCCTGTCAGTAGTATGCTGCTAGGTAAAATCACTACCAATCTCACACATTGAGGGACTGTCCCATACCAACAGTACCAATGCATGTATTGGGTTGCATGTGCCATATATCTGGGTTGGAAGGGGTTACATGTGGCCATCCAGATGCTGTTAGAGTATAATTCCCATAATTCCTTGTTACTATCACCTGTTGTAAGATTATGACAGAACAATCTAGTCAGACAATTATTTGAAAGATCACAAAATATTTTATGCAGAGGCTGGATGGTTATCTGTTTGGGAGCTTTGATTGTGTGTTCCTCCAAGGCAGGAGGTTGGATTGGATGGCCCTTAGGGTCTCTTCGAATCCTATGATTCTATGATGCACATCCTAAGTTGTTCTAGATCATTTGAGATGTACTAGGGTTTTCCACCTCGGCCCCTTTGTCTCCAATATGGAGATAATACCCATCTGTTTTATAGAATTGATGTAAGGATGGTTGGATATCTTTGAAGGCTACCTGAAGTGCTATATTAACATTACCCCAAACCCCATCCAATGGGAGGGGGGGAGCATCCACCACCCAGCTTCCACCCATTGATCCCCATGCAACATGGGAAGCCTCCCGTGTTGCCACCACAGTGGCATATGCCAGTTCCTCTCCATTTGCACCACTGAGCCCACTGGGATGGGAGCCAGTGGGCTCTGTGGGGCAAATGGAGAGAAACCAGCGTATGCCACCAATTTTAAGCCCATCCAATGAGGTCGTAAGTCCTCCAGCATAACTTGACCATAGAGTTGAATTGGAGGGACAAGAGATTACTAGGGAAGCATTCTCTCAGGCAAAATAAAAAAATAACTGATTTAATCTGTGTTTTTTTTCCACTTTTGCAGGGCACTAACCCCAGCAAATGTGGAGGACCGACTGTACAATAGTTTTAGGGCATATAAGGCACAGACCTCTACTATGCCTTGAATTTCTATAAGGCAGGCAAAATATAAATTGAATCTACTTCCAAAGAACAGCTTCCTGTCTTGCAAAACACAGCACAGTTCCTTGCAACAGTTTCCTGACTTACAAAACAGAGCTCAGTTCAAAGTAGTAAATCACATTGCTTTTAAATATCATTTGATCACTTGCTTAGAGAGAGCAACTGAAGAAACTTGTAAGCCAGATAGGGAAACCACATGGGCCTCATCTAGCTTCTGGGCTGGAAATTCCCCATCCTGTTTCAGATGTGCACTTCGGTGGAGAATGCAGAACTCCACAGGTCTGGCACCGCACTCCCAAGCTCCAGGCAAGTACGATAGCATAATCTCTGGAAGCATCAAGGCGACTGGCAGAACTTCTGTGGTCCTGCAAGTGGATAAAATGGTAGCAGGTTCAAGTTTTACCACTCTTTCTAATTGCACTGAAGAAAAAGAGTGGGGGAAATAATTGAGTAGAGGCAGCAAACTTTATTTTATGACTTCATACATTTTTATTTTTATTTTTTTGCATTTTAAAAAATTTAACCAGTTACATTTTATCTGGCTGAAGATCTGTTACATCTCAGTGCATGTCACAAAATGAATCTATGTAGCCAGAAATCAGCACCAAAAATAAGCATCTGAGGAAGTAAACTTAAGATGACTCTCCACTGTTGACTG
The DNA here is from genome assembly GCA_030556195.1 of Anolis apletophallus. Classification (NCBI taxonomy): domain Eukaryota; kingdom Metazoa; phylum Chordata; class Lepidosauria; order Squamata; family Anolidae; genus Anolis; species Anolis apletophallus. The sequence goes on from JARBWK010000003.1 coordinate 140,503,424, forward strand.
AATGCTATGAAATCATGGGATTGGTGGTTTGGTGAAGCTATAGCACTTTTTGGCAGAGAAAGCTACAGATCGTATAAAACCATAACTCCAATGATTCTACAGCATTGAGCCATGACAGTTAATGTGGTATCAAACTGCATTAACTCTGCAGTGTAGATACATGCTTGGTCTGTGAAAGTTTATGATACCAACTTCTTTTTCTCATTTAGGCCCCTTCTAAACTGCGATATGATACAGATTATCAAAGCAGATAATCCCTATTATTTACTTTGAATTTAATTACCTGAGTCTACACTTCCATATAATCCAGATGAAGACAGATAATCTGTACTTTATATAGAAGTGTAAGAGGGGACTTAGTTTCCAAAACAACACAAGTTCCCTTTCCTTTTCATAGCTAGAGTAAAAGGAAAAAGAAAATATAAGGAATTGAATCATATTCTGTTAACGATTGATTAATTAAAATAACACTTGAATCAAGGAAACAACTATTCCCATAGGGTGGGAGGCAAGGGAGGAGGGAGGGAAGAAAAATGTTGGACACAAGTGGGAAGGGAGGGAGGGAAGGGAGGAAGGGAAGGGGAAAAGGTATAGGGGGAGGGAAGGAAAGAAAGGATGAAAGCAGGGGGTAGTGCCCTCTCTGACATCTGGGCAATGTTGGTTATACATACTAGTAAATTACCATAGGAGTACAAAATATAACTGATACATTTATATAAAACATATTACAGTCAGCCTTCCAGATTTGCAGGTTTAATTTTTTGTGGGTTTGATTATTTGGGGATTTGATCATCATGCTGGAGGTCCTAGAAACTCTAGGCAGTGGTTCTCAACCTGTGGGTCCCCAGATGTTCTGGCCTTTAACTCCCAGAAATCCTAACAGCTGGTAAACTGGCTGAGATTTCTGGGAGTTGTAGGCCAAAACACCTGGGGATCCAGAGGTTGAGAACCACTGTTAGAGGAAGTTGACCATCATATTGCACTGGAGGAACCACAGATTTTCAGATAGAACACTACTCCAAGCATTTGCAAAACCCTGAGATTCTATGCCCATTTTCCAAAGGGCTTTGACCATAGAGTCGCACTGAAGGACCTAAAAATTGTTAGGTGTTTTGTCAAGTTAAAACATATTTTCTTTGCAGTTTTCCCACTTTATCAAGGCTTGTAATTCCCAGTCTCAGTGAATGTGGAAGGCTTATCCTATCCATTTATTGCAACATTGTCTTGCACCTTTCCTTATATACAGATGCTTTCAACTATGTTGATTTCCTTCTTGGCCATGATAAACTCTGCAGTGCCTCAAATTGCTGGAACTGCACTTCAGTCAGCCCCTAAATTTGGTAACATTGCATCCATTGGTTTTAATACATGAGCACAGCTAAGCACATCAGAAGTTCCTAACCACCTCTGCACACACTAATCCTGGTGGTAAGAGGGAACAAGACACATCCAGAAGTGCCCTGGTGATTTCCACTCTTGTCTTATCTAGATTATTTATGTGCAAATTGCTTCAGTTAGGGTTTACTTCCTAGTTTGGCCACAGATTAACTAGATCAGTGTCTATCATGTTTCAGGCCTGGTTATTGGATATGAACAACTTCGGTCATCTTGGTGGATGACCTATGACAGTGGTTAGAACACAATAAGCTGACAGTATAAATGAACATATAAAGCATGCACAAGGTCTGCACAATGGATGTAAATGGGGGTAAGGGCTATCCCCCGTGGGGCCGGGGAAAAAACCAGTGGGAGACGGTATGGGCAGATCCCTCACCACCCACCCGGGAAAAACTCAGGTGGGCCCAGCCACCCGGGATGGGAGAAACCCCACCCGGGTCCCAAATAATACAAAAAGGAAGTGTCACAAGCGTGTAGCCAGGGAGGATAGATGACGTGATATGGGGAATCCCAATGAGTTCCTACGGCAAGGTGGGAGAGTAGCTCCAGTCCACCGCAGGAAAGGCAACCCTACATGCCCCGGCAGGCGCGCGAGGAGGCCAGAAAGTATATCACTCAGGGGAAGCAGCGGTGGCAATGGGGGTGGCCCCCTCCCGAAGCCCGTGCCCGGTGACGTCACCTGGAAGCCGGCGCCTCAGGACGCCGAGGACGTTGATCCAGGAAGTCGGCTATAGATGACGTGCATCGTAAAGGCCGCGTCGTATGATGACGTGGCGGAAGCCTCCAAAACGCCGTCTGGGAATGATGACGTGGATGACGTCAAGAGGCATGGTGACGTGTCGGGCACAGGAGAAAGCGGTCCTTTAAGCTTAAAGGAACCGTAAGCTGCCAGGGCGGGGGTTAGGCGGATGAATGAAACCCAAAATGTGGAGCACCCCTGGCGAAGTCTTGTGGCAAATGAAGAAGCCTAGTGGCTGTGGGTCAGGCTGGGGTCCCGTCCGGAAATGCTCAGGAGGGGGTACTGGTGGGAAAGGCCCACGGTGAACCAGAACAGCAGACGCCCTTGCCCAAATAGACAAAAAATAACAGCAATAGCAGACTTCGGATGGAGAATTCCAGTATCAAAAGTACTTTATGGGGTTCTCAAACAAATGCTAGTAGATCCCCATGGAGTTCCAAATGGAACACAAGTTGTCCCAATACAATAAAGCAGGGGTGCTCACACTTTTTCAGCATGGGAGCTACTGATTAGAAAACCAAGCCCCAAAGATCACCTACCCAGAAATGTAAAACGTATAACTATTTTCTTATTTATTTATTTATATTTATTATTCATTTTTATGTACCGCTCCTTCCAGCAGGCTCGGGGCAGTTTACATAAAATGAAGTTATAAAACATCAACATTTCAATTTAATACCAACAATATAAAACAGAGCATAAAAATACATCCAACCACCCCATTTCTCCCACGCTGCCATATTACCACACATATTATCAGCCAGAAAGTAAGAAGAGAGACTTTTGAACTGAAAGGCCATTTAATACTCAGCAAGGTAAACAAAGGGGCATGCAAAAATACATCCAACCACCCCATTTCTCCAACACTGCCATATCACCACACATATTATCAGCCAGAAAGTAAGAAGAGAAGCTTTTGAACTGCAAGGCCATTTAATACTCAGCAAGGTAAACAAAGGGGCATGCAAAATTACATCCAACCACCCCATTTCTCCCACACTGCCATATTCCCCAACATATATTTTTCAAGGAACAAAGCAAGCAGAGAGGCTTTGGAGCTAAAAGGCCATTTTAAACATTAAAAATATACAAAGAGACATGCCACAGAACAATCAAGCACCCACCCCAAAGTAAAAAGATCGACCTTTGAGATGCGGTAAGGAAATGACCCCAAAGCATCCTTCTTCTTCTCCTCCGTCGTTGCTCCTATTTCCATGCCACCAGCATGCGTGCCGCCTCCAAGAGCTCATGAGAAGTCTGAGAAGCAGAATGGGCGCTTCTGCGTATGCGCGTGGGGCCAGCCATGCATCGCGTCATCCAGGCCCGCCCCTTTTGGTCTCCTACGACTCTGAGTGGCTGGAGAAGGATGGAGGGAGGAGGAGGAATCCAAAAGGGGGGACCCATTCTGCCTCTTGGACTCTGGAGCTTTTGCAGGCGGCGCGCGAGCAGGGAGGAGCAACGACAGGGGACTTCTTTGCAGCGTGCAGGGGCGCGTGAAGAGGACCAACAACAAAAAACCTGGTCAGGGGTCTGAAGATTACCAGGATGAGGCCCGAAGATCACCCTGGTGATCGCGATCACCATTCTGAGCACCCCTGCAATAAAGCCAGGGATATGATGGAAATGAACCCAGCGGTTCATGTGGTGACTGTTAAAATGAAGGAGGGAATTCCTATCAGTTGGTTTCTTGAAGGTACTCACCTTGATGAGTCCCTCATGGATGTATACATTAACATCCAGGAAATGTACCCTTTCAGTGCTAGATTCAAAAGAAAATTTAATCGACTCATGCCACTCGTTGAGCCAGTGGACAAAACCCAGGAGATTGGTGTCTTCCCGTAAAACGAGAAAGACATCGTCTATGTACCTCCAGTATATATCACCACATGAGTCGCATGATAGGAATTCCCTCCTTCATTTTAACAGTCACCACACGCAATCCTTGAGGGATAACTTACCTTATTCCCAGTTACTGTGTATCAAGCGTAACTCCTCCTTTGAACCAGATTTTGAGAGTGCTGCCACCAGGTTGGTGAATGACTTGACCGACAGGGGATATCCCCAGACCACCCTCAATAGAGCCCTACATAAAGCACGGCAGGTGCCGAGGAGCACATTACTACAACCTTCATGCAGGTCCAGGACCACCAATAGGCTTGTTTGGCCGCTTACCTACACCCCCCACTCATACAGCATCCAAAATGCAGTAAAAAAATTCTGGCCTCTTCTGGCCAATATCCCAGGGCTGGAGAATCCACCGATGGTGCCTCACAAAAAAAACTAGGTCAATTTGAGACATCCTGGTACATTCGGATCATCTTAGAAAGACACCGCCCACCAGTGCCTTCAAGCCAGGCACCAAGATTTGTGGGTCTTGCAGCATATGCAAACAGGTCAACACTTCATTAGCCATTACCAACAAATCTAAGGCCAGGGTCTTTGATATTCGATGTTTCTTTACGTGTGCCACCACCAATTTGGTGTATGTCCTCCAGTGCCAATGTGGATTAGTGTATGTGGGGCAGACTAGTAGACAGCTGCAGACTAGAGTTATTGAACACAGGTCTAAAATTAGGAACAAGGCCACCGACTCCATCTTGTATAAACACTTCGTGGATTTGGGACACCATTGTGATTCCTTTACCTGCATGGGCCTTGAGAAGGTGTATACTCGTGAGTATGGGGACATCCATGCTGCACTGATTAGGGCTGAGAGTAATTGGATAATCCGCCTCAGCAGTGAGACACCTACTGGGCTCAACGAGCCATTGTCCATACAAACCTTAATTACTTGAAGACTATAGCATCCACCCTGCGCTCCATCAGCTGGTAGGAACCTGCTCCTCCCTCTACATACTTAACTTGCTTTGATTGTCCTGAGCATTTAAGCCCCTGGGGGATTGATGTGACTCACCTTTGGGTCAACCTTGACTCTGTGGAATCCATCCACTATTTGTGATATTCATGATTCTCCATATATGGGTGAGTGTTTGTTTGATTATGCTATCAAACAGAGACATTATATGTATTATGACTATGTATGTATCTTGTCCTTGTTGCTGATGCCTTGATTCGTTTGTATTTACAGGTTAGATTTTGACAGTGTGTCCAATACCTTTTATTGTTGATTGTATACGCCCTGATGAAGCGAACATTGTTTACTAGCGAAACGGGATTGTGGATCCTCCATACACCTTGAGATCACCCGTTGGCGTGTGTGCCACGGCGGTGGGAGCTGCCAGCCCCACCGCCGGGTTCATTTCCATCGTATCCCTGGCTTTATTGTATTGGGACAACTTGTGTTCCATTTGGAACTCCATGGGGATCTACTAGGATTTGTTTGAGAATCCCATAAAGTACTTTTGATACTGGAATTCTCCATCCGAAGTCTGCTATGGCTGTTATTTGTTGTCTATCTGGGCAAGGGCGTCTGCTGTTCTGGTTCACCGTGGGCCTTTCCCACCAGTACCCCCTTCTTAGCTGTTACGGACGGGACACCAGCCTGACCCACGTCCACTAGGCTTCTTCATTTGCCACAAGACTTCGCCAGGGGTGCTCCACATTTTGGGTTTCATTCATCCGCCTAACCCCCGCCCCGGCAGCTTACGGTTCCTTTAAGCTTAAAGGACCGCTTTCTCCTGTGCCCGACACGTCACCACGCCTCTTGACGTAAGGCACGCCTTACCCCTTGCATCAGCGTCATCCACGTCATCATTCCCAGACGGCGTTTTGGAGGCTTCCGCCACGTCATCATACGACGCGGCCTTTACGATGCACGTCATCTATAGCCGACTTCCTGGATCAACGTCCTCGGCGTCCTGAGGCGCCGGCTTCCAGGTGACGTCACCGGGCACGGGCTTCGGGAGGGGGCCACCCCCATTGCCACCGCTGCTTCCCCTGAGTGATATACTTTCTGGCCTCCTCGCGCGCCTGCCGGGGCATGTAGGATTGCCTTTCCTGCGACGGACTGGAGCTACTCTCCCACCTTGCCGTAGGAACTCATTGGGATTCCCCATATCACGTCATCGATCCTCCCTGGCTACACGCTTGTGACACTTCCTTTTTGTATTATTTGGGACCCGGGTGGGGTTTCTCCCATCCCGGGTGGCTGGGCCCACCTGAGTTTTTCCCGGGTGGGTGGTGAGGGATCTGCCCATACCGTCTCCCACTGGTTTTTTTCCCGGCCCCACGGGGGATAGCCCTTACCCCCATTTACATCCATTGTGCAGACCTTGTGCATGCTTTATATGTTCATTTATACTGTCAGCTTATTGTGTTCTTGTTTCTGAGGGACAAGTCCCTGGTGTGATTTGACTATGACAGTGGTTCTCAACCTGTGGGTCCCTAGGTGTTTTGGCCTACAACTCCCAGAAATCCCAGCCAGTTTACCAACTGTAAGGATTACTGGGAGTCGAAGGCAAAAACATCTGGGGACCCACAGGTTGAGAACCACTGCCCTATGATGACCCTTTTGCAGGCATGGGCAATCTTTGGCCTTCCGGGTGTTTTGGACTTCAACTCCCACAATTCCTAACAGCCAGTAGGTTATTAGAAATTGTGGGAATTAAAGTCCAAAACATCAGGAGGGCCAAAGTTTGCCCATGCCTTCCCTATTGGTTCTGCTGAACCTCTTGATAGCTTTCAATGCCACTATACATGGTATCTCCCAAGGTTGTCTCGCTGGGATGGAACGTGAGGCATTGTGAATTAATTCGTTTCTGGAGGGGTGAACACTAGGCTTGCGGGATTCCGCAGGGCTCTGTTTTGACTTCCATGCTGTTTTACATGTACAAAAAACTGCTGGAAAAGTTTGTGAAATTTGGGGGTTGGGTGTCATCAGCATGCAAATTACATCTCTATATCACTCTTTCCACCTCAAACCAAGGAAGCTCTTTTGATCCTAAACTGATGCCTATCATCAGTAATGGACTGGATGAGGGTGAACAAATTGAAACTTCACCATAGCAACCATGACTGTCAGAACATTATATAAAATATATCACAAGATCAGTCTTTACATAGAATTACACAAGCATTAGAAAGAAAAATTGACAGCATCCACCTACACCATTTTGAGCACATTGGCAGAACTGGTTTTATTATTTAAAAAGCTAAAATTGATAACTTTTACTGGTAAATCAAAGGAGTGAAAATGTATTATTTTGGACCTATATAACTTTATTGGGCTTAAAACAAATTTCTAAATTGAGATGAGTTATAGTTAATTTTATACACACACACACACATATACTTGATTGTGTAAATTGCAATTTGTCTTCATTATAATTACTGTTAACAGTGTACTGTCCCCATTTCTTTTAACAATAGAATCATCATAATCATCATCTTTATTTATATCCCACTACCATCTCCCAAAAGGGACTCGGGGCAGCTTACAAGACACTGCAGTGTATAACATAAATTATACATGAGTACAAAACAATAGGACCTTCTGGAATGCCAACTACAGACATAGAGTGTCCCCGCTGGCAAACCCCCAACCCAGGAGATCTGACATTCTGGTGAGGGGGAGATCGGACCCACAGGCTTGTGGTGACCGTCTCCCAACAGATCTGGTGACTCTAAGGACACTGTTGGACTTGTGAGACCCTCCTAGGCTCCCCTCGTTCGATGGTCGAGCCACTGTTGGCTTGACCTCTGGATAGCTCACTGACCCATGTGGTCACAAGCCCTGGTCTCCCCTCCCCTGCCTTAGATGTAGTACCTCCCTTTTGTGTTGTATCGTATTGTTCGTGTATTATGTATTTTATGTCAAACTGTAAACCGCTCCGAGCCTTCGGGGAGTGGCGGTATAGGAAGTTTGAAGAATAAATAAATATCATATAAAAATTATAAAACAATCACTATCAACACATAAAAAGTAAAATTGCACAATGTACAGTGCAAAAACTATCAACTATTTAAAACTGATGGTTTGAAGGTCATAAAAATATTCCCAGACTGAAAAATGCTGGGCTATTTGAAAAAATAAAATCTTCTTTTTCAACATCTATTGTTTGCTAAAGGCCATTTTTGCTTTCTATAAAGTTACCACCTTATAAAACTGCATTTTCTTACATGGTCCCTAATGAGTGAAACTACTGCTCCCAACATTGCTAGCCAACGTGGGCTGAGGTTTTGAAGGTAATGTGATTTGTAGTCCAAAATCTCTTACCCTATCTGGTTGGCTGAAACTAGAAGGAAAGGTTTCACAGATTCAGAATGCAAAGCTATCTTTGTTATAAGCTCATTCATTGTAGACAAATAGGCCAAAAATAAATGTGTTTCTTGAAAGTTTCTATCAAAAGGCCCATCCACATCTTGCATTTTCAGAAGACAAATAACAGAAGCAATATAAGAAATATATATATGAAATACCCGTGGAGATTTTTTGCATCTTTCTACTGTCTTTGAGCTGAGATATTTGCATAGGTAACTTTCCTTATTAGCAATGGGAGAATATTTGAAATGCCTTGGCATTTCTTTTCATTTCTAGTACGGAATTTCCTTTCACTTTACTGGCAAAGCAAGACAGGGAGAAAATATATCACTACAAGGATGAGAAGGTTCACTAGAGTAGTTTACTATTACTCTAATTCCCAATATGACTCTTATTCTTAAATAAATGCTGTTTTGATTTCTCACAGTTATTACAGCATAGTTGCCTTCACATACATCCCGTAATGCTTGTTAATGGACTAGTTAGTATCTGATCATGGACTAGTATCTGGTATGTTCAAAATACCAGAACATCTCCATGCCATGAGTTCACAGCCAAGGTCGAGAAATGAAAACAGAATGAAAACATCTCGGGCAGTGTACGGGAAGTAGCCTGTAAAGGTGTGCAAAACGGCAGAAATCCATTCCATTTTTGGTTACCTTTTATGTCCCCTGTTCCATTTCTGGAAAAATTCAGGCGATTTGGGAGGGGAGGTGTCAATCCATATTTGAAATATGGGGTTATGTTTTCATTCCGGAAAGATTCAGTCCATTTGTGCCAATGGGAAAACTGGCTCATCTTTCTATAATTTTTATGTCTATCAGGATGAAACTTGCCACAATTGTAGGACACATTCACAACTGCAAGCATGCCAAGTTTGTAATCATTTCAATAATACACTGGTTTTTGGCAAACAGTTAAAGTTTTAATCAATAACATTTTTGTATTTTTTTTAAAAAACCACAAAAGGGGTTCCTGGAATTTGAAGTCCAAATCAGTGTGTGCCACAAGAGTGGAGGAGAATGGACAGAACTAGGCTTGTGGTTGGCTGAGAAACATGATGCAGCAATGTGTAGCTGTGCTCACCACTCAGCCCCATTGCCCCAACCATGGAGTAGGTGCTGCTTGTGTTTACAAAACAAACAAACTGTCAGAATACTAATGATGAAAAATAAGCCAGAATGAACAAATCCTGAATTTAGCCAGAAGATTTGTCAGCTCGTGTTTCATTCCATTAAGGCTTCGGAGGGGGTCCTTCCCAGTTCATATTTGGCAGTTTGGTTGCTGAACCGCCGAAATTATCCAAATTCCGAAATTATCCAAATTCTGAAATTATCCAAATTCCGAAATTATCCAAATTCCAAAGAGCCTAATAACATGAACTGGCTCAGATTGGAAGACCTGGAGGCTGGATGGAGGAACTTTCAGGAGTTGAGGGGGTAGGGTTTTGGGAATATTGAACTGAATGCCTGCGTTTTCTTCATTTGTAACTTTGCTATCGGCCCCCTGGTGGCACAGTGGGTTAAGTCACTGAGTTGCTGGACTTGCTGACCGAAAGATTGGCAGTTTGAATCCGGGGAGCGGGGTGAGCTCCCACTGTGAGGCCCAGCTTCTTCCAACCTAGCAGTTTGAAAACATGCAAATGTGCGTAGATCTATAGATACTACTTCTGTGGGAAGGTAACTGCGCTCCATGCAGTCATGCTGGCCACATGACCTTGGAGGTGTCTATGGACAACGCTGGCTCTTCAGCTTAGAAATGGAGATGAGCACCAACCCCCAAAGTCGGGCTCGACTAGACTTAATGTCAGGGGAAACCTTTACCTTTTAAAACTACTATATAGTAATAACCTAGAATTAAAGACATCTCCAAAATTTCCTTGTGAGTAGATTGAACTGCTCCCAAGGTTCTGAAATCATCACAGTCCTGACATTTTATTTCAAGTTAGTTTCTCAGGCTGAATCAAAATAATATCATCATGTCAATATTAACACTTAAACAAATAAAAATGGCCAATCCACCACTGAAACAAATCATTGCCTTATGAACGTTCCAGTCATTCCAGTACAACTTATGGAAGGAATCTCCTAGCAAATCACCCAAAAATAGGATCCTGGCAACAATTTCTGTTTCATGACTCAAGGAAAGCTAGAATAAGGGTCATGATTGCCTCCTTGGTTCAACTTCTTATATTTCACTACTTCATATTTTAATCTACTTCCAGTTTTAGCCCTGTACTGCCATCTCATGGCCAATTTGAGTGCATAACCTCTCATTTTAAAACTTACTCACTGAATGTAAGCAATACATTTAGCAGTAGGTGTCATTGCCATCACCTAAATACCTAAGATCACTAGATGCTATCAGATCTTGGAAGCTAAGCAGGGTCTGGTCTGATTGGTACTTGGATGTGAGACCACTAATGAATACAAGATGCTATAGGCAATATGGACAGAATTGGGTAACCACCTTTTGAGTTTTCTTTGCCTAAGAAAACCGTATGAAATTGAAGAGGTCACTGTATTCCATAGGCAGCTTGAAGGCACATGTCTAAATGGTAGCATTACTATCATTGTTGGTGCTCTTGTATTGATACTAAGAAACTAAATCCTTGTCCTAATGAGTTTAGTAAAGGTAAAGGTTTTCCCCTGACATTAAGTCTAGTCGTCTCCGACTCTGGGGGTTGGTACTCAACTCCATTTCTAAGCCAAAGAGCCAGCATTGTCCATAGACACTTCTAAGGTCATGTGGCCAGCATGACTGCATGGAGCGCCATTACCTTCCCGCTGGAGGGGTACCTATTGATCTAATCACATTTGCATGTTTTTGAACTGCTAGGTTGGCAGAAGCTGGGGCTAACAGCGGATTCGAACTGCCAACCTTTCAGTCAACAAGTTAAGCAGCTCAGTGGTTTAACTCACTGCGCCACCGGGGGCTCATATTAATTATATGAGTTTATAATTTATCATTTAAACAGATTTTGGTGAGTCTTTTAAACTCATATATATTTTATTTACAGTATTTCTACCCCACCCTTCTCACCCCCAGAGGGACGGGGGACTCATTTTAAAATAAATGTGTTTCCATAACAAATGTAAGAATATGTGCTGTACATCCCCATTTAATAGTGGGTTTTTTGGTTGAGAAATGTTGATACTTTTGTTCTTAAAATGCGCCTTTAAAAAATAATCTGTAGATAGCCCAGCATTATGGAATTGTATCTCGGAAGAAATATATTTAAAGTGAAAAATAATGAAATAAACACTTTTGCAGGATAATACACAAGTATTTGAGACAGAAACCATTTCCATACTGACAGAATAATTTGTCAGAATGGCTAGAATGGCTGTATGCAATGAAGATCAGATGCTAAATAATTCAGAACCGGGCTATTTTCTCTAACATATGACTTTTTGTGCAATTACATTAGTACCTTTGATAACAAACAGTTTGGAGCATTAGGTCCTATTGCAGGCATGGGCAAACTTTGACCCTCCGGTAGGCAATTAGGAATTGTGGGAGTTGAAGTCCAAAACACCTGGATGGTCGAAGTTTGCCCATGCCTGGGCTATTATGATCATCGAAAATTACTGATTTGTTTAAAAATTAGAAGGTTTGTAGCTCATTAACATATAACAGCTAATATGGCACCATTAAAAAGTAATGGCCAATCCTTTTTTCCCATAAATTTCATAATATTCCGAGCTCTATGGTGAACAAACACTATAAACTGAGCTAAAAATATTATCTCTGCTTCCCCATGTATTCCACTCACTTCCTCCAGTCTTCATATGCATGGGTTCAACTACTTTTCTTAAAATGAATCATTTGTAGCCACATTTCTGTTAAAAGAGGGATCTGTGCTCCTAATAGAGAAAGTACTGTACTTTTGTGGTCATGAGGTTTTGCCAAACATGTAAATCTGGAGACTGAAAAGTGGAGATTGGAATGGCCCAAGGAAGACAGGGAGCATGCCTGGTTTCATATTGGAAGTACTATGGGGAAAACTATAGAATTTGATATATTGGGGTGGGTGGGTGGGAGTAGAGCTTCAAAAATGGCTGGCTGCCAATAAACAAACATACAAAATGGAGGCTATCTAGTGGTGTATATAGTGAGTTCTTGGTATCCACTGGGCTTTAGGACCCACCATGAATACCCAAATCTGTGAATGATCAAGTCTCATTACATACATTTGTGTACTGGTTGCTTTTGGGATTGTTTTCACCAAATATTTTCACTATTGATGCAGAAGCTGTGGATATGATGGGCCAACTCTATAGAGAAAAAAGGGCAATACCTGTTCAGATTTTTAAAAGTCTCCCATCTCAGACAAGCTTGTTGTAATCATATCAGCAGAATTATCAAAATCAATCTTACACTACATTGGCAATACAAGAACCACTGGACTGGTATTTTCCCATTCTGCCAGGTTAATGCAAGAAGTTCTACATTATGCCATCTCTTACACCAGCATTGAATAATTTCCTAGAAGGAAACTGCTAAAGAAGTGGTTTTGCTACCACAAAACCTGGGGTTTCCTGCTTTATCCAGAAATGTAGAAAAGTTCCATGCCGCCACAACTTTTATTTGCAAATGGATGATCAGAAAATAAATACACTTAATCCAAGAGCCTTGATTTAATGTTAGTCTGATTTAGTGCTCATATGGTTGCAAAAATCAATCAGAAATAGAAAATGAACTGTGGGAAATAGCATCCATGACTCTCCTATGAGAGAATTACTGCAGCAGTTGCCCTGGTCACTAATTACCACCATGTTTCAGTTGCATTACAATTAGTCTAAATATATTAAATAATTGATGTGATGCCAACTGTGCATTTTAAAAATCACATTGGGATAGATTTACAGGAAGGTGGGGAGGGGGGTTGGTCCAAGAATAATGTACGTAATGCTATGTGTTATCTATCGAAACCCCGGGACCCCAAAATCATAGTAATAGAAAGGTCTCAATAGTCAATTCCAAGATGGCATTTCACCCAGAAACATAATTTGAACTCTCCACAGATTATTTTTAGACTGGCCATTCAAGTTTCACAAGCACTCATCAAGGGTAGGAAAACCCCATTGCCCCTTCATAACCCCCTAAAATACTTCCGCACACCTAACAATGTTTCCAAACCAAAGGTCATGAAGTTGCCCAAAGACTTGCTTCTTTCCTTCTCCTAGGAACCCGTTCAGACTGGTTAACACCCATTGCTACCCATTGTTTCACCAGCACAGACCATTGTTCTCACCCAGGCTGGGGAAACTACCATCATTCGTGCTCATTACCTCAAACCTATCCACATTATTTTCCTTCTCACATCCATGAGAGGCAGAACAAGCAACAACAGCACTTCAAACTGAGCAATGGCAATCCTACAAATCCAGAGACCAATCAGCATCTGGTTTGGCCAAGGTGAATAAACACCTCTGTTCTTTGTCTTCATCCTGTTTTTATCTTATTTGGTCCTTTTGAGAGATCGAAACACCAGGCTTCCGAACCCACAGTTTTTGTGGAGCTGAATCACTACAGTTTACAGTAAACCAGCCTGATGTAGTGGTTTGAGCATTGGACTATGACTCTGGAGAACAATATTCAAATCCCAGTTGAGGCAGCCAGCAGAGTAGGGGTGAGTGGCAGGAAAGCCTGGCATGCTATTGCTCTTAGTCCAAATAGGAAAAGGCTTGAAATCCTGAAATTATTGGTTTGTAACTTGATTCTGTTTTTGTCTGGATTTTTTCATTACAGAACTTCTTACTTTAATATTGCAACTGTGTTATTATAATCAATTCCAGTCTCAGAAATTGCTAATTCACACAAAGACCATTTCTACCCTGCCATATAAAATCCAGATTATCTGTTTTGAACTAGATTATCTGGCAGTGTAAACTCATTTAATCCATTTCAAAGCAGATAATGCAAATTATCTGCTTTGATAATCTGGATTATATGGCAGTGTAGAAGGGGCGTCACTTATCTTGGGAAATGAGATAGGGAACATTTAGGATCCTTCCACACAGCCATATAACCCTGAATATCAAGGCAGATAATCCACAATATCTGTTTTGAACTGGATTATCTGATTCCACACTGCCATATAACCCAGGTTAATGTGGATGGTATACAGCTGTGTGAAAGAGGCCTTAATCCAGTTTGCCCGCTTCTAGCAATGGTGAATGCAGAGCAAGGATGAATTCTGACACCTCAATGACTGGGGAGGAAGGAAGAAGTACCATATATTCCGACGTACTGGACGGCTTTTTAAACCTGGAAAATAATATGAAAAGTTGGGGGTTGTCTAGTACGCTGGGTATAAATTAAAATAATAAGTTAAAGGAAAAAATAAAATCACCCTTATTGGTGCAACTTGAGGAGGGAGGGCATGGGGAGGAAGAGTAGCAGGCCGCATTGCCATGGAGACCAGCTGGGGGTGATAGCTTGCTGGGCTTTCCCAGCGACCCCTGCCGCTCTCCATTCAAGGGCCTCTGGATGCCAACTCCTAGTAGCACTCGGTGACAATGTGCCTTGAATGTGCTCCCAGAGGCATTCTGGGAGCAGTAGGAGTCATGGAACTCTAGGAGGCACGCCATCCCCCAGTGCTTCTAGGAGCCAGCGTCCGGAGGCACTTCCTTGGGCCTAGGCAACACAAGTGGCCTTCAAAGAAAGTAAGCGGCGAGGGCGAGGAGATCCTTGAACGGAAAGTGGTGGGGGCTGTGGGGGTAGAGTCTTGGAAGATGGGGGTAGTCTCAAACGCCGATTATGTCCCTAACTCTGTATTTTATCTTGAAAAGTTGGGGGTCGTCTTATACCCCCAGTTGCCTTGTATTCTGGAATATACAGTAAATACAAACCAATTTAACCTTGCAAATTGCAGAAAGCAGCCACAATACCAGCTGAATTGGGGATTTGCAAACATTCATTTCCTCTTAACTCGAGCTGAGCCTCCCAAAAACGAAGAATTTTAATCTGACCATTTCTCTGGAGACACATGACAACAGGATCAGGCCCTCAGAAATGACAACCCTTTTACTCATCCTGATTCATCATGCAAACAGAGCAGTGTCCTACCTCTTCTCCCTCTGCCATAATTTTCTCCCACTAGGAGTGCCATTTCTACAGAGAAGATGTTCCTGTTATCAAGGAAGCTCTTCACAATCTTAGGAGTTTGGGGACCTTTCTAGTGTAGAAAACCACCACATGGGGCCTCTCCTTTTGGAGTCAGAAGCTTAGTACCTCCTTTGCTCATCGAAAGTTGTGACTAACAGTGAATAGGAGGACAGGAATAATTCTTGCCTGAGACTATTGCAAGCTGCTGCCATTCAATGTAGATAGTATAGTTGGCCCTCCACATTTATAGGTTTAACTTTTGTGGATTTGATTCTTCATAGATCTGATTAATATGTTATCTCTATGAATCACTGGGTCGTCCAACATGGCTCTATGGTGAATTTCTGTCAGAGCTGTGTTGGAGGACCTTGAGATTCTAGAGAGAGATGTTCTCTAATCATTTGTAGATCTTTTGGATTAAATTCTATGATCAATTTACAGCATAAGGTAATTACAGAGGTGTACTTGAGCATTTAAGAGAATCCTAGGGCCTGTCCAGACAGTACCTTTATTGCGGTAACTCCCACAATAAAGAAGGGGTTGTCCAGACAACATTTGGACAGTCCCGAATTAATTTGCTACAAACCATGACACACACACACCCCTCGCTCTCCTGGCTCGTCATTTATATGTACCGAGAAAGCTGCTCTGAGAGTGTACTGGAGGCTAGGTAAATTTATTTTACTTTTCAAAGGGGTCTGGGGGCTTTGGGGGAGTGGAATAGGGCCTCCAGATATTCTCATGGGCCAGTCCTGCAAGAGCATGTGGACACCCACCCCAGAAAGCACACGTTTTTAAAATGCAAATTCTCCTGGGATAAACCCTGTCTGAATCCACCCCTAGAAAAATGTTTTCTCAGGTTAAAAAAAGACACCTTTTAAGGTGTCAGACATCATCATTTAGTATGCACTTGTCTACTAGGGGGTAATTTTTCCAAGATTTTCTTTCTTTCTTTTACTATTGTTATTATTGCAACCACTAGGCGGTAGCACTTCACCAGCTCAATTTGACTCAGTCCACAAACACCTACACAGCAGTTTATGTCTGCTAGAATCTTACCTAAGGTGCTTCCACACAGGGGAAAAACTCATAATGAAGTGGGTTTTAAAAACTTGCGTCAGCATGGATTTTTGTCCTCACACCTCCCCCCAAAACACAGACTTTCTCAGGGCGGTGTCTAGATGCCCTCCCAATGGCCCACATTAATTTACTCTGAGGCATTATTTGGACTCCTTAGGTAAAAGCCCAACAGGCCCCGCATTTTGAGAGCTGTCTGGAAGTGACCCTAATCTCTTAAATTCGACCTTATTCACCTTCTAAGTATAAGAAAGGTTTTTCCTCTCACTCATTTATTCATTTAATGTTAAATACAGTTCATTTCCTCTTTAGTATTTAAGTTAAAATTCTTATAAAACTAGTTTGGATTTTTTGAATTTAAATTGTGTTCCTCTCCTCTCACCCCTTTTTGTGGTATATCAGTGGTTCCCATCCTGTGGTCCATGGACCACCAGTGGTCCGCAAGAACTAAAATATGGTCCATGGCCTCACCGTTACTACACAGTTGCAACAAGAGCAACTGGTCTCACGAAACGCTCTTATAGTGCCGAGGCTTATTGGTTTTCTGTGGGCGAGCAGATGGTGACTACTGGATGGCATATGTTCTGAATCAGAAACTAGAGCTGATATAGTCTATCCAATGCAATGAATCAGCATCCCAAATTACCAAACCGAATCTAATGTTGGCCAAAAACCGATTTTGGTACTAATGTTGAAGAGTGGTCCCTGTTCAAAGTGGTCCCTAGTAAAAACAAAAAAGGGTTGGGAACCACTGTGATATACCCAGCCTTGTTTAATAGAGTCAGGTGACCTACTCAATCTCTCCTCCATGAACTTCAAGGTCACAGATGGGTTTTCCTCTTTGAGTCCCCTTCGGGGTGAGAAGGGTGGGATATAAATATGGTTGAGCTGGGCATGTTTAAACTCAAGAAGAGAAGGCCGAGAGGAGACATGATAGCCATATATAAATATATGAGAGGAAGGCATAGGGAGGAGGGAGCAAACTTGTTTTCTACTGCCCTGGAGACTAGGATGCGGAACAATGGCTTCAAACCACAGGAAAGGAGATTCCACCTGTACATTAGGAAGAACTTCCTGATGGCGAGAGCTGTTCAGCAGTGGAACCCTTTGCCCCAGAGTGTAGTGGAGACTCCTTCTTTGGCAGCTTTTAAACAGAGGATGGATGGCCATCTGTTGGGGGTGCTTTGAATGCAATTTTCCTGCTTCTTGGCAGAGGTTTGGACAGGATGGCCCACGAGGTCCCTTCCAACTCAAGGATTTTATGATTCTGTGATTCCATGGAATAAATGAATAAATACATTTTCCATCCAGGTACAACAGCTTTGCTTAACAGTTGCATGTTTATTACATCATGTGGCAAGATAGTACACGTTTACATCTGTATTCCAGTGCTAGAGCTTGGGAATACTACTCTTTGGATTACATTTCCCAGAATTCTCTAGTTTCCAAGAACATTGCTGTGATGGCTGAGGAAATCTTGGAGAAAGTGTCCAAAACAGTAACATTTTTAAGGTCATAAACAGTAACAAGGTTTTTTAAAACTACCAAAGTAATGTCATATTAAAAGATCTTGTGACAAGAGAAATGCCAAAGCATTAACCATTTCTGCGATATGTTGCTGCGATATTTTTGATGAAGGATAGATTCATATCATCACTTTGTCTCATGTCTTCCATGGTTGGTATTGTTTACTGTTAATTTCTAGTAGGAGCAACATGACATAACGGTTTATTAAGATGTCCAATACATGCTGGGCTTCCCTCTCATAATGTCTGTACAATAGGCCCACGTATTATGTGAGGGATCTCTTCCATAATTCTTCATTTAATAGAATTTTTGTATATCAATGGGAACCCAATTTTCCTTCTGGTCAAAGCATACTATAGGATCACACTAGAAGAGTAGCAATGCCTAGACAAGTGTTCTCTCTGGCATTGAATGTGATTTTATAATGAATTCCCTAGGAATCTATAGGTTCTCCAGGATAACTCTATGGACAACTTCTGAAGGAAACTGGAGGTCTGGACATCGCTAGGTGCTTGAGCATATATCTACATATAAGTGAAACCACATCCAACAAACTTGCATAGTAAAGAGACCTCTAGGGCCTCTTCATATGGGGCTAAATAGCCCCGTTTTGCCACTTTTATTCACAACCTGGGTGGGGGCTGCTGAGCGCCAAAAGACAATGCTTGGCAGGCCCTGCCCCCATTCCTCCCAAAGTGGAGAGGAAGTGTGGGAAGGCGCTTCATCCTCCATCATGGGGAGGAAAGTGTGTTTTGGGTAGCTCCAAAGGAACTACTCGCACTTTCCTCCCCTTTATCCCATACGATGGGGGGAAAGTGGGCAGGGCAATGCGCATTGCCATCTTTTCTTCCATATGATGGGGGCAGGGTGCCAATGTTCCCTGTCCTATCCCCACCATATGATTGGGGAAGTAGGGAGGGCATCTAGGGTGTCACAAAGAATCCTATGAGCCTTCTCTTTCGCCAGCAACTGCCGACACAACTGTATGGCCATGTGAAGAGGTTCCTACTGTGTTTGGGGAATATAGAATGGAGCAGTTAGTTTATTATATTAAGATGACCACCTGGTTTAGTTTCTCACAATTCTGCAAACTCTCTTAAACAGAATCTGCCAAATATATCAACGCTTAAGTGCCACTGCATAAGATGTTTATAAAATTATTAGAATAAAGAATAGCGTGAGATAAATTACTAAGTACTACTATACTATATAAAACGATCATGACTATCTTTTAAACAGCAACAATATATTAAGCTTAGCAATGTTCTGTTAACAATTTCTTATGCCAAGTTTGATTTTAGTAGTTTCATGATAAAATCTTTGTGTCAAGAGTCATAAGAAAAGCCAAGCTGGATAAGACCAAATGCTCAATCCATTCATCATTCAGTTTCATCATTAGCTAAGCAGATGACACTGGGAAACCACAAACTGATTATGAAGGCAGTATTTTTCTCCTAGCAACTGGCATTCAGAGATATGTTGGCAGCTTAAGGTACATAAAGGATTAAAAAAAAACATTGCAGTGCATTTGGCGTGGTTTCCATTCACCCTGAGGGGGGAAAAGGGTTCTCATGAAGTGTTTCACTATCCCCACTTTACCCTTTCAGACTTTCCAACAAAATACCCTTTTACTACTTTAAAATAAACATTTTATACATAGTATACATTTTTCAGTACCCGCTCATTTGTTTATTTCACTTTCATATGGTTGCTCATGAAAATGTTGTTTTATTCTGTTTTATGTCTCCCTACCAGAGCTAGCCGGAGTGGTCTCGGGCCTGGCCGTGGAGTCCCAACGGCTCATTGTGCTGGGGGACTTCAACGTCCATGCCGAGACCACTCTATCTGGTGCGGCTCAGGACTTCATGGCCGCCATGGCAACCATGGGCCTGTCTCAATTAATATCGGGTCCCACCCATAGTGCAGGACACACGCTAGATCTGGTTTTCTGTCAGGGATGGGAAGAAGGTGGCAGAGTGGAGGAATTGACCACCATTCCTTTGCCATGGACTGACCACCACCTGGTCAGGTTTAGACTCACTGTGCCTTTCCACCTCTGCAGGGGTGGTGGGCCCATTAGAACAGTCCGCCCCAGGAGACTTATGGATCCAAATGGATTCCTGACGGCTCTTGGGGATTTTCCTGCCTCCTCGGTAAGTGACCCTGTTGAGGCTCTCGTTTCTCTCTGGGACAGGGAGATGACAAGGGCTATTGACACGATCGCTCCAGAACACCCCCTCTCGAGTAACTGAGCTAAAACAGCTCCTTGGTTTACTGAGGAGCTGGCAGCGATGAAGCGAAAAAAGAGGAGGCTAGAGTGTGTGTGGCGTCAGAAGCGGAGCGGATCAGTCCATGCGCATCTGGTCTCTTATTTGAGGATGTATGACGCAGCAACGAAGGCTGCACAAAAAACATCCATTGCGGCCAAGGTGGCTGCTGCTAAAAACCGTCCAGCGGAACTGTTCCGAGTCGTCAGAGGACTACTAAATCCGCCACAGTGCGAGATCCCTGACGGCTCGGCAGTACGCTGCAAGGAGTTTGCTCGGGCCTTCGCAGACAAAGTGGCACTGATCCGTTCCGATTTCGATACCACTTTAACAGCGGTCTCTGGGGATGTGACACGAGCATCTGCTTGTCCGGTTTTAATGGATTCGTTTCAATTGGTTCAGCTCGAGGATGTGGACAAGATCCTTGGGGAAGCGAGGCCTACCACATGCATCCTAGACCCCTGCCCATCCTGGCTGATTAAAGAAGCCAGAGGGGGTTTGGCAGAGTGGGTGAAGGTGGTGGTTAATGCCTCCTTACAGGAGGGCAAAATTCCAGCCAGCTTAAAGCAAGCTGTGATAAAACCGCTGTTGAAAAAACCATCACTGGACCCCACTCAATTAGTGAACTATCGGCCAGTTTCCAATCTCCCCTATTTGGGCAAAGTCATGGAACATGTGGTGGCTTCGCAACTCCAGGGATTCTTGTTAGACACTGATTATCTTGAACCGGCACAGTCTGGCTTTAGGCCAGGACATGGTACTGAAACAGCCTTGGTCGCCTTGGTAGATGATCTACGCCGGAACTCGACAGGGGAGTGTGTCCCTGTTGGTTCTGTTGGACCTCTCAGCGGCTTTCAATACCGTAGACCACGGTATCCTTCTGGGTCGCCTTGCAGATATGGGGCTTGGGGGTACTGCATTGCAGTGGCTCCAATCCTTTCTGGAAGGTCGCACCCAGAAGGTGTTATTGGGTGACACCTGTTCGGCTCCGCAACCTTTGTCTTGTGGAGTCCCTCAGGGTTCAGTACTGTCCCCGATGTTATTTAACATCTACATGAAACCGCTGGGAGAGATCATTCGGAGTTTCGGAGTAAGGTGTTATCTGTACGCAGATGACGTCCAGATCTGTCACTCCTTCCCACCTGTCACCAAGGAGGCTGTCCAGACTTTGAACCGGTGCTTGGCTGCTGTGTCGGACTGGATGAGGGCTAGCAAATTGAAACTTAATCCAGCCAAGACAGAGGTCCTCCTGGTCAGTCGAAAGGCCGAACAGGGCATAGGGTTACAGCCTGTGTTGGACGGGGTTACACTCCTTCTTAAGACGCAGGTTCGCCGCTTGAGAGTGATCCTGGATTCATCGCTGAACCTGGAGCCTCAGGTCTCAGCGGTAGCCGGGGGAGCTTTTGCACAGTTAAGACTCGTGTGCTAGTTGCGCCCGTACCTTGGGAAGTCTGATCTGGCTACGGTCGTCCACGCTCTGGTCACATCCCGAATAGATTACTGCAACGCACTCTACGTGGGGCTGCCTTTGAAGACAGTTCGGAAATTACAACTAGTCCAACGGGCAGCAGCCAGACTACTAACTGGAGCTACATACAGGGAGCATACCACCCCCCTGTTGTGTCAGCTCCACTGGCTGTCGGTCCAATTCCGGGCTCAATTCAAAGTGCTGGTGTTGACCTTTAAAGCTCTATACGGTTCTGGCCCAGCTTACTTGTCCGAACGCATCTGCCGCTACGTCCCACCTCATACTTTAAGATCATCCGGGGAGGCCCTGCTCTCACTCCTGCCGGCTTCCCAGGTGCAGCTGGTGGGGACGAGGGAGAGGGCCTTCTCGGTGGTGGCTCCCCATCTGTGGAATGCGCTCCCTAGCGACATACGATCAATTCCATCCCTCCTGACATTTAGGAAAAAAGTGAAAGCCTGGATGTGGAACCAGGCGTTCGCATAGTAGCACAGGACAGCACTTTAGTAGTTTTAATGGAAAGTTGGTGAATAGGGCCCAATGCTTTTATGGACGGAACACTGTTTTTAACATAGGTGAATGCATAGGATGTGTGAATATAATTGTATTTTAATGTATTTTAGTGTCGAATGCTGGAGGGTTTTATATTTGTTTTATACTGCGATTGTGATGTAGGCATCAAATTATGCCTTTTGGAAGCTGCTCTGAGTCCCCCCTTGGGGGTTGAGAAGAGCGGGGTAAAATGCCATAAATAAATAATAATAAATATGTTGTGGTCTATATATTTTAATGTGCTGTATTTTAACCATGTTGATCAGACCCGTCCCCATGTAAGCCACCCCAAGTCTCTTTGGGGAGATGGAAGCGAGGTACAAAAATAAAGTATTATTATCATCATTAAACTCTCTGTTGCGGGAGACCCTGAGTTCAAAATATGAGAGGAAAAGCCAATTTTCATGAGAAAGGACGAACAGACTGAGAGATAGCTTTTGTCACAGAGCTGTAACTATATTGAACTCCATGGTTTCAGATTGATGTGGCATTGGGGGCTGTGTGGTGGTGGTTGGAGTATGGAAGGATGGGTTTGTTGTTTTTGTGATGTGTGCTGGGCAAAGCACTTAATTGCATAGTACTATGTACAATTACAATAAACTTACTCTGTTCTACTCTATCTATCCCAGTTGCCCTGGTCAAATTCCTGCTGCACACTGCTATTTATTCTTTATTCTTTACTTATTTCCAAAAAAAAAGGTCAAATTTCCTAAGTGCAAAATGAGACACTATGATAAAATCACAGGAAGCAGAAGAAACACCAATGCATGCATTTCCTTCCTTCCATGGGACAATCAACAATTTGGAAGTGCCATTTCTGATTAGGAACATGGAGCAGAGAACAAAGCAGCCTTTCTCTTCCAATGTAGCCAAAAGATCAGCAGCTTACCCAGTTAAAAAAGAAAGCTAAAAGGGTTAATCATGGCTCTTCTGCAAAGTGTATGTCATAGAACGTGAATGGCATCCATTGGATAATACAGTGTTTAAGGTGATGAGAAATCCTGTGATGTTCTGCCTGTATTGAACCTGTTCATGCATGCAAGTCATTACTTGATTAAATAACATTAAAACAAGCAACATGCATATACCAGTTAAATCTACATATGTAAATATGTTAATAGATAAGATGTGTAAATGATGGGAGAACTTGGCATAGACTTGGATTCCCAGTGTGAACAGTGACCATATATTAGATCTGGCTAAGGAAACATAACCTACGTTTCAGTATTCATTTTATCTAACACCTGCTGCACCAAAGATCAAACTACCTGGCTTGCATTTCGTTGTAATAATACCAAATGCGAATGTGTAATACCAAAACCATCTGATAGCATCAAAGACCTGTCCACATATTCGTTAATTAGAGACTTGGAGGCATTTGCAGCTTGCATGTTCTTTTTCTTGGGTGGATTTTAGCTTTCCATTCATCCTTGCCCTAATGTATATTTTCATGGAGAACAATTACACCTTTTGCTCTGCTATATAAAGTACAGGATTGTCATCACGGTAGCAGCACATCCAATCTGTGCTGGGAATCTATGAAAACAGCTATACCGGAGATACAAATCTCTACCCATTGCCTGTGAGGTGTAGAAGCTGAGACTCAAAAGGAATTAGACAGATAGTGAACAAAGAGAGCTAAGGAAGGGCTGAGCGGGCTCTTGGCAAACCATGTACAAGTTAAAACAGAAATAATTGTCTTGCAGTTAGAGGGAAAAAATATTTAACAAGGAGAATTGTAGTAATATTATATGGGATTTTTAATGTGGAAATGCTACACTTTGTGTAACTAGCATGGTGTAGTGGTTTCAGTATCTGACTAGGGGTGTATCTATATTGTAGAATTAATGCAGTTTGACACTGCTGTGACTCCATGCCATGGGGTCCTGGGAGTTGTAGTGTTACAAGGTTTTTAACCTTCTCTGCAAAAAGTTTTGCCACCTCACCAAACTGCAACTCCTGTGGTTCCATAGCATTGAGTCATGGCAGTTAAAGCAGTGTCCAACAGCATTAATTCTATGGGGTAGGTGCACCTTAGGACTCTGGGAGACCAAGATTCAAATCCTTGTTCAGCCATGGAAACCTGCTGTGTGACTCCAGGCAAATCACTCTCTCGACCTCAGAGAGAAACAAGGGCAAACTCCCTCAACAAATTCAGCAAAAAAAAACAAACCAACCCCTGTGATAGGTTCATATTAGGGTTACCATAAGACAGAAAAGACTTGAAGGCACACAACAGCAAAGCAACATAGTTACAGAGCCATGAAGTGAGTCCTGTTGAATCCCGCTAATCCCGACTTACTGGGAAGCAACCTTGTGTGCTCTAGGTTATACATTTGTAATTGCTATAGAAAAGTCCAACCTATATCTCTAACATGTTGGCATTTGATCTGTCCCACCATCCTCTCAAGTTTGTTTGGTGGGACCAATGTGTTTGTGTTTGGGGTTGAGGGGTTCTCTGTGGCTGCTCCCAGACTCTGGAACTTCCTCCCTAGGATGGGCCCATACCTGTATGCCTTTCATAGGCAAAAACATTATTCAGCCATTGAGCATTTATGGACTAATGAGAGGCAGACTTATGGGGATGGTGTGGCTGGGATTTTGAGGTGGGTGTGGTGTTTAAATGTATTTTAATACGTAATGCATTTGATGACACAAATGGTTTCATTGTTTTTGAAAAAAATACATTTATATTTTAGTGCATTTACATTGTTTTAATTTGTATTGTGTCTTATTATTAGCTGCCCTGAGTCCTTATATCAAGAGAAGGGCAGGTTGAAAATTGTGTGTGTGTGCATGCACGTAAAGACACACACACACACACACACTAAATATAGTGTGTGTGCATGCACACACACACTATATTTAGCTATCTGGAAGTCACACTGAGATTGCCTTCCTTTCCATACTAAGTTTAGAAAAGTTGTTTTCTGGACTCCAGTTACCTAAAATCCTCAGTCAGTGACCAGGTTGACATCAAGATTCTGAAAGTCAGATCCCAGGCTTTCCTCTGAAATAATTAACATATATTTGTAACTGATTTCTGCCTTTAGCCTGCAATCATACTTAAATCGCGTGGAGTCAGTAGGAGTTAAGCAGCTTAGCCAGGTGCAGGACTGCATCCATTGTAGCTTAATTAGAGCAATTAAAACATCTATGAGCCACATTTCTGATTCATCTGTACCCAAGCTAGACTAAACTGAAGTACAGCTGACTCTTAATTAGCACATAATGTGTAGTCAATTCTCAACATCTCAGTGCTTTCTATGGAGATGCTGTCCATGAATGGAGGTCACAAATTGAGGAAGACCGGGAAAGTATATGGGCTTGTCTGAGTGCTGCATCTCATGGTCATATCTTTTATTAAGTCCCCAAACACTTTTAAAAGCAACCCGAGAGAGAGAGAGAGAGAGAGAGAGAGAGAGACACAGATTACATCTTCTTTGCTCTGCAGTCTCCTCTAAGATTGTCTACTCAGTGAGGGAGAAATGAGGGCCGGCTTAAAGATCAGCCTTTGTGTTTTTTGTGATATGCAATCAGTGTTAGAACTGGGTAAAGGCATTTACAAATCATAGGCACTTAAATTAATCTTTGCATTCAAATGAGTGCAGAAAATGAGGAAATAAATAATGTAATTGTGCTAGGATCATTTGTAAATTTGATATCAATAATCTGTTTTGGGAAGTATTGTTTGATTTCTAACTGTAGTTTGCTAGTTTTGAATACTATAGATCCAGAGAAACAGTATGAATTCACCATTAATATCCAATTAAATTCATCTACTGCAGTTGGCAGGACTACGGTAGTAACTGGATGTAAGCACCCCTATGGCATATTCAGTCACATCCATACTCTTCAATATTCCCAATTTGTGATTTGACTGTTTAAGCTACTTTTAAAATACTGCCTCTAACACTCTCTTAACATAAACCTTCCCTTTCGCAAGCTACAGATCACTGCTGGCTCACCCGGGATGCTCTTACAGTGTACCGGGGTGGCCAAAACTGCGTTCCTCTGAACCACGGATACAGAAACTCATTGGGCCCCCATATCCGCAGGTCAACAGATCGCTTCCAAACTGTTGCCATTTTCTTCCTAGACTAATTCTAAAACTAACTGCTATCTTGCTTTTTGCATTCTGGACCCCTGCACCAGAAGATGTGTAGATTTTGCTTTTATGGACTTTGCTGTACTTTACCTTGGACTAATTTGTTCCTGCTTCTCTTCTTACCTAATTGGATTACCTATTTCTTTGAAGTGCTTTTTTACTTTGCTTCTTTTTTACTTATCTTAAATAAAAGGGTTGTTTTTTTCCTATTCAATGTGTGGTGTTTAAAGTCAGAGGATTATTCTTGTTCTGGAGTACAACAGGACACCTTTTTGAGTAACGGTCTCACAATTGCAATTTTCAGGCTTGATGGAATATGTCCCTGTTCCAATGAGGTATTTATAATCTTTGAGATCCTCTCGGCCAATTCTGTAGCTCTCTAAGTGTTTGAAAGAGTGGTGGTCTTGATTTTTAGAATTGCATGGAGACCCATGACAGATAACACTATATAACATGGTTTTTGTTCCTGGGTTATAAATTCCATTTCCTAATAGGTTCTATTATAAAAACATGGAAAAGGTTTGTGAAACTGCCAAAACTTCACTTTTGTGGAACATCCTGGAGCACATTTTGCTATAGTTTTTCAATTAATATCTCATAGAGTCTCAATCAACACAACATAGTTTGTGGCAGCCACAAAAATGAAGGTTGTGGAGTATTACAACTACTTTCAAAGTAAGTACTGCACAATTAAACAGGAAATAGCACTTTAAAACCAGGAACAGAACTTTTTTTCAGATTTTGTTACATAGTGTAATAGAAACTCTTCACTCCAGACCACTTGCCATCCACATCTGGAGGGCAACAGAAAAGGCAGAAATGGAGAAAGAAGAAGGTTGATGCACTCTTTCTCTTTGTACACTAAAATAACATGTTTGACTAACAACTGAATAGGGGGCTAAATGTTTGCTATGGAGGTTTTTTTTATCAGCACTTCATTGTGAGCTCTTTATACACTATAATATTCTCATTACAGCAAGAATATTAGTTCTTCTTTATTTCTGCCTTCAGACACTTTTGTGTTACCTCTTGCCAGAGGGAAGAAGTGCTTTGTGTAATATTCAGCTGTCTGTCTGTGACATCTAAAATGCACATTATTCGCCTGCATACCTTGCCTTCAGGGGCCATATAATAACTGCCATGAGATGTTGGACTTGAAGGGCTATCAAAGGAGAAGGCAGTCAATATTGATATCACTGTAGGAATGTCAGAAGTCTCAGTATTACATCTCAAAATTCATGGCCTCAACATAGATGTCACTACTACAACATAGCCTTTTTTCCCTAGAGGGGTGCAAAAGCACTCTCAGCTACTTTTTTGAGAGTCATATTCTGAAACACTGTATACCAGCCAACTTCCCTTCATATGTGCTTGACCATGGTGACTGGGGATAATGATAATTGTAGTCCAACACATCTTAAAAGCACCAAGAAGGCAAATGTGTGACTTCCTTCAAATCATTACAGAACCTGTATTGATCTTCTTGTCCATTTGACCAATTCACTCTGTTCATTCTGCTATGGGATGGGAATTGTGTAGCCTCCATCTGCAACTCCCTGCTTTCACCACCATTAGTTGTGTTGGCTAAGACTGATGAGCCTCCAATTCAACATCTGGAGAGATACAGTATTCCCACTCTTGGGCCATACATCCTTTGTAGTTCAGACAGGGAAAGGTATTTCTTGTCATGGGAGTTTCCTTCTGAAATAAAGCCTTTATTTCTTTTTGTTCCAGCCGTCTTGGGAGTTCCTCAGCCAACACCCAGTGCCTCACCCTCTGTCATTTTAACAGCAAAGACATTGTTGTGTTCACTTACCTCTTCTATATATTGCACATAACTCCCACTCAGGAGTCAATGTCAGCTGTGTGCTGGAGGAATCGTCTCTTTAATCAAACATATTCATTAGGAGTATTTCCCTTAGCAAGTCATATCTCACAGTCTCACATTCTTCCATAGATTTCCAGTACTGTACAAGGATGATTATGCTCAATAAGCTTTGCAGCTTGTCCCCAAGGCTGTGTTAAATATTAATATTAAAGGCATTAAATGTATGGTTGGAATTAAGACAGTTATACTTAGAACAAACACATGTTCAAAACCTGTTTCAAAATAGGACTCCTCGCTAAGGAACAAAAAAGAGGGGGGGGGCAGGTGGAGCCATTTCATTCACAAAATTCCAAAGCAGAAAATTGCCATATTTTTCAGTCGTCTTCCTTCTGGAAAAAGGGAACCCATAAAATATAAGACCCAATCCCTCCCAAACTTTCTTTCCTGACAATTATAAACCAGGATGCTATCTCTCCTGGAGTCCATGTGTCCAAATCATTTATGACTTCCTGTTCAGTGTCATGGGTGTTGTTCTTTGTCAAACTAATAAATGTCTCTGGACTCGTTGGTAGTTTCATCTTAAGCAATCAGATGCTTCTCAATAAGATAGGTGTGATGGTGTCAAGAAAAACACCAGCTTTAGTGATCAAACGCCATCATTAACTGCTTAATGCTGACCTGAATGGCATCTTCAAAGGTCTTCTGTACAGTCAATTATAGACAGGAACAAATGCTTATTTTATTTTAAAGATCAGAGTACACAGAGTTTCCTAATATCCGTGCAATGAATCACTGAAGAAGATCAATAGATAACACTGGAGCTAAACTGCTTTTAGTTCTGCCTTCTGTCTTTTTCTTTGCATTCTCAAACAGCACACAGTTTGAATATCTGTTGGGGTATATTTGTGGACAGATTTTACCACAGTCTCAAAAAGTTACTTTTTAAAAACTATAAATGCAAGAATGACCCATCCAGCATAGACACTGGCTGTCAGGGGCCTGGTGATCTGCATTATGTTAGATCTGCAAAAGGCTAAATGAAGCATGGTTGGGTCTACAATTCATGTAAGCACTCTACCAAATAATTCAAAGTGTTTAGAAATGCCCCTGCTTTTCTTATTTTATGCGTATATTTTTAGACGCACGAGTATAACATCACGATTGAATTTTTCTCTTCAGCTGGCCATGTTTTTTCCACTTATATTTTGATCAGGCTTAAAACAACATTAGATAGAAGCTAACAAGGACTGAAAAACATACTTGTGTTGAATTTTATTGTAGTATGACTTCTACCAAAAGTATGCCTCAAGTTACTTGAAATGTTTGCTTCTATAGGTGTTTGGCATAGGCTTGTAATAAACCGTTGGGAAAATGTGCCTGGTGACTGAAAATCAAGACAAGAGGGTGGGGTTCTTGACTGCAAATGCAAGGCTTCCTAACACATGATCCCAGTTGAGCCATGGGAAAGAGTCTTGTAACTTTTATTTCCATGCTGGAATGGCATCCTGAGTAATTGCCTAAGTGCCTCTCAGCAATTTCAGGTGAACAGCTTTTTGGTATGCATTGTAAAGGCGTTGCTTATTGGAAGACTTAGCCAGTCAGGTGTTGCTTCATCCAGCCCTAGCTTGAGGCGAAGACACAAAACAAGTTTCAACAGAAGTCTGAAATCAAATCATCATCTCTTCAAAGAGCTGCTGATTCAGCTTTATGGATTATTTTCTCCTTAAAGAATGAACAGAAAAACCTGGGTTTTTCAATAATCTTCAGGCACTTGATTCCCTCCCAGCCAAAGATCTCCCATGTTTTTCTTCTGCAGCACCTCTTTTTTGTACACTATAGCCAGGTTTTCCACTTACTCTGTTTCTTTTTGTTCTCTGCTCATGGCCATTAACAACAAACATGACTTGAGTTTTATATTTTATGCCTGAAACTAACAAGATCTGTTGCCATTATGTGGCTCAGTGGAAGCAGCAATAAAGACAATCATATTTGTCTCCAGAGCCATATCTGTACACACTCTAAAACATTAGCCAGAAACAAATTGAAGTGGAAATAGTTGTTGGATGGGAATAAGGGAGGGAGGCAGTAGCTCCGAGCCAGGGAGGAAAGTGTCGTACTCTGGTCTCCTTATAGTTTAGCTGTATCCCTCATGCACTAGTTCATTTCCTTATCTTTGACACCTATGTTTATTGTAGATTTTGAGCCCACTAGTGAATCTGGGGAGAGCAAGGATGAGCTCTCTCTGTCAGCTTCAGCTCCGCATGCGGGGACATGAAAGAAGCCTCCCATAAGAATGGTAAAACATCAAACATCCGTGAGTCCCCTGGGCAACGCCCTTGAAGACAGCCAATTTTCTCACACCAAAAGCAACTTGCAGTTTTAAGTCACTCCTGGCATGGAAAAAATGCTCACTAGTACCACACAACCTTTTACAAGAAATCAGACCCCTACTAATGTTTTTCATTTGATCCTTTTCTTCAGAATACACTTCAGTCTCCAAGAAAACTGTTCACAGGCTTCAAGTTCAGAATGTTTCTGTTTCAGTTGGCGTAGGTTTCAGATGATTAAGAGCCACACCTGAGGTGTGTCTGTGGGAGAGCTGACATACATGCCTGGGCACATATATCATGTTGCTTTGATTTTCATCTGTTGACGTTACAAAAATAACAAAATTCATATTGGCAGATTCCCTTACTTATTTGTTTAGTTTCACAAATGAAAAAGTCCTCCTCTGTGCTTTATTTTCTGCTCATTTCATTTTCAGAACATACTTTTTCAGGAATGTGTGGCCTGATAAGACACTTTAAGCTTCTGTTTTCTTTATCCATTTTCCAGTCTTTTACCTCTTTGATGCCTCTTAGGTAAAGAACTGTCTTGTGCCGTGCCTGGTGTTAACATGGATAAAGTCACTCTATTCCATCAAGATTGATGCAGAGATTATTGGCAGGGTGAAAAGAATAATTATTGTGTTCATCTAAAATCTATGAAGCATGTTTTTGCATGTAATATATATGTGTGTAAATAAAGTCAATTTAGCCATGGACCTCTTGTGTGTATAAACATGGTTTCTGCAAGCTAAAAGTACCTCTTATGGCTCCGAGACTTTACAATATAAGGGTGATAAATCACAATTGTAGAAGGATAATAACATTTCTGGCTGTGATTAATCTCGCAATGCTTTGTCTCTCCCATTACTGCATTGCATTTCCATCATTTCTGGACCACGTCTTTTCATTCAACCATTTCTGTTTCAATATCCCAAGAGTCTTGTGATATCAATGGAAATGGTTCTCCTCTTCTCTCCATTCCTATCCCCAAGCAGGGAGAAATTACCCCATTTCCAATGCCTGGCCAAAGAGAATGCTATGGTATACATATACAGGAACAACATAGCTCTGTTCTCTGGACTGTATTTTTTAAATTTGTTTTTCCATAATTGTACAATTGTGGTGTTTTCATGGATTGCAATTGTGCCAATTCCCTCCATTTGCAAGAAGGATCAAAACTATGCAATTGCAGCATAAGCAGGACACATGTGCTACATAGAGTTGAGCAAAAGTAGGCTAATGGGATCAAATGAAGCAGTATAGAAGTTTGATTGTGAGAATGTGCATCACCGAAGTGGCATCATAACACTTTTGGATGTAAGGTGTGAAAGTGATTGTTTCCATACTGGTATGTTTCCGTTTCCTTGAGCAACACAATACTGTGAGATAACAGGCTAGTTGATACAGCCATAGAATAATCACAACAGGGTGTGAAACAATTACTTTTGGAGTTCACAACTCCCTTCACTATGAAATGCTAGTTTTTGAGGTCCAAAAAGTAGTATCTCCAAGCTTGGTCACACAGATAAAGGGAACCACAAGGAGGCATGCATCACAGTTGGTGCAACAGTTGTTCTGCTGGTTTGGCCAAATCTGGAAGTAAACACTTTTTTCCCAAGCACAGCCCAACCAAGTCACTGCCATTACAACAGACACTGGAGCAGAGGTGAGTCAATGTGTGTTAAAATACAAACACAAGACTACAGGGCACTTCATACTGGTCACTTCCCACATCATCAGCTTTGCATGCTTGCAAAATGAGCTCTATAGAGCCTAGGCAGAGACACCTTTTGTTCCACATCAATTGAAATGTAAGCAAGGAGTACAGACATCTCTGAATGATGTTTCTTCACATTAAAAAAAATTAAATCATTTTTTAAAAGTCATTTACCCTGCTCATAAAAATAAGTGTACTAGGGAAAGGCTTTTTTTCTCATACTCATTCTTTTTGATATAGAAAATTGGTGAAAATGAAACTCCCTTTTTGGATTCTGAAATGGTTTAGTCCTCGTCGAAAGCCGTGTCATTTGGTAAGCCAGACACAAAGCTAAGGGAGGTGGATGTCAATGAGCTATAGGCATTTCAATGTACAAATCAATTTATGAACTTGAAGGCCAACTTGTCCACATGCTTAAATCATTTTTAAAATTCACTATTAAGCTTATTTTAAAATATCTATTGTACATATTTTGACCATATCACGACAGACATTTTTATTAACAGGTTTTAATGAAAAAAAGTCTTCTTTAATATACAGTGAAGAAACATTCAGAACAATGTAGTTAGTCTGGAGAACCTTTTGCCACAGCTACAAGTAATTAACACCATTTACATAATACAAAACATAGTAATCACATACTTCCTGCCAGAGGGCTTACAATTTATGGCCACAGATTCTTACTTACGAGGAAGCATATGATCGTTTGGTAAGATGGTCAGATGAAAGCCTAAAGGAGGTAATAAGGCAATACAGTAAAAGCCCTGTATCTGCAGTGCCTCAACTTCACTTACCCATGTCTAGAAAACTATGTCCTTTCTAGGCATTTTTCAGGCCACCGAGCACAATTCTATGGTATGCTTCTACCTGAAGGTGACCACTGAGTTATGCTGGAGAACCTAAAAATATCAGAGAGGTGTTCTCTCTAGGCATTTTCCTCTGCCTAGAGAGAACACTGTGGTGTAATTCTATAATATGTGTATGCCAGATATTGTTCATTTCAACAATGTGCTCTATCATTTACAATTTCATGTTTACATAGCAAGTTCAGGAACAGATCTCTTTGTGCATATGAAAGTCATACTGTATCGGTACAGTGGAATGGCTTGCCAATTAATCCTTAGTCCATAGCCTACTTTCCTAATTCTCAAGACACTCGGGTTTAGCAAAGACATATTGCTATCAGAGGAAAAAGGCAAGATGGCATCCTCATTCTCCTGTCAGAAATCCAACTACTGGTTGGAATTTTCTGTTAATGAGATAATATCTCTCATTACAACTAAGTAAAGAATATTAGCTTAAGGGCCTTGAGGAGCCTATTTCAAAGATGTCATTCTCCCAAAAGCACTACCTGTATCAGATATCTCAATAAGTCTAGTAATAGGGATGGCTCTGCTCAACACATATGGAATTTCATTGTACAGTCCCTCTATCCTTTAGATTATTTGCTGAAGAAGTATCATGCTGTTTCTCAATCAGTATTGTTATTAAGAGAAAGGCACTTATACACAAGCTATTATATTAGTAGCCTCTGTGAAAGGTCATTTCTGGAAAAAATCTATTTTCTTATTGAACCATTTCTTCTTCAACCAAATCATCAAAATCAGACTAATTTAAAATTACAACTTTGATGTCAGCATTTGATGAGTAACATGATGACTTGTATCTTATTAATTTTTCTAGGTAGCAAGGGTGTAACGACATTACATTTCAGAAGTAAGATAATAACAAAGAGTAAACATAGTGTACTGGTGTTATGAACAACTTTTTTAACTTTTTAAAGTTATGCGAAAAGTATTATGACAGATTTTTTAAAATTCCGTATGATTCTGTGATTGATCCTAAGTGATTATTCTATGACCTCGTCACATGGGGCTAAAATCATCACTATGCGCCGATCTAGTCCTGGTCACTCCTGGAGCCAGTTCCCATCAGACGATGTCATGCTAGCTCCATGGGTGCTGGCATGCTGCAGCTGTGGCAACACAAAAGGCTTCCCATATTGCCTTTTACTTTAATGGTGGGAAGCCGCACGCTCCATGTGCACACCACACTTCCCCCCATGGGATCAACAGCTGCAGGAGCCAGGCGATACGGGGCAAGGGGCAGTGGCAAAGCAAAATTAGCCTTTTTCGGTGGCCATGTGACGAGGCCGAAAAAATAATGGAATGTAATAAGAAAGTAAGCTGCATTACAAAAAGAAGAAGAAGCGTGGAACGAGATACGCTTTCCAACACTGTGCCAAGCAACAAAAGCTGTTACTTTTCAAATACTGTAGTGAGTAATAAGAACAAATTACTTTTAAAAATGAGCTTTGCAAACTTTTAGTAAGATATACCTTTTAATAGGTAATACATCAGTTACAACTAAATAAAGTTTTATTTGCCTGCTATATCTCAAAAGGGCAAATTACACTGTGACTTGTTTATTAAAAAATAAAGGTAAAATCTTCTAGGCTTTCAGTAGAGCTTCAGAAAAATATAAAAACCGAACTAATTGTATATGCATATGTTTTAAAGCTGCTTTCTACTGCTTCCTAACTATAAAAATCTACAGCATAGAAATGGAGTGACAAGGGGTGACAGATATTTGTGTGTGAGTGTGTGTGTTCTGGTTTCTTTGGAGCCCAACCATTCATGGAAAATATGATTTCTCTGCCGATATTCCAAACAGTTATTTTAAATATCTGGATAATAATAAGGTTTGACATTTCCCAAAATTTGATCTTCATAGAGGGGGAGGCAGCAAAAGAAGAACCCAAGACCTACTGACATTAGGCACATGGTCCACCCAAAGCCATAGGCCCAGCCAAACTGATTCACAGTACCGACTGGGAAGATTATATATTTGGAGATCATTACAGGGTAGATG
Source organism: Anolis apletophallus (assembly GCA_030556195.1). NCBI lineage: Eukaryota > Metazoa > Chordata > Lepidosauria > Squamata > Anolidae > Anolis > Anolis apletophallus. The sequence goes on from JARBWK010000003.1 coordinate 140,538,633, forward strand.
ACGAGGGCCATTAGTGAGAATACAGCTGCAAAGAAAGAGAGAGAGAAATGAATTAAAACAGTTAGAATGAGTGATTTTCTATTTAACTATCATCCTTCCTTATTTACTGTATATGTCATCTTTCCTCAAAGCTGGAACTCAGTGGTAACTACAATAATAAAATCATTATAATTTCATTAGTAACAGAATAGAAAGAGATGTTTAAAAATGGCTTTGCCTTACTTAAGTGACCTTGGATAATTGATAATCCACCAGCTTGAAAGTAAGCCCCATAATAAAGTAGTGATGATTTTACATGCTATCAGGGCATACCTGTTAATCAGAAATCTCCAGTAAAATATGCCACAATACTATTTCTGGCATCTATTTTCAGAATTTTGAAACATATTTTTAATGGAAACTCATGCCACCTGGAGGATTCTGGGGGTTATCATCCAAAAAGAAACTTTTCCAAACTGTAATTCTAATTTTCACCTTGCTTCTGGGATTGACATTTGGCACTGAAGGCCTACAAATGCCTTGCATAATGTTGTCTATAGGAATCTCTAGGTCCTCCAGCATGATTCTATCTCAGGACAACCTCTGCTGAAAGTTAATCATCGAGTCATGATGAAAGACCTAGACATTCCTACAGAGAATATATCAATCAAATCTGTGAATATATCAATCAAATCTACAAATGTGAAACCTGCAAATGTGGAGGTACAACTCCATTTTTCTACAATTCTTAACAGCATACCAAAAATCAATCCATTTATATGCTTTTAATTTGGATACATGGTCTTACCAGCAACGAAAAAGATGCCTCCTATTCCTCTCACAAAGTTGAAGCGAAGTGTGTTGATGGCAAATGCGATGATAGACAAGGCAAAACAGATAACCACAAGGACAAATCCAACCATGAAAGTGCCTGCTGCACCTTGACCCCAGGCTGAAAATCAAAATCAAATCCAATTATCCCAGCTCATAATACATTGTGATACTGTCGTAAAAGTTTATTCATCGGCTGAAATGTTATGCTTCTATGTGTGCATGAGGGCACTAGGTTGACAGAACAACTTCTATCAACTTGTATTTACTTCCTAATCAGGTTTTTGGTATTGACGGGGGGTGGGGGTGCAGAAACAGTGTTGGAGGTGTGAAAAACGGAACGTGACCATAAGATCTGGGCCCCCAGCTATGCCCCAACTTAATAGGGCAGGGCTGTTGCATAATAAATGTCTCTAGGATTCTATCTTTGCACATAGTAATGTTTTAATGGAAGCCTGGAGAGGGACTTTATTTAAACTTGAAAGAGGGACTGCTGTTATTAGTTCATCATGCCTTTCTTCTTTGAAATAGGTTTTCAGTGTTGCTGCACTGTTTCAACAACTTGTTTTAATAGCTTCTTTATTATATTTTGACAGAGGCGTTTATAGTACCATGGAATTGGGGCATGGCATGGGAAGTAAAGTCTTCCCAAAATTACTCCCAGTTCTCTTAAAAATAATTGCGTATTTTACCTACATAACTTATTAAGGCTAAATTCACATGGGAGCTATATTCCAACCCCAGTGTGTATTATGACCCTGCTAACTTCACACTCACCCATTTTAATCCAGACTCAAATTGGTCTACAATGTCACACAGTTTCCCCCTCTCTGCCATCACCTCAGTACAAAAGGGGTTTCATGGCATGCTTACATTATTTTAGGCCACATGACCATGGCAGTTGTTGGACTTATTATTCCCAGTATGTGCAAACCTATCAACCAACAGCCTTTTTGGTTTTCCTGATAATCTGACCACCCACATTGCACTTGCATTGGGTGGCTCCTCTGTTCCATCCCCTTCGGCCCTCCTGCCTGAATTAACTAGTGAATGAGTGCAGGAGTTTTAAATGTGAAAGACACACAAACACACACACACACACCAAATAGAAGGTGGGTGGTACATGGGTCTCCAGGGCAGATGGTGGCATCAGGACAGGAGAGGCAGACAAAGAGAAACCCATCACTGTAAAAGCAGCATTTCAAAATCTGTGCACGCCATCAGGTATTCAAATATGTAAAGATCTGCCTCCATATGTAAGCTGAACTTTAAAAAAAGTTGCCAGCATGCTTGCCAGAAAGGGATTCCAAGGAAAACTCTCCCTGCCATAAACTTTGCCCACTGCTCACCCATATGTACACTGAATGTTAGCTCCAAAATGGACGACTCCATTTCAAAATACCCATGAGTCTTTGGTTATTCGAATATCCATTTATCTACATACATACACTGAATATTTTTTTAAATGATGATGCCATGTTTTTCAGACCTAGGTAATCATCCATCAACCTGTCCCACCCTCCAACCACCCCACCCTCAACTGCACCCAATCTCAAGTCAGGGAAAAGGACATGCATTGCAAAACAAAAAAAGTTTTTTCCGGAAGCCCCTGGAGTGTATGTATGGGTAATCCTGGGACTGCTAGTCCTAAAAGTAGCTTCCACATTCTACATAGTTCCTATATGAATTCTGACATTGAACTTGAGCAAATTAAAACCAGGAAATATTCTCTGGTGTGTACAAGTCCAACACAATCCAGCTGTTAATGCAGAGGGCAGAATTTCTTAATTCTTGCACAAAAATCTGGAATTTGTTTGCTGCAAATATAATACTGAAAGATGGTGGGAAATGGTTATGTGATTCCAGTGGTCTTGAGTGAGGAAGAGGGATATGTAGTCATAACCACTTAAAATGCATATTCATATGGGGTCCAGAACACATCTGTTCATGCAACGTAGGTTCTTTTTGAAGCTCAGAATATACTCTGACCTTTTGGGACTGAAAAAAACACCAGCCTTTGGCTACCATTCTAAAATAAATAATTTCCATACGTTGCTTCTTCTAGAATGTTATCCAAAGGCTGAGGTTTGTTTGTTTTTCAGCACCAAAGACTGAAAGGTGTATTCTGAACTTCAGAAACCCAACCCATAATTTTTGTATTCTTCCAAAGGGTTTTGAAGAAGTTAACAAAACAAGAAAGCACAATTAATAAATATTGGGAGAGAGTGTGTCTAAAAAGTAATAATAGAACAAAAAAAGAAAAGTCTACACCAAACTATTTAGCATCATTTGAAAAACATATTTACGACTAGGTGTGGTCGGTTCTACAGCCCCATTCTATAATTCTGTATCTGTCAGCTATATTCAGGAGTAAAATGTTTTGAATTCAGTCAGACTTAAGCATGATTAGGGCATTATATTATCTTCATGTAATTACATGTGAGAGCCATTAAGATGAAATGGGTTGAGTGTTATTCTAGGTGTTCAATCCCTGATTGGTCATGAAAACTCACTGGGGAACCTTGTGCAAGTCACACTCTCAGATGAAGACACTGGCACCTTCCCCTCCAGAGAAATCCTGCAAGAACATTCCCTTTTATCGTTTTCTGAGGATTGCCATAAATCAGAAACAATCTGGAGATTCACAGCAACAGAGCATTACATACAAGTGCCAAGAAGGTGAAATATTGACATATGGAACAATTCAAGTTTGTGCAACCTTTCAAAATCAATATGTAATCTTCAAAGGAGGCAATGCATATGTTAAGATAAAGGGAATTAAGGGGGTCCAAATCTGGAACTTTCCAGTAGATGGTTAAGTAATGTGCCACACTTTCCCCCTTGTACTACAAGCATAATGTTACATATAGATTTTATGGATATCTTGTGTATCTTGAATTGTTGGGTAACAGGAGAGGATTAAAGGCTACAATATCCAAATAACATAAGCTTGGATATCCTATTATACATCTCCTGTCTGATTTAATGCTGACATTTTAATATTTTGCTCAAGATTTATGAAGCATGATTTGAAGAATTTTAAAAGGAGTGATAGCTCAAAATTTGTAAAATTATTTCAGGTTTTAAAGCAGTATATACCCTCAATGACAGCTATGGAAATTTGGTGCTGATTACTCGCATGTCCTTCCCCACTTCTATCTTTTTCCATTAAACCATAATTATATATTGATTTGCCATTTTATGTATGAAAATGAAATAGAAATATCCAGTTCCTGGAGCCTACAATCAGTTTTCAATACTTTTTCATACAGGAGAGAAAGGATAAATATATTCAGTGTAGCACAGGGCCGTAGCCAGGATTTTGATTCGGGGCTGAGTTTGGTTCGGGGGGCTGAGACTGGGTGGAAGAGGGTCTACCCTAGCAAACCTTTTGTATTGTTACCCCAATAACCCCATTAATGTGGGATATAATGAGCATGGTGATCAGATCATGATATGAATAAACATAACCGTTTAAATAATGTACCAGTAAGGCCTTTTCACGGACCACCCTGAGAATTTCGGGGGGGGGGGGCTGAAGCCCCCTTAGCCCCCCCCCTGGCTACATGCCTGGTGTAGCATAAGAACAGAATGATCAGGCCACTGGCCCATCAACTCAATCACCCTGGTTGGATAGTGCAAGTAAACCACTTGAACTAGCATTCCTCAGTGGTTGATATTGAGTCTGACCTTAGCTAGCAATGTGTATCTGAATCAAGTTTGGTTCCAGTGTTCTGCCTCCAGTGAGAATCCTTTATTGCTTGCACAGACAGTCAAAAAGCCCTTTCCCCACAACACAATAGAATGTTTAATACATTAAAGTAGATTTTATTTGGCTTTGAGGACTATTGTAAATGTTCAACAGTGCAGGTAGTGTCTGCAACCTCTGAAAAAGGTGAGATGGTTTTCACTCTGGGTTAGGCGGACAGGAAAAGGGTGCTCCACAGAATCTGGAGTGAGTGAGGATTAACCACCTGAGGCTCCATGTGGCCCTAGGGACATACTTCTACATTGCTGATATAGAACTATAATCAGCTTTAATCTTCATGAACATCTCTAATTCCCTTCTGAAGAGTCATCTAGGTTGATGTCCATTAGCATGGGCCAAAAAAGGCAGATAGTCATGACTGGTTTGAAGTCTGACATTTCAGTGTTACCCAATGTCTATCCTGCTGCCACTTAGCACTTATTTAGTACTGGCACAGTGCTGATAGTCACTGCATAAAGCTTAATTTCTTGTGGGGTTATTTTGTTAGGAAAAAGAAATAAATAAGTGTTCAGTTTTTAAAATAAATCCACTAGTAATAGCATGCTCAGGATTGTTTTATTCCAATATATAGAGAAAGCAACACAGAGATATATGAGAGATTTTGTCTCCTGGTGGATTTATTTTAAAATGCAGTGGACACTGATATTTTTGCCTCACAAAATGACCCCACAAGCTACTTTGAGTCTCATTTTTAGAGACAAAAAACAGGATACTGCTGCTGCTGTTCTTGTTTTTTTGAACAAAATCATTCTACTGGAAATACAGATTTTTCACCAAACAGTTTGTTTTCATATCACTTACAGATTTCTTAACAAACAATGCCTGAATTCTGTTTTTAGTCCCAACTAAAGTTGACCAAGATTATCAAAACTTGAATGGTGAGTCCACACGTAAATAAATCCAATTGATTCAATGAGTCCACTCTACTCAGGACTTAATCATGTAATTTAGGCTCCCCCCAGAAACATTCCATGTTTCCTAAGAAACGGTTGTTTTATCTCTCCTTTTGTCCCTAGAAATATAAGTTTGGTGGTGCATGCATTCTACTACAGTTTTCATGAACATGTAGCTTTCAATTATTTCACAAATTGCTTTGTTTGAGATGTCTCTGCTTGTCATGGTTGCCATTTTTTTAGTCCTAACTCCAACTATTTTTAGTCAGGTAAGAAATTCTTGCAGAGATTCCAGAATGGAGATGTTATGTAAACTGGATACAGACTTACTCTGTCTTGAAAATTTGGATACACAATACAGCATAAACACACACACACACATCTATATACAAATACAAGAAAAGTATTGTTGAGCAAAACACTATCCATATTCAGCAACCTCATTCTGGAAACAACTCTTTTCCTTTCAAATTGTTTGGATTCACATCTGGAAGTCATGTTTATCAGTAAGGTACAGATTTCATCACTGGGGGACTTACCGTAGTCTAGGAGCGACCTGCATTGCCATCCGTTTTGTAAGGAACATATTCTCCATAAGGAGGCATGTTGTGCAAATGGCAGGGTTTGCGAGCTAATCCAGTCCCAACCAGCCAGTGCTATGATGCCAAACAGCATGGCTAGACCCGCAAGAAGAGGCAAAATCCATCTGCAGCGGGTATAGTCCAGGCCTTGCCTCACCATCTTGTTTAAGTCTGCTTCACTTTGTTGACTGGTAAGCCAAAAGGTCTTCCTACTAAAGCTTCAGGAGTTTGTGGAAAACGGCAGTTTAATACAGGCGTACTGAGAGCATGTGAAAGGAAGAAGTAGAAAAGAGAAGGCAAGGTAGAGAGCTGCTCTGTGGTCCAAACAGGCAGTGAAGAAGAAAACTCCACCTAAATTGCAAAGAACAAGTTACAGCAATAACCTGTTAGACTGGAAGAAAATTCAGGGTTGGGACTGTGCTCGTTTTGGAACATCTCCTCCTCCTCTTCTCTCTCCCTCCCTCTCCTTTGATCTGCTATTAATCAAGTTAAATATAGACAACACCCCATCATCATTAATATTGCACCATTTTATGGTGCTAACATTTTACAATGAGGAGCAACACAGGAATTTGGGGAAGAAGAGCAAAGAAAGATGAAATTAAATCTTTATTAATTTAAGTAATCCACTTGCAGAATTATGAAACAACATTCTGAGGTTTTCTGGGGTTTACTCAAGTGCAGAATGATTTAAAAGAAGTTAGTGCTAAGACAGCAACAAGGAGTTATTACTAAGAGATTATCTCTGTTTCAAAGACTTTTTAATTTTATATCAATTTCATTTAGATAGCTTTTCCCAAGGGAACTTGGGAATTGCAGTGAGCTGAAACCTATAGTTCCCTGGTGTCGTTGGTGTTTGGCTCAGAATCTCAGTGCTTGCGGGGCCTCCTCTTCAGTTCTCATAGTAGGTGGGAAAATCTCAGAGGAAGAGCAGTAACTTGTATCTCTCTCTCGGCATTACTTCGCGAACGAAGATTCAGGAAGGACTCATCCCACGCTTTTTACAAGCGCGTTGATGACTAAAAAGGCCAATCTGAGATAGGCAAGTTCGGTTGCAGAAAGTGCAGCAGAAAGTCTCCTTGGGTGATGTTTTTTCCAAGTTGCGGTGCTTTCTGCGTTGTCGTTTCTCTTCGAGACCCATTCGGCGTGTCTTCTCGAAAGAGGCCGCAGCATTGTGGATAGTGCTTCTCCATGCCTCCCGATGTGAGGCCAGGGTGGACCATTGTTGGTGATCAATCTGGCCAAGCCTGAGATGTTGTTTCAGGGAGTCCTTATATCTCTTTTGGGGCGCCTCTCTTGCGCTGACCCGTGGCGAGTTCACCATAGAGTAGTATCTTTGGGAGGCGGTGGTCCTCCATCCTAGAGACGTGCCCTGCCCAGCGCAGCTGTGTTCTCAATAGCATGGCCTCAATGCTGGTGATCCCTGCTTGCTCAAGGACAGCAACATTCGTCACATAGTCGGTCCAGTGTATATTTAGGATTGTGCGAAGACAGCGCTGATGAAAGCGCTCGAGTCGTAGGTGTTGGCGATAGGTGACCCATGTTTCAGACCCATAGAGGAGAATGGACAGTATGATAGCTCTGTACACACTGATTTTGGTGCTTTGTCTCAGGTGCTTGTTGCTCCAGACTCTTTTGTGAAGCCTTCCGAATGCACTATATGCCTTTGATAATCTGTGATCTATCTCTTTGTCAATCTTGGCGTCTGAAGAGATGATGCTTCCCAGGTAGGTGAACTGCTGAACGGACTTAAGCACAGATGTGCCTATGCTGACGTGAGGATGATGGTGTTCTTCCTGTGGTGCGGGCTGGTAGAGGACTTCTGTTTTCTTCAGGCTGACTTCCAGCCCAAACAGCTCTGCAGCTGGAAAAATCCTTGCAAGGATACTCCTGAACAGATTAGTTCCGGCTATTGCAGAAGAACTTCTCCCTGAAAGCCAATGCGGCTTCAGAGCAAATAGGAGCACCACAGATATGGTTTTTGCCCTTAGACAACTGCAAGAGAAATGTAGAGAGCAGAACAAAGGACTCTATGTAACATTTGTCGACCTCACCAAAGCCTTCGACACTGTGAGCAGGAAAGGTCTGTGGCAGATCCTGGAACGTCTAGGATGTCCCCCCAAGTTCCTCAAAATGATTGTCCTGTTACATGAGGGCCAGCACGGTCAAGTTAGATATGGCGATGCTCTCTCGGAGCCCTTTCTCATAACTAATGGAGTGAAACAAGGTTGTGTTCTTGCACCAACCCTATTTACAATCTTCTTCAGCATGATGCTCCAAAGGGCTACGGCAGACCTACAAGAAGAAGACGGCATATATATACGCTATCGTACTGATGGTAGCTTGTTCAACTTAAGCCGTCTGAGGGCTCGCACTAAGACTCTAAACTATCTAGTCCGTGAGCTACTTTTTGCTGACGATGCTGCCCTTGTCGCCCATTCAGAAGCAGCTCTGCAGCTGTTGCAAAGCAGGATGTGAGGCGCTGCAGGGCTGCTTCTGAATGGGCGACAAGGGCAGCATCGTCAGCAAAAAGTAGCTCACGGACTAGATAGACCCAGAGTCTTTGTGCGGCCCTCAGGCGACTTAAGTTACCATCAGTACGATAGCATATATATGCCGTCTTCTTCTTGTAGGTCTGCCGTAAGCCCTGACATCATGCTGAAGAAGATTGTAAATAGGGTTGCAGAACAACCTTGTTTCCTCCGTGGTTATGAGAAAGGGCTCGAGAGAGCACGCCATATCTAACCATATCCCCTCATGTAACAGGACAATCGTTTTGAGAACTGGGACATCTGGCGTTCTGCCACAGACCTTTCCTGCTCACAGTGTCGAAGAATGGTCGACAAATGTTACATATGAGTCTGTTCTGCTCTCTACATTTCTCTTTGCGGTTGTCTGAGGCAAAACCAATCCTGGTATCTTTCTGTGCTCTGGCTGAAGAAGTTCTTTCGAGAGAGAACTCTGTTCAGGAGTATCCTTGCAAGGATTTTTCCAGCAATGGAGAAAGCAGTGTTATACCTCGATAGTTTGAGCAATCGGTTTTGTTCCTTTTTCTTATACAGGGTGATGATAACTGCATCTCGGAGATCTGATGGCAGTTCACCTTTTTCCAGCAACTCACAAGGAGCTCGTGGAATTTAGCATGCAGTACATGACCTCCCTGTTTCCAAGCTTCAGGTGGGATTCCATCGATCCCGGCTGCCTTGCCATTTTCAACTGCTGTATGGCCTCAATGGTCTCTTCCAGAGTGGGAGCTGTGTCCAGTTCATTTTTCATTGGTTGTTGTATCATGTGTTGGATAGCTGAACCTTGGACTACTCGGCTGGCATTAAAGAGACCCTGAAAATGTTCAGCCCATCGGTTCAGGATGGAGGTTTTATCAGTAATTAGTGTTTGACCATCTGTACTGTATAAGGGGCTTTGGACCTGATACGTAGGTCCAAACACTGCTTTGAGAGCTTCATAAAAACCTCTGTGATCACCGAGATCTGCACAGCGTTGTGTCTTTTCTGATAAATCAATCCACCACTTGTTCTGGATGTCTCTGAGTTTTTTGTTGGAGTTTACTACATGCGAGACGAAAGGCTGCTTTTCTTACATGGCAAGATGGCTGGGCGGTATGCCTGGTGAGTGGTTCTCTTCTTTGCCAACAGCTCCTGGATCTCTTGGTTGTTTTCATCAAACCAGTCTTGGTTTTCTTAAGGGAGAATCCTAGGGATTCTTCAGCAGACTGCAGGATACTGTTTTTGATGTGTTGCCAAAGCGCTGTAGGAGAAGAATCTGTAGGGTGGACTTCAAGTTTTGCTTGCAGATTTGCCTGGAAGTTGTCTCTCACAACAGCCTGTTGAAAATTGTTGACTTGGAGTCTCCTCTTTAGGATGCCACCCCTCTTAGGTTTGAGCTTAAGGTGTAGATTTAGTTTACATCTTACAAGGCGATGGTCTGTTTGACATTCTGCACTGGGCATCACTCGAGAACATAAGAACATAAGAACATAAGAAGAGCCATGCTGAATCGGACCTCAGCCCATCTAGTCCAGCATTCTGTATCACACAGTGGCCCACCAGTTGTACACGGGGATCTCGAGCAGAAGGGAGGGCAAAACCTGACCTGCTCCCGACCCCCACAACCAGTACCCAGGGAAATCCTGCCTACCTCAACCAACTCCGAGGTGGCACTTGAATGTCCTTTTCAGTAACTACCGATACACTTGGTATCCATGAATCTGTCTAATCCTGCCTTGAAGCTGTCCAGGCTGACAGCTGTCACAACCTCTTCTGGAAGTGAGTTCCATAACCCAATGACCCTCTGGGTGAAGAAATATTTCCCTTTATTAGTCCTAATTTTCCTACCTTGGAGCTTCAGGGAGTGCCCTCTAGTCCTAGTGTTTTGTGACAAAGAAAATAATTTTTCTTTATTCACCTTTTCTATCCCATGCATGATTTTATACACTTCGATCAAGTCACCTCTTAAACGCCGTCTTTCAAGGCTGAAAAAGACCAAGGCGTTGCAACCTGGTTTCATAAGGGAGCCGCTCCATCCCTTGGATCATTCTTGTTGCCCTTTTCTGTACCTTTTCCAGTTCCGTTATATCCTTCTTAAGGTGCGGAGACCAGAATTGTACACAGTACTCCAAATGTGGCCTTACCATAGATTTGTAGAGAGGTAATACAACATTTGCTGACCTATTTTCGATTCCCTTTCTGATCATGCCTAGCATAGAATTTGCTTTTTCACTGCTGCTGCGCACTGGGTTGACATCTTCATTGAGCTGTCCACCAAGACCCCAAGATCCCTTTCCTGGTTTGTCTCGAAAGCTTTGACCCCATCAGTTGATAAGTGTAGTTGGGGTTCTTTGCCCCGATGTGCATGACTTTACACTTGTTTAGGTTAAAATGCATTTGCCACTTTGTTGCCCATTCACTCAATTTCGAGAGATCTTTCTGGAGCTCTTTACAATCAGTTTCATTTTTAACTACCTGAACAATTTAGTGTCGTCTGCAAACTTTGCTACCTCAGAATTCACTCCTACATCCAGATCATTAATGAATAAATTAAAAAGTAACGGACCCAAAACTGAACCTTGGGGTACGCCACTTCCCACCTCTTTCCACCCAGAGAAGTGTCCATTTATTACCACCCTTTGTTTCCTACAGTTTAGCCAGGTTCCAATCCAGGACAAGACCTGTCCCCGGATTCCATGGCTGAAGAGCTTATTTAGGAGCCTTTGGTGAGGGACTTTGTCAAAAGCCTTTTGAAAGTCAAGGTAAACAATATGACGGACATCACGAATGTTTCTCTGGCGCACTAAAACATAGTCAATGAGGTGCCACTGCTTGGATCGGGGATGCATCCAGGTGGTCTTCAAGCTATCTTTCTGCTGAAAGATGGTGTTTGTAATAGTCAGCTGCTGTTCTGCACAAAACTCTAGCAGAAGGCGCCCATTATCATTACAGTTTCCAACACCGTGCTTGCCTAATACACCTTTCCAGGCTTCAAAGTTTTTTCCTACTCTGGCATTGAAATCACCAAGGATAATGATTTTATCTTCTGCAGGGACCTTTTGTATGAGGTGACGTAGGTCTGAGTAGAATTTGTCTTTCTCCACAGGGTCAGCTTGCATAGTTGGGGCATATATACTGAAGAGAACAGCATGTGGGAGGCATAAGGAGATAATGCGATCAGAGTGACCTGTCGGCAACGTCTTGAGTTTAGAGCGATGGAATTTTTAATCATAAGGCCTACTCCTGAAAGATGTTTCTCAGTTTTGGGTTTGCCAGACCAGTAGAGTGTGTAGCCGGCACCGTGTTCTTTAAGGCTGCCTTCCTCATGGAGACGAACTTCACTAAGAGCAGCGATGTCAATGTTAAGCCGTGATAGTTCATGGGCTATTAGAGCAGAATGACGCTCAGGACGTCCACTATCTGCAGAATCTTGCATGGTTCTGATGTTCCAGCATGCAAGTGTCAGTCTATTTGCACCTTTGCAGGCAGGTGTTGGCCTTTGTTTCTTTGTCTTTGTTCGACCGCATCGGAAGATGCCCATTGGCCGCGGCTAGCCAACCAGGTAGACGGGGATGAGCTTTCGTTAGACCACCTTTTCTAGCCCCTCTCCATACGGAGCAAGCAGTGCTCTCCTTAAAAGGCTGCTTGGTCGTTCAGGATGCTGCCGAACAAGACTGTCATCTCCTGGTCAGTCTCGAGCGACCAAAGTCCTGAACCGCCTGTATGCAGGGTTGGGTCTGCGGCTTCCAGTGCATCTTTACACCTACCGTTTCGTCCCTCGCCTATCGCTACAGGGCTTTTTTCGGAAGTTGGATGTGTCCTTCGAGCCTGTGCAATGGATTTTTCTGGTGGAGCGCAGCGTGCACAGAACTGGCCTCACCCTTTAAACCAAAGGTTCATCTGCCAGGGCCTAGCAAGCTTGGACGGTGGCAGCGAGGTCCTCAGGTCGTAGGTTTGGTTCGAGTTTCCTTCTCTTAGATGGTTGACCTTACAGGGTTAGACGAGCACCATCTGCCCGGGTTTGAAATCAGAGTTTTCCTTCTCTTAGGATGGTTGCCAAAAGGCTAGAGAGCCCATCCTGCCCGTTGGCGCTTTTGTCAGACCTTCGGTTGTGACCTGTCTGGCATGGGAGGCCCTACTGCCGGCTATTATGCCACCGCCAGCATAGCTCACAACTTCACTAGGGTACGCAAGCCTCTCCCCCACTGCAAGGGGGCGCCAATGGAGAGGAGTAACTTGTATAATACTATGTTTACCTCATTTGTTAGACTCTTTGCTTTATAATACACAACATTTCACAGCAGTGCTTGACTCTTAATGTATTGTACTTAATGACATCACTAGAGGCTTCCATAAATGACAAAGTTTAGCATTAAAAGTCAAAACATATTTAATTTCATAGATAAAAACTTCCAAAAATTAACATATACTAGGCAGGTACAACACCCAGTCAAGGAGAATGTCTAAATTTGAATCTGTTTGGGAATTTCATTTTCTTGATTCGTTCTTCAAACCTTTTAACTTGGCTGGGCTCAAATCTGGCTGTACCTGTGCAATACAGTACATTTTTTTTCTGTGTCTTTATTTATTTTTCCATGACAGCAATTTAATTTAGAGCAGATGTTTTGGCCTACAACTCCCAGAAATCCCAGCCAGTTTACCAGATGTTAGGATTTCTGGGAGTTGAAGGCCAAAACATCTGGGGACCCACATGTTGAGAACCACTAATTTAGAGGGACAAGACATGTGAAGCTTGGTTGGAATCATGCCTTGAAAGATTATCAGAACTAGGGACTCAGTTTAAATTTTTTCCTATTTTGTGGTGGAGTTGCTTCCTTCAAATATTGAATATATTTCTTCCTTATCGGATATCTTACATAGCTGTCATGAAATATGCCATCAATATTGTTGTATTTACAAAAAAATAGGAATGGAAAAGAAGATAGGAAACTTGATGTTCATGGGTACAGGCAACTCCATCTTGCGTTCTCAATACTGTTGGAAGATACTTTCCATCAACTGTTGTTCAACCTGGGTGCTTTGTCAGTTCAATGTACTTTTTTCAATTTAAGAAGCCAATCATTTTATTTTTTAGATTTCAGAGAGTTCCATGAGCTTCATTTTTCAATCTTCTACTGTTGTCATTGTCTAGGTAAAGATAAAGGTTTTCCTCTGACATTAAGTCCAGTCATGCCCCACTCTGGAGGTTGATGTTTATCTCCATTTCTGAGACGAAGAGGTGACACCTCCAAGGTCATGTGGCTGGCATGACTACATGGAGCGCTGTTAGCTTCCCACCAAAGCGTTACCTATTGATCTACTCATATTTGAATGTTTTTGAACTGCTAGGTTGGCAGAAGCGGAAGCTCACCCCACCGCCTGGATTTGAACCTGTGACCTTTCGGTCAGTAAGTTCAGCAGCTCAGCTGGCTGCTGATACCATGTATTGAAAAATTACCTCATATTCTTTTGAAATTCATTTATGAATTAGACTTAATAGTAAAATTCCGAGCTCTAAAGTCATTTAAATTTTTAATATATTTCCATTATTTTGTGTAATTTTGTCCAATATTGTTTTGTTTGTGGACATAGCCACAGCTTATGGTAAAAGGAACCAACTGCTGCAATATTCTTTTTCTTAGGTTGGATTTTTGCTAGTTGCTCTGGAGACATATACCAGCAATACATTATCTTATAGAAATTCTCATGGAGGCCACAGTTACAGGTGAATTTTATCCCCCTTTCCCACATGTATTCCCATGTATTCATTTCAATATGACTATGTAACCTGTTTATTTTAATTGTGTAAGTCTCCCAGAGCACCTTTGGTGAAGGGCGACTCATGAGAAATAAAGTTAGTTAGTTAGTTAGGTAGTTAGTAATATTATGTCCAATGTTTTGTGCCCTTTCACTCATGTGATCTTTCACTTGATCTTCCTCTGTGTGTTTTTTTTAGTAATACTTTGTAGATTCTCACAATCAGTTTGTTTTTGCCTTGCAGTTGTAGCTCTAATTCTGTATCTGCTTCATGAATACCCATTTTTTAATCATCTTGCGATCCCTGATGGATTTTAAAATATTGGAACCAGGAGATCAAGTGCCCATCGCTTTGGAGTTCGGATAGAGATTTTAATAGTTTCTTATTGTTGCCTGTTTTCAGTAAGTTTTTATATGTTGACCAAGATATATATTTGTATTTCAATTTGTGAAATGCTTTTTGTATGCTTCAATTTGAGATTTTTGAAATATATATGGAACTTTGCTTAATCCATTTTCTAAAAATATTATTTCTTATACAGTATGTTTTTAAAATTACTGTCCAGCTTTTTCTTTTTTTTTCTATACTAAATAGGTGTGCCACCCAAATTTGGGGTCATATGTTTCCAGCGTTGGTAGTTTTTTATTTCCTTAGGTGATCCACTCTTTAACCTAAGGTAGCGCTGCTGCTTCGTAATATAGATTGAATTTGGGAGCTCCAATCCCTCTCTCTTTTACATCCTGTGGATACTTTAATTATATTCATGTTTTCACATAAACTTTAAGATATCTTTGTTCAAATTTTAAAATAGTTGTAATTTAGTAAAATTGTATATTTTTAAATAAATGTGTATATTATTTTGATATTATTATTTATTACCTCTCCGTTGGCGTCCCCTTGTCATGGGGGAGAGGCTTGTGTACCCTAATGAAGTTGTGAGCTATGCTGGCGGTGGCATAATAGACACTGGTAGGGCCTCCCATGCCAGGCAGGTCACAACGGAAGGGTCTGACAAAGAGCGTCAATGAGTAGGATGGGCTCTCTAGCCTTTTGCCAACCATCCTAAGAGAAAGAAAACTCTAATTTCAAACCTGGGCAGATGGTGCTCATCTAACCCTATAAGGTCAACTGTCTAGAGAAGGAAACTCAAACCAAATCTACGACCTGTGGACCTCGCTGTCACCGTCCTAAGCTTGCTAGGTCCCAGCAGACGAACCTTTGGTTTAAAGGGTGAGGGCAGTTCTGTGCATGCTGCGCTCCACCAGAAAAATCCATTGCACAGGCTTGAAGGATACATCCAACTTCTTAGTCATCAACGTGCTTGTAGAAAGCGTGGGATGAGTCCTTCCTAAGAATCTTTGTTCACGAAGTAATGCCAGCGATTATTCGTCTTATTACTATTCAATTTCTTTATACACCGCCAGGGCCGTAGCCAGGATTTTGATTCGGGGCTGAATTTGGTCTGGGGGTGGCTGAGACTGGGTGGAAGAAGGTCTACCCTAGCAAACCTTTTGTATTGTTATCCCAATAACCCCATGAATGTGGGATATAATGAGCATGGTGATCAGATCATGTTATGAATAAACATAACAGTTTAAATAATGTACCAGTAAGGCCTTTTCGCTGACCACCCTGAGACTTTCAGGGGGGGGGCTGAAGCCCCCTTAGCCCCCCCCCTGGCTACATGCCTGTACCCCACCTTTCTTCCCATGGGGACTCAAGGCGGCTAACAATCTCACACTTAGTCAAGTTTAAAAAGCTAAATACAAAAGTTAAAAACAATTAAAAAGTAACAGTGTGGTAAAAACAGATTAAATACAACAAATACACTTAACATAGCCTTTAATTTTTAAAAACATACTGTGCAATTTGAGCTTATACCACTCTTGCTAATGCTTTTTACTTAGTTTGAGGGCAAGGTAATATTAAGAATAAAATACATTATTGTTGTGTGCCTTCTAACTTATGGTGATATCACAAGAAAATATCATGGGGTTTTCTACAGTCGAGAGGGCATGACTTGCCCATATCATCCAGTGGCTTTTCATGACCAAGTGGGGCATTGAACCCTGGTCTCCTGACTCATAATCCAGTGCTCAAACCACTACACCACATTGGCTTTCCCAATCTATCTTGGGCAACAATGTAACATTGGTACAACTGAGCTATGTTATTTGTAATTAGCTGGTGTCTATAAGACTCTAAAGCAGTGATTCTCAACCTTCCTAGTGCCGTGTCCCCTTAATAAAGTTCTTCATGTTGTGGTGACCCCCAACCATAAAATTGTTTTTGTTGCTACTTCATAACTGTCATTTTGCTACTGTTATAAATCGTAATGTAAATACCTGATAGGATGCATTGTCATTCACTGGACCAAATTTAGCACAAATACCCAAATACGCCCAAATTTGAATACTGGGGGGGGGGGGGCATTGGGGTGTGTGTGTGTGGATTGATTTTGTTATTTGGGAATTATAGTTGCTGGGATTTACCGTTAACCTACAATCAAAGAGCATTCAGAACTCCACTAATAATGGAGTTGACCCAAAACTTGCCACACAGAACTCCCATGACCAACAGAAAATACTGGAAGGGTTTGGTGGGCATTGACCTTGAGTTTTGGAGTTGTAGTTGACCTACATCCAGAGAGCACTGTGGACTCAAACAATGATGGATCTGAACCAAACCTGGCATGAAGACTCAAGATGCCCAAATGTGAACACTGGTGGGAGTTTGGGGGAAATAGACTTGACACTTGGGAACTGTAGTTGCTGGGATTTATACTTCACCTACAACCAAAGAGCATTCTGAACCTCACCAACTATAGAATTGGACCTAACTTCCCACACAGAACCCCCATAACCAACAGAAAATGAGTTTTCTGATGGTCTTTGGCGACCCCTCTGACACCCTCTCGCGACCCCCCCAGGGGTCCCGACCCCCAGGTTGAGAAACACTGCTCAGGGAAAATATTGTTCAGGGAAAATATCATTCGTGGGGTCTCTTAAAAAGTGAAGGATGAAATAATGATTTCCATTTCCCAGAAGTAGGAGCTGCACAATCTGCTCCAATTATTCCTCCATACAATAACAGTTAAAGGACAAGGCATGGGAGGGCTGTGGCCATGAAGAGAAAGAAGCCAATGCTCAGTTAACTTTCTCCTAGAATCACCAGCTTTCAGTTTGCCCAGAAACACAGTCACATTCGCAGTCATGAATGTGAAACAAATTGCTACATGCTTGCTGGATTGTCTGACTCCTGGTGGACCTGTCTGGTTTCAGTTACTATGCACTATAATTTGTATGGGTCCTGGAGCCCCATGTGCTAAAGGCAATAAAATGTCTTAAGATGGTGTGTCCAAAACAAATTATACCAATTTTCTTTCGATCATAAATATAGGTTAGTTTAGTGCTGTCTTTTCAGGCCTCTGGGTGAAGTCTTTTAAAATTCGAGAAGGCTTGTTTCAGCTCTATCTACTGACTGAAAGTATAGACTAGTTGCATAAAATGAATTCCTGGGTAGACAATTATGAGGAATCTAGTGTCCTTTAATGTACACGTGTCTATGTGTGTGTTAGGAATGTTTCCCAAAGGAAGAAATTCCACTTGCTAGTCCCTGCTGTAGAACACCTGAATCAATTGAAACAGTAAAACTCTTTTCTTTGGGAATTGATGTAGATCCAGCTAGAATTGGTTGAGAGACCCAGCTAGAAATTATTTTATTGGAGATCCAGCTAGAAATAGTTTCCCATGAACAAAGAGGTTGATTTGCTGTTTCTCTTGATTATGTACTCTCGCTATATTTTTATGGTTGTCAGATACTGTAATTATGCTTTTACTCTTCTTTAGTTTCAAAAAGGCAATCTTTCCAAATAGAAAGAAACACTTCAATGAAGATATATTGGAACTATACTTCCTGAAGTAAGAAAGTTTGGACCAAAAATCAACCTACATTGTCCATAGTAAATAACAGGTGGGCAACTCTGAAACCAATGTTCCTTAGATATGCTCCAGCAGACCCCACTGTTTTATTTTAGTGCACTGGAAGTGAGGTTTCATCAAATCAGGCCAACATTTTGACAAATTTTGCATTTTGGGTAGGAAAGAAGATAAGCACAACATCTGTAGCAAGGTTTAAGTAGTAGTTTGGATTGTCTGGTGACCAAAAATCTGTCTAAAAGTCAGATCAGATGACTTTGAGGAGGATTCATGCCTATGAGTTATTCTTTGCTCTTGCCTATTCTAAGTAAATGCAAGAGATGTAGTCCATTCTTTGATGTCCTGAAGAGGAAAAAAGTACACCTTTCATTTAAAGCCATGATGCACAGCTTTTTCCTAATCACAGACACCCTTTTAAAAATCTTTTGTAGTCATGGACCCACAAGACTTAACTCATGATTTGAGGCACTAGACTGCATGAAGTAATAATTATTTATACTTTCTTATAAAGGTCCTCCAAACTTAGAGAAGGGGATATAAGTTAATATATTAATGCACACACTCCAATTTAAATATAATATTTTGATTATAATGATCCCATACAAATTGAAAATAATAGTATCAACACGCATAATAGTTAATAATTTAATAATTTAAATCTGTGATGATATCACAGACCTCCAGAGGTCCCAAGACCCTGGGTTAAGAACCACTGATTTAAAGTATTCCAAAAATCTAGGAAACTCAGACCACATATCAGCCTTCCAAAAGCTAATCATAGATATATTTGCAGTTCCTACTTTTATCTAACTGATCCTAGGACCAGATAAGAAGTATAACTTGGTTTGTGATATTGTGGCTCATTACAACTTGAAGGCAAACAATTGCCTCTGTTTCAAAACTTGAGGAAATGTTTATTTTTCAAAGATGGCTGCTTGCTGGGGGAAGAACATGATATCAACAGAAATCACATCAGCATTATTGAATGTATCACTAAAACATTCATTTTGAGAGGGGAATTGAATAAAAAGAGAACAATTTATGTTTGTTTGTTTGTTTGTCATGTCAGGAGCGACTTGAGAAACTGCAAGTTGCTTCTGGTGTGAAATAATTGGCCGTCTGTAAGGATGTTGCCCAGGGGATGCCTGGATGTTTTGATGTTTTACCATCCTTGTGGGAGGCTTCTCTCATGTCCCCTCATGAGAAGCTGGAGCTGATAGAGAGAGCACATCCGCACTCTCCCCGGATTCAAACTTGCAACCTGTCGGTCTTCAGTCCTGCCGGCACAGGGGCTTAACCCACTGCACCACCGGGGGCTCTAATTTATGGTTGGAAAAGGTAGAAAAAACAATAGAAGGGAGTTAGTATCACCTGCAGAAGCATAAATACTCAAAAGGCGCCAGATCTGCTGTGATCTTGGAAGCTAAGTAAAGTCACCCCTGATTCATATTTGGATAGGTTACTTACTGCCAATGAATAAGAAGAGCTGTAGACTATTTTTCAGGGCCCTTTCAGACATCCGATTAATCCGGAGTAAGGATTAAAAATCCCAATATCTCAAGGAGAGTCCACACACGGAGTTCTCGGTTCTGGGAAATAGTCTCATGGTATCCAGAAAAGTTAAGTTGATACAGATTGAAGGGAACCACAAAAGGTATGGTGGAACATCCCCCAGAACTTTTAATTTTTTTCTTACTGATTCCCTGAGTTGCACTGCACCTCATAAGCATTTTGCCAAAGTTGTAGCACTGATGTGAATATAATAAAGTATGTACAAGCAGATTTTCTGTTGTTTCTCCTCAGCCTCACTCCTGGTGCCTCCTGCTTTGCCCTCTTGGTCCCGGTTTCCCTTTGGGGTTACTTGCCTGCAACATGCTGCTTCCCACTCCATTTCCTTTCAGTAATACATAGGAAATGGGAACAAAGGAATGATTAGCGAGAGATCTCATGGGAATCGCTTTCGCCTCGTACTTCCATTTAGTCACCTGTGTGTCCGTAGCTCTATCTGTTTACATCCCTCATCAGCTGTTTGGAAATTTAAAACAGACTTTACTTTGGCTACATGATGAATAATGTTTTAAATGTATTTTAATCTAATGTTTTATCTTTTGTATTGTTTGTATGTTGTTGGCATCAAATTGCTGCCGGTGTAAGCCGCCCTGAGTCCCCCTTCAGGGGTAGAAATGTTGGAAATAAATAAATAAATATTTTTAAAATGATAAGCATTGGAGCAGTCTATGCCAGCGTACTGCAATGAAATCTCATTTTTGAGGTCCCGGGACATTACATTGCTCCGCAGCAATGCATTTTAAACCCGATATTGGATTTTATTCAAACCTTTTTATCACGTGTTTTCCATCTGCAATCAAGTGCACATTTTCAGTCTGCGTTTTGTAGCTCCCCCTCCCTTTATTCCACTTTCTAGCAGGTTTTCAGGTTTGTAGACAAATCTCCAGAAGAAGGGACTGGCAAAACCACCTCTGAAAATTCCTTTCCTATGAAATTCATGGACTCTTCATAAGATGACCAACCACATTCAATTGAAAGAGACTGCTGAGGATGGTCTAACAATACATAGCGGCACTGAAAATTTGTTTGTATGTTGGTTGTTGATGCTACTAGATCTCATGTTTCTGTTGACTTCCTGTATAGCAGTAGACACATGGTTTGAGTGTTAGACTGGGATTCTTAACTCTTCAGAGCTCAGCATTATTGCACTTCTAACAAAAAGATCAAAACCCGATATTATTCAACTGCAAGGCCCAGCAACCCAAGCCAGAACAATAGATATTTAGCGAATGTATGCAGGATCTGTTACATTGTGTGTTGCTGCATT
Organism: Anolis apletophallus; assembly: GCA_030556195.1. Classification (NCBI taxonomy): domain Eukaryota; kingdom Metazoa; phylum Chordata; class Lepidosauria; order Squamata; family Anolidae; genus Anolis; species Anolis apletophallus. Next base: position 140,559,722 of record JARBWK010000003.1, read on the forward strand.
TTGCGATTTAATCTCCAGTCAACCCATAAAAACAGATATAGGACAAATGAAATACATGCAGATTTATATGACAAGAACTTATATGGCTTGACCAATCTTTATTAATGGGTTTATTCAACCATGGATGGATTCTTCTGAACAAAAATAAACACATACAAAAGCCATCTCCGAGATTAGAAATTGCACTATACAACATTTCTGCAAATATAAAAGATTTCCTAAAACAAGGTATATAACAAAACCACATATTTGACATGCCAATCCTCTTTGTGACATGTTTTATTCAAATGATTATAACTGCAAATGTATGTTTTGAATCTTATGTTTTCTGTTTTAATATAAATGAAACTACTATGGGCCTTCCATTTCATGGGGATTAAAGGCACTGGACCCCTGTGAAAGTAAAGTATTGTGTGTAAACCTCCTTCAAAAATCGGCCATAGAATAACGATGGAGGACATGCAAATACCTACAGAAGATATTCCAGACAAGGTTTCAAGACATACTATGTTTAAAGCTGTGTTTAAAGAAATGAATTCTAAATTCTATCTGGCACTACTAACAATATTTAGAATCCGAGACCTAAAGTAATCATATTCCCAATACAGTATAGGGTACATTTCATTAGCCACAAAAAAGGAAACTAGACAAATGCTAGCCAAGTTACAGCTTTAAATCTCATCATTTTCAAAACAAGACTTTCTAAAGTAAATACTCAACTCTTCTATTGAATTCAATAAGACTTAAAACCCCAATCCTATACATGGTTAACTGGGTAGATACATTTTGCATGACTGTAATGACTGTAAATGTCATTAATTGGATGGATGGTGCCAGCAGTTAAAAACTATGCAACTGCTGAATAATTTACTGTACAAAATTGAATCATATGCCTAAGCAACTAATATGACTATCTTATATCGTTTTATAGATGTATTCAACTACTAGATACATGGGAATGTAGCACAGCAGTTCTCGTTTGTGCCTGGAGGGCAGGGGACAGGACCTGGGGTCCCATTAGCATTAGAACCAGCAGTGCCAGAACATGATTCAGAGGATGAGCTAGATGACTGGGGCGATGGGCAGCTTTCCCCTCAGGGGCCTCTTTCGCCCACAGAGAGCTTGGCCTGGGAAGAAATGTGTTTTGGTCCTAGGGATGATTCAGATAACCAGGTGCAGTTAGATAGCGATTCTGGGAGTTATGAACATCCGGGAGGAAGATCTTCTCAGGAGCCTCCTGAGGAAGATATGGAAGAAGGCGCATGGGAAACGGCTAGGGAGGAGAGCTCTCAGAGAGATAGCAACACAGCTGGGGAAAGACAAGGCCGAACCTTTGATAGGAGACGGAACATAGAGTCTAGCAGAAGGGAATGGTCAAAGAGCATAGACCGGCCGAGGTCCGTGAGCAGCGATTGGAGACGCAGAAGCCTAGGCGTCGGGGACCTCGGCCGAAGGATTAAGTATAGGATCCGTGGGAACGAATCCTCAGTGCTCGACCACGTCTCATCTGAATAGGCGTGAAGCGGAGTGGGACCACAAGCTAAGCTAGCCGTGGTCATCAAGCCTTGCCTTGCCTTGCCTTGCCTTGTTTCCTGGTCTGCATTGGTTTGCGGAGCCTTGCCCTGTTCCTGATCCGCATCGTTTGCGGAGCTTTGCCCTGGTTCCTGATCCGCATCGGTTGCGGAGCCTTGCCAAGCTTTTTGCCTATTTGCTACGTTATCTTGGACATTGTTACTTCAAGCCTTTGGATTACATCATATTCTATTGGACTATATTCTTTGGAACTGTTTTTATATTCAATAAAGTAGTTAGCCTTTATTCTGTCTCTGTGTGTGTGATTAAGGGGCCGGTCAAGTCCGTGCATCGTGACAGGGAAATCCAGGGTTATCACACCAGAGAGGAACTCAAATTATATTAGATTTTTCTGCTACATGAAAGAAGGGGAATGGGAAATATTTTTTTACACAGGTGTTACTCGTCACAATTTAAAATCTTTGAAACATGCTGGATAAACTATTTGGAAATATACCGCTGCTACCCAATTGTAAGGAAAAGTAATTTGTGTCCAAGATGTATAGGAAGCCAATTTGTATTATGCGGTTCTTTTCCTGCACAATAAATACTGTAATCCTAATTTTTAAATTTACTTGAGAACTATCAGAGACTCATTGAGTATAATATTCATTTTGACTATATTGCTGCAAGCACTACTCTAGCATTTTTTTTTAAAAAAAAGGCAATATACGTGCATGGACAGAAAAGAGTGTTTAACACATTGCGTACTACATATACATTTATTCAGAGCTTTTTCACATACATTGTTTTGTTATAGCTAGAATCAATCATCCTAAAATCCTACTTCAGACTGATGTTACTGTACAAGCTTCCTGAGCTATAGATCTAAAACAAAATTAAAAGTTGTGCTGGTGTACTCTTAGGGGAAAATGTTTCAAATTACTCTTTATCAATCAATTAAATCAGTAAGACTACCATATAGGAAAGACTGAAAAGTAACTGTGGAATTTGCATTCATTTCCAGGTATGTAACTATGGTAATATGTTACAGAAACAACAATGAAGAACCATAGTAAGGTAAAACCTACAGAATTTTATTCTGGCATACATTTTCAGGGACTATGAAATAGGGTTTGATCCATGAAAACAGATGCCATAATAATATGTGCTAGCTTTCAAGATGTCACTGAAGCTTTTAGTGTTTTTGTGAACAAAATGAGAAAATGGCAAATACAATCACAGGTTTCCTGCTACAAAGCAGAAATAATATCAAAAACAATGTTCTACTGCAGATCACATACGCTCCACATCATTGTACCCATAGGGTTTTATATTGCCCAGGACTTCGTCTTCCCAGTTGGGCAGGCAGCAGAAGAAGAATGCGCAGCCGATGACCATCACAGTGCTTGCCCAGCCAAAGCCATAGGCCCAACTGAACATGTTGCTTCCCGTCAGACGAATTTCTTCTGTGTACATCACTGGGTAGATGACCAAGCCTAGGATCTGGAAAGCAGCTGAATGGGGAGAAAGAGAATAACAATAACTCAGGTTGCCTTATTATGTGAGGATGTAGAGCAGGCCATTTCTTTCATATCACAAGGACTAACTAAGACCCCATCTACAGTACCATATAATCCAGTTTGAATTGCATTATGATTGTCAATGTTGACATACAGTATATAGCACAGATTGAACCGCATTGAACTGGATTATATGACTCTATACTGCCATATAACCCAGTTCAATGCAGTTAATCTGCATTCTGAAACTGGATTGTATGGCAGTGTAGATGGGGCCCAAGAAACAAAATAGCTGGTTTGTATTCATGAACCAGTTTCCAAAGGACTCCTCCAGCCCTTTGCTAGGAGTTTTAAGTGTACTACCGTGTTTCCCCGAAAGTAAGACAGCGTCTTACTTTCTTTTCCCCCCGAAAAGTCCCACTACGCCTTACTTTCGGGGTATGGCTTACATTGGGCGATGGTAAGCCGTACCCCCGGCCGCCGCGTCACTCGGTCCCGCCTCCTCCGCCGCCGCCCTCCCTGCAGCCCCCTCTTCGGGGAATGGAAGAGGGGTGGCTGAGGAGACCTCATCTGCCTCTCTTCCGTTCCCCGAAGAGGAGGCTGCAGGGAAACTGCGGGATCGCCCTCCCTGCAGCCCCCTCTTCGGGGAACGGAAGAGGGGCGGCTGACGAGCCTTCATCTGCCTCTCTTCCGTTCCCCGAAGAGGGGGCTGCAGGGAAACCGCACAATCGCCCTCCTTGCAGCCCCCTCTTCGGGGAACAGAAGAGGGGTGGCTGAGGAGCCCTCATCCGCCTCTCTTCCGTTCCCCGAAGAGGGTTTGGTTTTCTTACTATTTTTCTGGTAAATTTCTGATATTAGCTGCAAATTTTAAAATCCACTGTGTCTCTGGGGGTGGTGGGGGAGGGAAGAGTTACCACCCAGGAGTTTCTGATAGGGATGGGATATGTGTCATACATCTGTATCCACCGTTTTCTTTTCTCACATTACACCTTTGGGGAGTTTCACTGACACCATTTGGAAGCTTTGCCACAGTTGTCCGCTGACCTTTCTTCCCTCATTAGATTTCACGTTACCTCACTTTTCCCTTACTTTTATACTGGTAGATTTTATGTTTTTTAAATAAATGTGTCAGACAGAAAACATTGATACTTGGGGATGGCAGGGAGATGGATGGAAATTGTGCCCAAAACACAGCTTAACCAAAGGGGAGGAGAAATTAGTTGAACAGTAACATACCGGCTCTTCTGGTTAGAAATGGAGATGAGCACCACCCCACAGAGTCAGACATGACTAGACTTAATATGTCAAGGGGAAGCCTTTAACTTTTAACAGATCTGTTTTTAATCAAATCCTCAAAAATAAAAACCACAAACATGGAGAGACGACTGAAGAGATAGAGAGAGAGAGAATAACCTTGTTGTCTATGACTTAAAATATATTATTCTCCTTCAGACATAAAAAGAAATTTTGGGATGGTAGCAACAGACTTACCAACAACAAACAGCAAGCCCCCGATTCCTCGAACAAAGTTCCATCGCAGTATTTCAATGGAAAATGCAATGACTGCGAGGCAGAAGCAGATGCACAGGATGCAAAAGCCAACCAGGTATGTCGCAGCTGCTGCTTTACCCCAACCTTGGAGGAAGAAGAATGAGGGGAAAGAAGAAACACGTTATTTTACAGAAAGTATTTGTTTTAAGAATTATAAATTGTTAACAAAGTATCTCTGCTTGGAACAAAATGTGTAAAAGGGTTTATTTTTAGCACAAGGGTCTAAATCTGACAGTTTGTCCCACCTAGACAACCAGTAAAATGTGGCCCTTCAAGTATTAGTCTACAAATCAGGAAACCAGGGTTAAAATACTATCTTGACTGCAAAAAGTCACTGGGTGACCTTGGGCAAGTCACACTTTCTCACCCTAAAAAAACCCAAAGGAAAACATTCTTTGAATAAAACCTCATGGTATGTTTAGCTTAGGATCATTATAAATTGAAAATGACTTGAAGGCACACAACAAGAAGAACAGCAAATGATAACTAGAGAAGACCCAGGCCCCTTCTACACAGTGGTATAAAGTCCAGATTATCATATATGGACTGGATTATATGGCAGCATGGACTCAGATAATCCGGTTCAAAGCAGATGTGGATTATCTGCCTTGATAGTCTAGATTGCATGGCAGTGTAGAAGGGCCCCAGTGAAACAATGGGATTTATAGAGTTGTTGACATGCCATTCAGTCATTGACTGGGTTTTACTATTAACGGGTCAAGCAACTAGATTTGGGGCCAAATCGAATAAATTTCACAACAAACATTTGAAAACATAATAAATACCATAAATTTACAATGAAAGTATTTCAGGTATTAGAACTATTAAATCTATCAAACTATCCCACCACAAACTATAAATGTGACTTCGGGGCTTCGGCAAGTTCCTAGTGCCATTTGAACAAGATCTCTGCCACCCCCATTTTTCCCACATCAATATTTGTAATGTTAAATCAAGACTTCTCTACAACAACTGGGAATGTGGAGCCCATCTCAGGACAGTATTAGAAGGCAACTTGCACAATTGTTCATTGTTGGCTAATCTGTCTTGGTCTGATGGGAGTTGCTGCCCAGCAAATTCTGGAGACCACACCTTCCCTACCTCTGTTTTGCAACCATAAGTATTAGAAACAGACAATAAAAATTAGAGAGCAAGACTAGAGCAAGCTATATCAACATGCACTGAATCACTAATTAGTTTATGAAGATGATTTCCATGTAACAATTTCGGCAGTTCTTAATTATAAAGCTAAAGATGGTACTAGAAAGTACTCTAGATTGGAGACTGAATTAACGTGTTTGGAAAAACAAAAACAAATACACACAAGGAGCTGAGAGTGCTAAGATGTCATTCAAATCTTATTCTTTTTTGTAAGACTCATAGTACAGTATCACCATCATCAACAGCAAGGCAAGGGAGCCACTCCTAAATTCTCTGTGCATGGCTCTCTCCTGCTGTCTGCAAGATTCATACTTAACAAGTACAAACTTGAATAAGAATCACTGGCCAATTACAGGTTCCATGAACAAGACAGTAATTTTCATGTTAGCTGCCTTATGCCTGGGTAGGATGGAATAAAAGTTGACTATGAGCTATTTACAGCTTTGAATCAGAACTTTGTTTACATCGTTATTATTTGGGCAGCGATGAATGCATTCCTCCACACTTCATCAATTATCCTATCATACAAGCAAAATTGCTGGCAATTGGTATAGTGGTTTGAGCACTGGACTATGATTATGTGAGATCAGAGTTCAAGTCCCCACTCGGCCATTAAAATGCACTTGTTGGGCCCTTCCACACAGCCCTATATCCCAGAATATCAAGACAGAAAAGCCCACAATATCTGCTTTGAATTGCGTTATCTGAATATACACTGAGATAACGTGGGATTTCCTCCTTTGATATTCTGGGATATAGGGCTGTGTGGAAAGGTCTGTTGCCTCAGCTTCAGAGATGTGCAAAGGCAACTCCCCTGGGAACAAACATTGCCAAGAAATGCCTTAGAGTCACCACATGCCCCATCTACACTGCCATAAAAATCCAGACAATGTGCTTTGAACACAAAAGAAAACCCTGCAGAAATACCTTAAAATTAAAAAAATAACTTACCTGGCCAGCATTTCCCTGCTGCCAGCCCTCCCCTGATGCATAAAAATTACACACCAGGAGAGGGGAGGCAGGAAAGATTTCCCTCCCTTTAAATACTGTATGATTACATATAAATTACTGAAGTAACTAATAAAAACAGATGAATTATTATAACAAAAGATAATTGCAGCATAAAAATAAATGAGGTTTCTTCACAGTTAAACTTCTGCCACTATTTTTGCAGCAACTTTGCTTGCCCAGATTGGCTGTAGCCCAGGGATAACAAACCTTTGTATGAAGAATATTGCCTGTGTGTACTAAACCTTCTTCCTTCTATAAACAATGCTGTTTTGTTTGTAAGCAAATCCTGCCATATATTATCCACAGACAACTGATACATGCCTTGTTTGAATAAGCTTCTGGCCACTTTTGACCTTGAACTGAATGTGATTATATCCAGTTAAAGCTTGCCACTATATTCCCAGACATCCTTTTGAGCATATTCAGTGCAGCCATAGCAGAAATGGGAATGATGTGGTCCTCAAGAAGTTGTTGAACTGTAACTCCCAGTATTCCTAAGGCCATTCCACAAAGCCCTATATCCCAAAATATCAGGCGGAAAACCTCACATTATCTAAGAACAATGCCAGACAGGTCCTTTCCCAGAAGCATCTGTGTTAAAATAACGTGGATGTTTCTGGGAACCTGTCCATACCCACCCCACTTTCTGGGGTGGGTCGTCCAAATGTTATCTCAGGACTAGCCCAAGAGAACGTTCAAGCCCCTCCTCCCCCCAAACCCCCAGACCCCTTTGAAAAGTAAAAAGAACTTAACAGGCTTGCAGTTTCTAAACAAGCACATACCCACCCACCCCCTCCCCAAGCATACAAATGAGGTGTCAGGAGAGTGGGGGAGGGGTCATTTTCCTCCCCACCTTTCCTGGCGTGTCATTTGGGGGGAAACTACAGACCTGGTAAGTTCTTTTTAATTTTCAAAAGGGTCTGGGGGCTTGGGTGGAGCAGGGTGGGTATTTGCACAGTTTACCGGGCTTATATAGCCCAGTAAACTGTGGGAATGGTGCCTGGACTGTATTCCAGGCAACAGAGATAGTGGCTCTATCCCACACCTTCCAAGAAGGTGTGGAATAAATCCTCTATCAAATTAATTCTCTATAAACCAGGGTTTTCCTGCTTTGTAGCGAATTAATGCGGGACTGTCCAGAACGTTATGTGGACAGCCCCTCCTTTATTGTGGGAGTTCCTGCAATAAAGGTTCTGTCTGGCCGGGCCCCGAGTGTGGGATATAGGGATATATATTCTGGGAAATAGGGCTGTGTGGAAGAGCCCCTAGTAATTGGCTATGGCAGGAACAATCCGACAACACCTGGAAAGCTGCACATAAACTGGATAATTAAGAGGGCTTTTAAGAGTTGCTTTAAACATATAGATGAAAACAAAATACAGTGGGCCTTTGGTATTCACTGAGGTTTTGTTCCAGTACCCCCATGGGTAATAAAATCTATGGTTGCTCAGATCTCGTTATATGCAATAGTGTAGTAAAATGGTGTCCCTTATATAAATAGCAAAATCAAGGTTTGCCTTTGTGAATTTATTTCTGAGGAAGAGGACTGGAGATATTTTCAAGCCATTGATTCAGGATCTGTGGATACAGAGTACTGGCTGGATGTATTTCCCACGTGCAAAGCTTGTGAACTTAGTTCTTCTTTGGCCTTATCTGTTTTCAGAGGCAGGGCATTTGAATAATGGCTATGGTGGAGGTGATGGAAAGGAGATATTTGGATCACACTTCTACACATTCCTCCCTCAATTTACTCATAGCACAGGGCCCTTCCACACAGCCCTATATCCCAGAATATCAAGACAGAAAATCTCACAATATCTGGGTTATCCGAGTCCACACTCAGATAATGTGGGATTTTCTGCCTTGATATTCTGGGCTGTTTGGAAGGGCCCACTGATGTATGTATCTTTCTATACAGTGGACTCATAGTATCCGCTGAAGTTTGGTTCCAGTGCTCAAGTCCCATTTTATACAAAGGCATAGTAAAATGGCATCCCTTCTTTAACATGGCAAGATGTTAGCTTTTGAGACTTTTTTTATGTGGGAGGATATTTTGCAGGTGTGGATGATTGAATCCCTGAATGCAGAATTCATGGATGTGAACAACCAACTGTATAGCAGTGTGTGTTTTCAAAGGGCAACAATAGCATTGGTTTTTCTGTCTAGCTTCATCTCTTTTGAGTGCCTGACAGGCAGCAGTTAAAAAATATTGTTGTGCATTGCCTTACTATTTTAAATGAATCTGTTTAAACTGTTTTAAAATTGCATAGAGATAGCACCAAACTCCAAAACTCTGGATGACCTCACCCAGTGGTTTTTGTTAAATCCTAGAGGACACTATGGTCTGAAGAACTATCAAACCACATGGTGACTGCCACAATCTAGATCAGTGATTGCCAGACTTTGGTCTTTCAGTTATTTTGGACTTCAACATCCAGAAATCTCAACCAGCTTACCAGCTATTAGGAATTGTGGGAGCTGACCTCCAAAACAGCTGGAGAACCAAAGGTTGGGAACCACTGATCTAGAAAGAAGATAATGCATTGAAGATTCTTTGCTGTTCTTGTTTTTGCATGCAGAAGCATGGTAAGCACTACATATCCTTTTCTGGGACAGAAGCAATTCTAGACTCAGGTTCATTGAAGCAGAATACTGCATTGTTGAAAAAGCCTGTAACCCTTAGCTAAAGAATTGTTTTAATCACAAACATCAATGGTTAAAAGTATATACCCATTTTTAAATAATATATAGCCATCTGGTTCTCAAATATAGTTCTCAAAAGTCTACACATTATTATGGAATTCATATGGTCCTAATAAAGGCATTGCCCACCTATTGATTTCTGAGTTTTGTTCCATTGCTGAAGCTTGTTGTTTCCAACTTACGGTGACCCTAAGGACCCTTCGCCGCTGCCGCAATATCCCAGGATCTGATCCCAAATTATCTTCTTATCCCTGATTATTTGGCAGTGGAGACTCATATAATCCAGTGTAAAGCAGAAAGGGCCTAAAACAAGATTTGTTCAGAGGTTTGTCATTCTCTAAGGCTGGAAATATGTGGCCAAGAAGTGGTTTGGAACATGGTCTCCTGAGACTTAGGCCCACATTTTATGCTTTGACCTGGATTATATGGCAGTATGGACTCAGTTCAAAGCAGATATTGTGGGATTTTCTGCCTTGATATTCTGAATTATATGGCTGTGTGAAAAGGCCCCTAGTCCAGGGCTCAAACCTCTCCATTATGCTGGTTGTCTGCTGAAGCTAACACAATTACGGAAAATAACACTTTATTAAATCATATGGTGCTCAAAAATTAACAGACAAAATGGTTCCAATATATATATGTAAAACTCAATTGCATAAATAGCTCTCTGGGTGGCAATTTATGCCAACTGATTGCAGATATGGATATATATTGAATGCAGGGAGGGGAAAATGGAGAAGAGATAGATATACAGTAAGTATAAGTAGGAAAAGAGTTTGAAATTAATAAGGTGTAGATCAGTGTTTCTCAACCTGGGGTCGGAACCCCTGTAAGGGTTGCAAGGGGGGGTGTCAGAGTATTTTCTGTTGGTCATGGGGGTTCTGCGTGGGAAGTTCAGCCCAGTTCTATCATTGGTGGGGTTCAGAATGCTATTTGATTGTAGGTGAACTATAAATCCCAACAACTACAACTTCCAAATGTCAAGGCCTACTTTTCCCCAACTCTACCAGTGATCACATTTGGATGTATTGAGTATTTGTGCCAAGTTTGGTCCAGATCCATCATTGTTTGAGTCCACAGTGCTCTCTGGGTGTAGGCGAACTACAACTCCAAAACTCAAGGTCAATGCCCACTAATCCCTTCTAGTCTTTTCTGTTGGTCATGGGAGTTTTGTGTGCCACGTGTGGTTCAATTCCATGATTGGTGCAGTTCAGAATGCTCTTTGATTGTAGGTGAACTATAAATCCCAGCAACTACAACTCCCAAATGACAAAATCAATTCCCTCTCCCCAACCCCATCCTTATTGAAATTTGAGCATATCGGGTATTTGTGCCAAATTTGGTCCAGTGAATGAAAATACATCCTGCATATGAGATATTTACATTACGATTCCAGTTATGAATTAGCAACAAAAGAATTCCAGGGTCACCACAACATGAGGAACTGTGTTAAGGAGCCACGGCATTAGGAAGATTGAGAAACACTGGTGTAGACAATAGCTGGTGTAGACAACAGCTTTTGCTATTTTCTAAACATTTTTGTGAGGAAATGTTATATTCTACTACTTGTATGATCCAAATACATTTTTGCTTAAAAAGATGTCTATTACTTTGATATCTTTTAACTAGCAGAAGGGAAAGGAACGTGTCTTTCTCAAATGTAATTAGCTTTCCCCCATCCACACTATTAGCATGTACAGTGTCAATTTACAGCATGTTCTAGCAAGACAATATGTGGCAATAAAAAGAATTTAGAATTTAGTAATGAAAATTTACTCAAAATCGCACTATAAAAGATAAAGAAATCTGTATTTCAAACATAGTTGACAGGAAAGGCTCCAAGACTACATGGAACTACTTCTTTCACACAGCCACACTTGTCAGGCAACAGACCCTTTAGTGCAGTTTTTCAAATCATGCTCTGCAGAACATATCATGCTCCGCGAAACAATCCCAAGTGCTCCGCGAAAAGGTAATTATTTTGTATTAACATTATTAGTGTATATTCTGGAATACAAGGCATCTGGGGGTATAACTTTTAAAGATAAAATACAGAGTTAGGGATATACCCGGCGTTTAAGACTACCCCCCTCTTCCATAACTATGCCCCCATGGCCCCCGCCACTCTCCCTTCAAGGAGCTCCTTGCCCTTGCCGCTTATCTCCTTCGAAGGCCACTGGGCTTGCCTAGGTCGAAGGAAGTATCTCTGGATGACTCCTAGTAGCACTGGGCGAAGGTGTGCCTTTGATGTGGTCCCAGCATGCCTCTGGGAGCACATCCAAGGCACGTCGCCACCCAGCATTGCTAGGAGTCGGCATCCGGAGGCACTTCCTTGGGCCTAGGCAAGCCTTCAGAGGACGTAAGCGGCGAGGGCAGAGGAAGTTCTTGAATGGAGAGCGGCGGGGGACTCCGGGAAAGCCCAGCAGGCCATCACCCCCAGCCAGTCTCCGTGGCAGTGCAGCCTGCTACTACTCCTCCCCATGCCCTCCCTCCCTCCCTCCACTCTCCACCTCCTCCCTCCCTCCTCACTAAGCGCAATTTTATTTTATTTTTATTTTACTTATTATTTTTATTTATACTCAGCGTACTAGATGACCCCCAACTTTTCATAAGTTTTTCCAGGCATAAAAAGTCATCTGGTATGCCGGAATATGCAGTATGTTTATTTTACTTTATTTTTGGATATAAATTCAAGGGGGAGAATGTCAATATGGTAATTTTTTGCACCCATGAGTGGTGTGTAGAAAAGTATCATCTATAAATACTAGGGCTGGGTAGGTTTGTCGGAATCAAACAGAAATCGGAATGTGTCGGAATAAAAGTTACTTTTTTACCATTTTCAAAGCTCCGTCCGCCATTGTTGGAAAGGGAGTCGTAAGTCATTTCCGCCCTTTTCTTGGAGCCTTCCGTCATTGGCTGGTTGTGTTCAGGTGGTTTGTAAGCAGCCACCTCATTTCTTCCAGCCAATGAGCAAGTGGAGGGAGAGCCTTGGGGAACAGGACAAAATCTCCTCCAGATCTCGGAGCGCTTTGGAAGCCAGGTGCCAAGATTCTCTCTTGTTCCCCAAGGCTTTCCTTGCCAAGCGGAGGAAAAGCCTTGGGGAACAGGAGGAAATTGCCTCCTAATCTTGGGCCAGGAGATCTCCGATCCCTCGATCCTGGCCCCATGGAAGGAGCCAAGGTGCGTTATAGCTAACGCGCATTGGCTCCTTCCATGGGGCCAGAAGCGAAGGGGATTCCCTCCGATCCTGGCCCCATGGAAGGAGACAAGGCGCGTTATAGCTATCCAGAATATACAATTGCAGAGCGTTCCAAAGGTGAACACAAATCATACAGTAAAAATCCCATCATGGAAACATTGCACTTTCAAAGGAGAAGTAAGTCATCAGAATATCACCAAAGCAATAATGGATCCATGGATTTTGACTGTATGATTTGTGTTCACCTTTGGAACGCTCTGCAATTGTATCCGGAACATACAATTGCAGAGTGTTCCAAAGGTGAACACAAACCAGACAGCGTTTTGGAGGCTGGCGCTTACTGCATGTTGAGCAGACTTGAAAGCATACTGGAGGCTGGCGTATATTGAAAGCATAGCAACGCTTTATGCCGGATTATCCCTCCGCACCTCCTCTTGCAAGCTCTCTCACTCTCAGGAGACTTTCTGTTTATGTTGAAAAACTTCGTCTAATGCTTTGGGACAATGTCTCCGTGAGTAGTATATGAGAGGAATTCTCCTCTGCTACAAACATTTGATGTTCCCTCTTACCTGCGAGTAAGATATTGGACTGTTATTAGATTGTTTTGCATTTACAGAGAATTATCTGGTTTGCCTTTATTGTGATGCTAATATGATGTCTTTGTAGAGACCTGTTTTGCTTTGTATTATAGTAGATGAAGTATTGACTTATATTCTATTGAAGTGTTTTGGAGTGAATATACAGAAACTACTCTCATTATTGAAATACATTTCGGTTAGTTTCTCCCTGCGTTAGGTCTAGCGGAGGAAAGCCTATCCACCCCAAAGTGAATGTTTTGACCCAGTTTGGAGTAGATTGGCTTTCCTCCGCTATACCTAAAGGGGGAGGGGGAGTCAATCCGCTCCAAAGTGGGTTAAATGCCTGTCCGCCATTTTTGAAGCCTTCTGAATTTTGGAATTATTTCCGTATAAATTCCGACAATACTGCTGAAAACTTTGGATGTTAATTTATTTATTTATTTATTTATTTATTGTTTCGGCTTAATAGACCGCCCTATCCGAAGCTCAGGGCGGTTTACAGCACGCAAACAGAACCAATTAAACACATAAAAGTGACAATATAAAACAGCTAAAAACAGTTAAAACAGTTAAAAGTTAACGCTAAAAGTCCCGTCCCCACACACTATAACCCCAGTGATCGAGCACATAGCATCTGTGACAGTGTGGTAGTGACGCGGCGGAATGGCAGGTTGTAACAAATGCCAGTCAGGGGCCAAATGCCTGCCTGAACAACCAGGTCTTACAGGCCCTGCGGAAGGTCGATAAATCCCGCAGTGCGGGCATCTCTGCAGGGATAAAATTCCATAGGGCCGGCGCGGCCACTGAAAATGCCCTCTGTCTCGTGCTCGATAGCCTGCATGTCTTCATCCCAGGGACCTCCAACATATTGAGCCCCTCAGAACGCAGTGATCTATTGGGAATGTATGGGGTAAGCCGCTCCCTCAGGTACGCTGGCCCCAAACCATATAAGGCCTTGAAAGTTAAAACTAACACCTTGAAAAGGAATTAGATTCGAGACACCAGCGCCCCCTACATCCGAAATGAGTTTTGAACCTATTTTTTGTGGATCAACCAACCCTAATAAATACCTGGTGTATGTGTATAACAAATGGTGGATCTGCAATATTTCCTCTGAATTCATTCTCAAATATTTTGTCAGAACTTTTCTCATCCCTCGCCCCTTTTGTGCATGTAGTTCTGTCTGTCATGTGGAATTAGTGGAGAAAATAAAAAATTTGAATGATAAAACTTAAATGTCTTCCATGCTTAAATTGTGAAACTACCTTGCTTTGTCAATATTATTGCCATTTTATTTATCAAATACACTATGTATCTGCGAGATGAAATGTAGTGCTCCGCCTTGATTTTCATATTTCAAAGGTGCTCTGTGACTGAAAAGGCTTGAGAACGCCTCTTTTAGTGCACTTAAATAAACAACTAATCAAATGCTGGGAGCTGAAAATAAAAGGCAAGTTCAGTCAGGTAAAGGGAGTGATGGCCCATGGTCTTATCCTGGGCCTTTGAAGCAAAAGGGGGATTACTTGCCCAAGTGACTCATGTTCCACTTCTATTATTGCTGTTGCATTTAGGAGAGTTCACATTACACATCTGAATGCTTAAATGAGCAAACCGAAAGCAAGGAATGCCTTCCTGCTTCACTCTCGCTGTATTACTCCTCCTCTCCTAATGGTTTTGATATACTTTCCTCTCCTCAGCTATCTTTTGTTCTTTTTGTGCATGTGTCTTATGGTGACCCCATAAATTTTATAAGTGGGAAAAACTCAGATGTGATTTTGCCAATTCCTTCCCTCTAAAATATAATCAACAATATCTGACCCAGTCTCATCCTGCTTTGCTTCAAACATCAGACTTGATCTGATGCACTTAGGGTATTACTTGGCCTTTAAATGACAGGTCTCCTTAATTTCTATTTGTTCCATGTTGTCCATCCAGTCACAAACTTTATTTTTCTGCGCTGAAGGGTGACAGTTTTTGCAAATAGTAGTGGTTAAGTAAAGATTATTTAATGCACAATGTAATTACTTGTCAGAGCTCCAGGCCTATAGACCCAGACTGTAATTTATCTGTCATTCTAAATGACCACATTGTAAAAGCGCCCTTTGGACAACGTACACCCTGTTTTAAAGATATGCCAAACGACATAGTAAACACTGATTAACCGGCTTTAACCATGTGTTTCTCTACACAAGCACAACTCCAATTTTCAGTCTCCCCCAGTTAATTATTTCAATCCATTCAGGGCCCACTTAATCCACAACCACATCTTTCTGAGAACTTTTCACATTATGCAATTGTGGTACTACGAATCCCCTTTAACTGTCATGGTTGCCTTCTATGAGATCTTGGGACACTAGTCTGGTGAGGCACTAGTGCTTTCTGGCTGAGAATTCTGAACACCATTATTTAATCTACAAATCCTAAACTCTAAAATGCATATACTTGCAGCCGTGTCAGTTAAAATGGCATCACATTACAGGGTGTCCCATAAGTCTGCATACATAGGAAAAATGAGTAAACTGATACATTATATTATATTACATTAAGTGTGTGTATATGTGTGTGTACATTTAGCTACAGTTTCCCATTTTCCCAATGCACTGTCACTTTTAGGACACCCTGCACCATCAGGTCGTGTGCAAAGAACCTCAAATCAGAATACTGACTCAAACATTTTCAGTTCAGAATTTTTGCCTGGAAATTATTTATGCATGCACACAAATCCCCACATGCTTGCCAAGTTTCACCACTTACTGTAATCCATGAGGGAGTTGCATGCCCAGTTGAGGTCGCCAGGAGTTGCTTTGAGGCAGTCCCACCATAGCGATGCTTGGCGCACATAAGGCGCTTCAGCCGACTCCAGCCACCCCCTGCCAGCCAAGGCGATGATGCCCAAGATGATGGCTAAACCCAAGAGAAGGGGCAGGAGCCATCGGCACCTCCAGCAGGCCAGACCACACCGGACCATTTTGTGCAGGCAGGCCTTTCTGGAGAAGTTGGGTAAATTAGTCTGATGAGAGAGGCACAGAGGGTTCTTCCAGGAGACTTCCCCTAGGCTGCCCTGGGCCAGTGAGTAAGCCTGCGCTTTGTAGTCAGCAAACTCCTAGGGAGGAGAAGGCCGCACCTAGATTCCAGGCGCTGAGAACAGCAGGGCAGCAGTAACCTGTTGAGCCAGAAAGAAACTGGCAGATAAACAAACCTGGATTTCGAGGACACTCCCAGGATCTTAACTCTTTCCTGGCAAGGGCAACAGCAATGCTCGGTGTAAACAGCAGTGCTTAGATTCCTTTCTATTAGAGAGAGAGACATTAGAACTCACTACAAAGAAGGCACAGGGAACCACCAATCTCTGGCAGTTTGAAGTAAATGCACAACCTCGAAATGTCATGTTCCCCTCATTTTGACAGTCTCCCAACAAACATGCAAATGCTGGGGGTTTGTCCAACACAGGGTGCATCTGCACTATAGAATTAATGCAGTTTCATAACACTTTTAACTTCAATAGCTTAATGCCATTGAATCATGGGACTAGGACTCTTTGGCTGAGAAGGCTAAAAACCTTGTAAAACTACAACTTCCAGGATTCAATAGGATTCCGTAGCATTGCGCCATGGCAGTTTAAATTGTGTCATACTGAACTAATTCTACAGTGGAGATCCCCCCACAGTAATGTTTTCAAGTTCTGGGTAAATGACTTTTATTAATTATACACATCTCCAGGCTTGTTTATTTTCCCCCACTAAAATCATTTTGCCCACTTTCCCTGGCTACTGGTTGTTGATGTCAGTTGATGTCTTTTTATGATGTTTTACCATCTGGTTTTATTGTTTTAATGATAGTTTATTATTATACTGTATGTTTTAATTATGTTACCTTGCAACCCTTGTTCTTTGCTGGGTTTGGTCCCCATGTAAGCCAACCCGAGTCCCTTCGGGGAGATAGTGGTGGAATAGAAGAATAAAGTAATCATTATTATATTATTATCCTATCCACACTCTTACACTGTCTCACCACACAGGATTCCTTTTTCATGAATGAAATGTTGGGAGGGTATGTTACTAAGGAGGCAACTGAATTCTTGAATTGTTGTCTGAACACAGTCCTATGAGTTGGCAGGAGGAGAGACAATGGGCTTGGCCGACCTACCGGCCAAGCGGATTGCGAGGCAGCGCTGCCCTCGCGCCATCTTGTCTGCCTTGAGGGGGCTTCTTCCCCCCAGAAGCCCCTGGGTGGCGGGAAGGCTTCCTGCCACCCAACGCCGGCCGGCCAATGAGGGGGCTGGCTCTGCCCCGCCCCCTCCCTGCTTCCGGCCGGCCCACACTTCTGCCCCGGGCAGCTTCCTTAGGCTGCCCGGGGACTGCCTGGCCACATGTGCAGGAAGTCTTGTTTTTCCTCCCAACCTCCCGACTCATTGCATTGCTTGTTGGTGTCCTTTTGTTTCTATGCACTTCATTGTTGCTCTGTTCATGGTTTTATGTTGTGTTATGTTCTTTGTCGCAACTCCGTGTTTGACATGTGGCGTGTGGCATGGCCCCTGGATCAGATTGGCTTATTGCCCTTTGATTGGAAGGGGGATAACGCCCAGGCCCCCTGGGGTGCTGAGTTTCCGTGGACAGGCATTGGGCTGCTCGCACCCCAGGCTAGCAAACGCCTTTGGACATTCGTGGGGGCTGTTCGCCCCTGATCCAGGACCCATGCGTGGCCGCCAACCCTTTGTTCCTGTTTTCAATAAATGAGTTGTGGCCATTTTTTATCCAACCAATTGTGTCTGCATTATTTCCTGGCGCGAGGTGTGTCACGCTTGCACACGCAATATGTTCTAATGAGATGGCACTCACAGGGAACAAAATCATTTTAGTGTTATAGACATGGGATTTCATCTCCCTATAGCCCAGTTTGCTGCTGCAGAATTTTGAGAAATATAGTTTTGGAAAGGCAGGATATCTCTAGCTGAGAATTTCAAAGGCCCCATCCGAAACTAAATTTCTTTAAATTTTATAGGAGCAAACTGAGGCTTTTGCTTTTTGTTTTTTGTTTTACCATCCTTGTGGGAGGCTTCTCTCATATCCCTGCATGGGGAGCTGGAGCTGACAGAGGGAGCACACCCGTGCTCTCCCCAGATTCAAACGTGTGACCTGTCGGTCTTCAGTCCTGCTGGCACACGGGTTTAACCTACTGCACCACTGGCTCCAGCAAACTGAGTGATAGATGAAAACCTCCATTCTGCAGTGCTAATATGATCTCATCCCCAGTAAATGATCAGATGTAAAATAGTGTTTTTCTGGATCCAGTATTATCTGAATAGTTTCAGGTTGCTGTTGTAAATTATGCCCCTTCCACAAGGCCCAACACCCATGATTGGTTCCAGATTAACCTGAGGCATCCAAATTATGCCTCTGATTAATCCGGATTAATTAAATGAAATTTCCTGATTTATTCTGGATTTTTTAAATTGAAAAAAACGACTGTGTTTCATTACATAATTATCACACATCCATTTTGGGGAAGGCAAAAACAGAGTTTTGCCCTTCCCCCCATAATAGTCTCACCCTTAATTCACTCTCCTGGGTGAGTGAACCCAGGATGCAACATTTTGGTTCTGCGGGGCTTGACTCATCTTGATCCACAACACCAAAAAAGAAAGAGGGCAGCTGGGTGGGAGTTAATTCATGCTCCACTCACACAGCCATGCAGCTTCCCTTTTAAAGTCGCAGTTGTATAGATGATGCTCCACTAACCCACACACAGTTGCTCCTTTGATGCGCCCTCAGGTTGACTATTATGTGGTGAAAGAAGCCTCTCGAGTGGAGGTTTTTTTAACCACATAATAATCTTTGTATAACCGTTGCACCCATTTTTCCACTATCAGCCCCTTGTTTCCTCCTTGTCCTCTATCTAGCTGGAATGGTTTCTTTCAGCGCCAATATTATTATGAGGATGATAAAGAAAAATAACAGATTTTCAATATTCAGTTGCAGCAGGGTGGCTTCAAAAAGCATGGCAATGGTGGGTTGCAATTGTTATGCAGTAAAATACAGTACTTCTGAGTATTTTCAGCCTTTGAAAATCTTGTGAAATTTATTGCATTGCCATAAGTTAACTGGCAGCTTGAAGGCACAAATACACGTTTTAAGGTACAAGGGTTGTTAAGGT
The DNA here is from genome assembly GCA_030556195.1 of Anolis apletophallus. Taxonomy (NCBI): domain Eukaryota; kingdom Metazoa; phylum Chordata; class Lepidosauria; order Squamata; family Anolidae; genus Anolis; species Anolis apletophallus. Next base: position 140,579,113 of record JARBWK010000003.1, read on the forward strand.
TTTTAAAATAAGATTTTAATTATTTTTAAACATAATTATGATACCTCTAAAGTATTATTTTTGTTCTGTATCATTTTCAATTACAATTATTTATAAAGATAATCTTGTCACTTTTGAAGCTCTTTGTGTGTCAAAAGATAAGTCATAAGTAATTTTATAAAGATATTATTATCAACTATATTTTCCAAGTCTTTGAATGATAGACATTTCTTGAGGAATCCAGAGGCCTTTTCAAACTATGTAATTGCAGGTATACTAAGCTAATAAAATAGATGTGTTTCTTGGCATTACTTCTTTATTGGGAAATTTAGTACAGGAAATTTAGGACTAGAGGCAGGAAAAATGGAAATGAAGTGTCCAGTTCAGGTAAGCTTTGAATCAGTAAAACAAACATGCTACAACTTCTAGAACAGTGGTTCCCAACCTGTAGGTTCCCAGGTTTTTTGGCCTACAACTCCAAGAAGTCCCCGCCGGTTTACCAGATGTTAGGATTTCTGGGAGTTGAAGCCCAAAATATCTGGGGACCCACAGGTTGAGAACCACTGCTCTAGAAGATTTGAAGATTTTTTCCAAAATTCAGCCAGGAATAATGATGATGATGATAAAAACTTTATTTTTATTCCACTCTATCTCCCCGAAGGGACTCAGGGCAGATTCCAAACATAAAAGGCAATCAGTCAATGCCTGAATACAACAACAATACATCCATACTAACAAAATTTAAACAACCTGACATATAAACACGAATTATAACTTACCAACTAACATTAAATTTTAAAAAACACCGCCTGTTATAATAGACATAAGACAAAACATCAAACATCAAATGGAAACAGTAATGATCATGGAGCTGATTCAGCACTCCTGAACTTTGAAGTACAAGTGAAGGCACACTGAGTTATGCTTTATAGTAGTATGATTCTACTTCAACCACCCTGGCTGCATGTTGTGGAATACTGGGTATGTAATTTAAACAGAGGCATTAGAGGAGCCCTCTGACAGAATCCTAAATGAACCACAAATCCTATGATTCCATAGGTCTGAGCCATGGAAGTTAAAATGGATTCATGGCACTGTAACTGTGTGGCATGCAAATTTCTCAGAAATCTAGGCAGCTTTTTCCATTTACGCAGTTGTGACCATATCTAGAAATGTTAAGTTTTGTGTACTCATATGGACATGTGAAGAGAATTAGCAAAAGGTACATTTTCCAGACCAAACCAGGTCAACCATCCCCCTTTTTTCCTCCCTCATCAAATCTACCAGACAGCTTTCTGCAATCTTTCTACCCGTCATACATTCCCGGCTCACAGAGTCATCTCCGTGCTGTCCAGATTCCTTGCTTTTTGAAAGCCATGGGGCTCAACAAATTTGAGTCAGAAACCCCCTCAATAATTCTTTATCTGCAAAAACTTTATTTGCCAAAAATGAATCAAACTAGTTGTGGACATGTTTCAAAGGCCTTGTCAATGCATACAATGAAGAACGAGATGGTAAGCTGAGATGGTAACAGTTGAGATTGTACTACTTTAGACTAAGACTGGGGTATATACAGTCATCCCTCAGTATCCATGAATTCTGCTTCTAAAGATTCAACCTTCCATGACACACACAGCAAAGAAAAGAAATCCAAAAAGCAAACCTTGATTTTTGCCATGTTATATAAGAGACACCAATTTACTATGACCATTTTACTATGGGACTTGAGCATCCAAGGATTTTGGATTCATAGGAAGATTGATAAAATACCAATTTTTTAAAATGTCTGTGTTAAAAAAGGACCCTCAAAATACACATACCTGGGATGATGCACAATTTTTCTTCATTCCTAATCACTAGATTTCTTCCTGTAGTAAGCTTTACATATAGGAGAGGTTTTAAAACTGTGATTTCAGTTCATTCTATCACTTAACAGTGCAATATGCTTTGATCATACCTGCTTCAGGAACTAGATTGGAGATCATATTTTTTCACATGCTCAGTCCTCCCAAAAACTAACTATAGCTTCTGGACCACAGAATACATAGTAGGGTAAAATACTATGGTACAAATGGGAATGCTTTTCTTCTCAGAGCATGTGGAAATTCCAGAAAGGGTGTGTATGTGTGTGTGTGTGAATCTGAAAACCAGCACTGAGGTTTGCGGAATTGTATTGCCTCCCAGAAACACTACTCTGGTCCTAAATAGAGAGTATTCTTGAGGCTTTCTGGAGGCCATAAAAACAGGCCTGGGCACTGCATGTGTCCAATGGAATGTACTTTGCCTAGCCCTGATATACATGTTACCTCTTCTTTTTTTCTCCTTTGTCCAGACTACCTGCCTACCTGCTTGCCTACCTGCCTTCCTCTTCCAATTCTACCATAAATGAGTGGGAACACCTCTGGAGAAGAAAAATAAAAATATTCAGAAACTATTCACTTCTGTAAAAATTCAGCAAAATGTTTTATCAATCCTATATGACACCTGTCAAAATAGCTAAAAGGCAGCCACAATTGAAAAATAGTTGTTGGAAATGCAAACAAGCAACAGGATCATTCTTCCATATGTGACAGTTCTGCAAGAAGGCAAACACTTTTGGATTGAGATACCCATGAACCCAGAGGCATTCCTACTAGGAATAACAGGCAGATCACTTTTGAAGACACATGACAAACTCTTCACCTTGATGACAACTGCTGCGGACTTGTAAATGGGAGGAAACACTGGAAGTGGATGAGATGGACATTCTGACAGGATATCTTTAGTCAAAAGACTCTTCAGAGTTTGGGAAGGACTGGGAACCCTTTAAAATGAAAAGTTTGACTATTTTAAAATCCAAATTTTTAACATATTTCTCAATTTCCTCTAGAAGAAAGACATGGTGAAGAATCCTTTGGGATTATTTGGTGTGACTTTCTTTTCCATCGTATATGTATTTCTGTACTTCTCAGAGAAAGTAGAAATTAATGTTTAAAAATTAAGATGAATGTTAAGAAGTACTGTCTGAGACTTTAAGTATAAGAAACATCAGATACGGCATTCTTTGTTCTAGCACTTCTATGGAATGATAAATCAGTTTGTGTTTTCCATTAATAATAGAGTTATCCATTTTTGTCTAATGGTAGTCATAAAGAAAACATGAAAAGTTACAAGTTGTGTTTTACATACAGATTAAGTTTAACAAATGTGGCAGTTGAAAATGAAGGACAAAGGTAGGGACTGTTGGATTCTGTTTCCTGGAAAACATTAATGTTTTCCTGGGAAACGGGATTCAATAGGGCTAAAATCAAGTTTTGGCAATCTGAAATCAAGAATTGCAAGTGCTTTACTTTACTTGCTTGTGCCATGTTTAATTACTTGTTCAGAGAGAAATTTACTTTTATACTGTCAGGTTACAGAAATATATATTCTCTTTTCGCTCAGGACAGAAAAAATGTGTAAAGCTTATTTCATTATGACTGAGACAGTTACCATGCTATGAGTACTCTTGTGTTGAAAATGTTGTGATTTTGAGTATTTAGAATTTATTTAAAATGTTCAACATCTAAAAATAATTTTAAAGGACCTTCTGTGATAGATTTTCCTTAGAGTCCTCATGAGTCGAAAATTACTTGAAGACACACAGCAACCATCAGTATACAGTGTACAAAAGAAAATAGATCAACCTACAAAAAATTTCATTTGAAAAGGACTATGTGAGAAAAAAGGAACCAATATAAATATAAAACTCAATACAACGCAATACACTCAAGAAAAAGGCTTTTTATTATTTCAGTAACCATTACAATTGGAAAAAAGCAATACACACATAGTAGAGGGCAAAGTCAGAGGATTTTCCCAGATCTGACATGCCTCACATTCACAAATGTGAACATTTTATAAACAGACATCACTTTGATTCATCTAATTATGATCCATAGTTTTATTGGTTCAAAATATATTGATTGGTGTCATGTTTACTGCTTGTGATTAGTGTACAGTATGGTGGGAACTTAATAAAGTTCTTTTATTGGAAGAATCTTGAGTCTGTCTTCTGTTCGTGGCCCCTTTCCGTCAAAGGGGACTTCTTTGAAAGGTAAGTGATCACTAGGGTTGGCTGGGAAAACAACAATGATCACTTATTGTTATCAGGGCTGGGAAGGGGTGATTTCCTTAATGAGAAAATAGATAGCAGTTCTGGGATGATGGGCTTGGGATTTCCTTTGGGGAGAACTCCTTGTGCCCCCATGGAATCAATATGTTTTCTGAGTTAATCTGCATTCTGACCTCTGTTCTAAGTCCAGGAGCAAGGCTGAAGTGAGATTATTTGGCATGTTGAGCCCATTATGTGGAGGTGTGGGAAAAGGGAAAAGTTGCCAGTGGGTGTTTTCTTGCTTCCAAAGCCAAGAGGGGTAATTAGAGGCCATTTATCTCAACCTCCACTGGTATCTCAGTTTTGGATAACAACATTGTATGTATCATGTTTTTAATACTATCGTTATGGTTTTATATTATGTGTTCATGCTTTTAAATGTTTTCTGGTCTATTGGGCATCGAATCGTTGCCTCTGTAAACCGCACTAAGTCGCCTGAGGGCTGAGAAAGGCGGTATACAAATACAGTAAATAAATAAATAAATAAATAAATAAATAATAAACATTACTTTCTGTGTGTTGTTGAAGACTTTCATGGCTGGAATCACTGGGTAGCTGTGAGTTTTCCGGGCTGCATGGCCATGTTCCAGAAGCATTCTCTCCTAACGTTTTGCTCACATCTATGGCAGGCATCCATGAGGTATGCTAGAATCTAGGCAAGTGAGGTCTATATATCTGTGGAATGCCCAGGGTAGGAGAAAGGACTCTTGCCTGCTTGCTTTTTCATCATATCATCATTTCAGTTGTATGGCTGCAGTACAGCATCTTTCTTAGGTACAGCTTAATTTCTCTCAGTGTATATAAATATAGCATTGACTATAGAAAATGGGAATTATCAGTGTCTGCCAGGTTCAAATGCACTTATTTATTTATTTCTCGGACTTCTAGGCCGCCACTCCCGGGAGGCTTGGGGCAGCTCACAGTAAAACGAGATACAATAAAAACACAATTAAAAAACAATACAACTATAAAATCTCAGAGTTAAGATTAAAACAACGATGTGCTGTAGAGGATACAAGGCACAGCACAATGCAATGTAACGCAGCGATAACAGGTGAACCAGGCACTGAGGACATCTTATAGGCTGAAAGCCTGCTGAAAAAGGAATGTCTTACAAGACTGCCTGAATGACATGAGGTCTTGGAGAGCCCGTGTCTCGGCCGGGAGAGCATTCCACAACATTGGGGCAATCACGGAGAACGCTCTCCTACGGGTTGCAGTTAATCCGATTGACTTTGTAGATGGAATGGCCAGCAAGTTGGTATTTTCTGACCACAGTGATCTCGTAGGGCAATATGGGAAAAGCCGGTCCCTCAGGTACATTGGCCCCAGGCCGCATAAGGCCTTAAAGGTGAGCACCAACACTTTGAAGGTGATCCGGTGCTCAATTGGAAGCCAGTGCAGATCCTGCAAAATAGGTGTCATGTGACAACCTGCTGGAGAACCAGACAGGTAAGATTCTTCTTGGCTAACGAATGTATGTGGTAGTCTCTGGATTCTAATGAAGATTTCCTTAGTATTCCCTCTTTTCTTGAATCCATACCAACAGAAATATTAGCAAGTATGAACATTCTGCAGAGCTGAGATGAATTCTCAAAAAATGTTGGATTCAAAGTTAAATCACTGGCCTTAAACATTTCTATTATTTTAAAGTTCTCACTGTACAGTTACTCTGCATGTGTTCGTCACAACATGCCATGTATTGCATTACAAATGGGAATGAAACTCAACAAGTCTTTAACTCTGAGTGACTCATCAACCTTGAAAAATGAGTCTTGTTACAGCACATTTTAATTCATTCATATTTTTGACAACTCAGCACTGCATAAAGAGAATTGTTTCCCTAGTGGCTGGTTTAACACTTATCTCCCCAAATTGAGAGGACAGAGATCCTATTGTTCTGCCAGAGGAATTGTATTACAAGATGTGATAGTGAGGAAAACATAAAGAATTGGAAAGCTAAGGAAACAGGTAGGAGGAAAAGCCATTGGGAAAGCAAAATGGCTGTCTCTGAGTCACCTTTTCATGAACATCTGGCTTGTATGAACACATGGTGCAGAGTTCTCAAACACAAGGCACTTTGGTAGAGGTGTATTGGGAAATCGCCTGTGCCAGCGCTAAGTCAGGCCACCATTCCCATAAAACCGTAGCTATGAGTACTTTCTGGAAGCCAGGAATTCAAATGTAAGTATACACTCCTCCTGCTGCACTTTTGCCACTTTAATGTATTGTGCCACTTGCAGAACAAGTTATTCCATAAAATGAGCTATCTAGACACAGTTGTTTTCTTCTTGAGGAACTTGTTCTATGTTATCCTTGCTGTCCTGACTCAGGTTGGGCTCATTTTCCTATCTGCGAGCACACTGATAAATATGCAGGCCAATTGTCTTTTTTAAAAGTTTTCTCAAAAGGCATCCTTGGCTAGTCCAACATTCAGTTTGTCATAGTGGCTAAACAAATGTTCATCATCTCTAAGGCATGACATGAGAAAGCGTGCCCTTTTTCCAGTGCCACTCCCTAATGACTGGCACTCAGATGCACCTAGAAGCCACATATAGCCAACACAACTGGTAGTTCTTAATAACCTTGTCTTACATAAATAGTTTTTTTCCTATCAATATCTATTTCCCCCCAAATAAAATCTTGATCCTTTTTGCACAAGTTGTACCCTGTTCACTGAAGGTTATGACAACCGGACACTTTAAACATTGACTAGGGTGTGGATGTCAAGGTGTCGCTGCAACTAGAAACAGTCATCTACTTTTGTCTGAAGTGACACACACACACACACTCGATCACCTTGGTATTTTACTGCCTGTTCCTCCTGCACATGTAGATCAAGCCTGGATACCACTCAGAAGAGAAGCAACCTTTAAAAATATGTCTATTCGGATATTTATATTCCGCACTATTTATATTCCACACATAATTAAAAACAATTGGAACAATTTAAAGCCATTCATCATTTTAAACAGTTAAATGATATAAAAACAGAACATGAACAATAAAGGGCTTCGGAATGATCTCAAAAGTATCTTCTTTTATGTCTCCTCTTGCTACTCTGACCCTGCATATTCTGAAAGAACTATGGACCATATCCTATTGAAACAGTTATGTACCGAGATATTTAATGTTTTCCATGCTTTAGTTATTTCTAGTCTAACAACATTTAATGATCATTATTGGTTGTGATTAATCTATGAACAACATAAAAGTATTTTGAAGACAATTTATATCCATGGTTATTAATAGGAATAGGGCTTGTGATTCCATGACTTGAAGAGAGGAGAACAGAAAGGGTAGAGGGAGAAATATATCTTAAATTACGATACCTGTTTAAGTAAAAAGAAAAACATTAAAAATCGTAAAAGAATCTATAGGTCAAATTTAGGAAAATATATCCACCACAAAATTAATCCCTTCATTTTAAAATGAAAATTGACACTGGAATGAAGCTAAAATCAATGCAAAGGAAGCGCATTGGAACTACTGACGCATCAATGCAGAGAAAGAGACATAGTCTTGCACTTTACACTGTTTCCACTGGAAAGACACAGAAAAGGGGCTTTCCAGCAAGTCTTGCTTCTCAGAAAAACATATTTATTTATTTATTTATTTATTATTTCGATTTCTTAGTCTGGCTCGGGGCGACTTACAGATAATTAAAAACACAGTAAAAACACAATAAAAACCCAATACACAATAACATATTAAAAAACAGTAGGATGCCAGAAGTTGCATCCATAATTAAAACCAGACAATGACGCACGCTCGCTACATATTGCCATGGCCCATGACCGTATCGTGGAAGCCCTAGTATTGTTCCTAACCAAATGCCTGTGTAAACAGGAAGGTTTTACAGGCCTTTCGAAAGGCTAGTAAATTGGGCAGCGCACGGGTTGTAGGAGGGAGAGTGTTCCATAATATGCAGTGAGCAGTTTCAAATATTGAAATCCCAAGACTTAATATTATCACCAATAACTTAAATCCTGTCAAAAATGTAACAGCAGCCAGAACAATGTCTTTAAAACTGCTGTTACAAGTCAAGTCTTCTTTATCTGGAAATCGGAAGTCCTCCGGAAGCTCCTGAAACATCAGGCACCTACTGAGGTTTTTCTCAATGAACTCAACACAGGAATTGTTCAATTGTTGTTGTGTGCCTGCAAGTCATTTATGACTTATCATGACCTTAAGGAGGCCCTAATCATGGGGTTTTCTGGGCTGATAGTGTGCCACTTAGAATCATAGATTCATAGAGTTGAAAGAGACCTTGTGGGCCATCCAGTCCAACCCCCTGCCAAGAAGCAGGAAAATTGCATTCAAAGCACCCCTGACAGATGGCCATATAGCCTCTGCTTGAAAGCCTCCAAAGAAGGGGCCTCCCCCACACTCTAGGGCAGTAACTTGTCCAAGGTCACCAAATTTTCATGGCTGAGTGGAAACTGAACTCTGGTCCTCAGAATCACATTTCAATGCTCAAACTACTAAACCACATTATTCTCTTGATCTTACCAAGAGAATAAGATCAAAGATTTATGTCATCTTTTAAAGAGTAATTAAACAATTGTTTGGAGTGCCCTCTGGTGGAGTTTTTAAATTGCTTTGTAGCATGAACAATTTAATTCACAATTGAAATAACTGGCATTCAAAAACAAAGAAACAGAAAGCAAAAAAAGAGGGAAAACGAGAGAAAATACATATAACTAATACACATTAGGACTCTGTTGCCAACCCCTAATCTTTGCTGTAATGAAAACAAGGAAAATACGTTATTCTACCATTACAAAGTCAGCTAAATAATCCACAACCGGATTGTGGCGCAGCTTGTTGGGAGTCAGCTGCGTTAAAATCACTACTGACAAAAAGGTCATGAGTTCATAGCCAGCCTGGGTGGGAGTAAGCTCTCGACCATCTGTCTAGCTTCTTGTTGACCTTTGTAGCCTGAAAGGCAGTTGTATCTGTCAAGTAGGAAATTGATGTACCGCTTATGCAGGGAGGCTAATTTAACTAATTTATGATGCCATAAAAATCTCCAGCAGCATGCAAAAGAATGAGAAAGCACTCTATCGGTGTCACAAGTGGATGGTGAAGCGACAGCTGCCCCGGTGGCCGGAATTCAAAGCATACCCTCATGAAGGGGGAAAGTAAAATAGCCTCTGTGTGTCTGTCTATATATGTTGTGTGTCTATGGCACTGAATGCTTGCCATGTATATGTGCATTGTGATCCGCCCTAAGTCCCCTGCGGGGTGAGAAGAGTGGAAAATAAATAATAAACAAATTAACATATTACTAATAACCATAATAATGTATTATTACATGGTTAGATTTCTTATTCCTCAAAAGTTTCATAAATGCTTTCCAGTAGGGCTGTTCTACAATTTCGGATATGCCCGAATTTTGGAAGTTTTTCGGATACTTCTGACTTTTTTAGCAATTTCGAGAGCAATCCACCCAACAGGAATTCCAAAATCTGAAATTCCAAATTCCGGATGTCATTTCTGAATTTTCTTGCTGATTGCTCATTGGCTGATGGCTAACAACTGACTCTTCCTTCTGCTGATTTTTTTGCCCGTTTTTGAAAGCGGACGCCATTTCCGAAAACTTCCGAATTTCGGAAATAGTTCCGAATCAATTTCAAAATTTATCGGAAATTTTTCGGAAGTCCATATAATCCAAAATGACAACTACGATTAGATCCGAAACGATAAACCAATAAACAAATAAACCATATTTGTTCTTTAATTCTTTATCCATAATGCCCAATGAAAGCATTTCTGTTGACATTGGAAAATATACTTTTAATTTTTTTTAGATTAGATTAACATATAAATGTTAGAGCAATAACTTATTGCCTTCTTACAAGTATACTATGTATGTTTAATACATCTCCAACACTGATTTGAAAAATTCTGGGACACGTCATTCTTTAGTAAATATCTGTTTCGAGTGCCCTCTGCTGGATATTTCTGCAATTGCTAAACACCCTTTCTTGAGAGTTTTGTGTGACAAATTAATCCTGGCAGCAATGGAAAATGTTCCACTTTATGTGCTCCCTTCAGTCATGAATAAAGTGAGGAATCTGTGAGGAAAAAAAGTGAATAACAAAACTGAACTGTCAGCATCATTTTACTCTTTTCATTACAGGTATATTGCTTTGATCATTTTCCTTCCGGTTCTCCCTTATCTTAAGTTTCAGATTGCTTCATTACACTAGAGAAAAAATCCACTTAAAATCCGGTTTCTGCCTCCTGCAAAATTCTGGGGTCTGTAGTTTATGGAGTAGCCTTTAATAGCCTCACTAAAGTACAAACCCCAGAATTCTGCAGGAGGCAGAAACTGGGTTTTAAGTGGATTTTGTCTCTAGTGTGATGAAATACTTAGAGTCAGGAATCTCAGAGAAGAGTTTGGAATAACTAAGCAAAGAAGCCACTGTTTGGGACCTTTCACAGTACAATTATCACACAATGTCCTTAAACTCAGAACGTTATGCCTAAAGATAAAAGCATATCCCTAGACTTTATACATGAACAGAGCACAGGCAATGAAAGCCTAAATTTTGGCTTCAAGATGGCGACCGCTGTGCAGCTCCCTATGGGTGAGCTCCAGCAGGACCTTTCTGATTCTTTGGACACAGCTGGCTGGTCCTGCCGATCCTCCTCTGGGAGAGAGGCGGTGGACCGTCAAACCTCTGGAGTCATCTTTGGTGACCCACAAATGCCGGACAACCAAATTTGGATGGGAAAAGCGGCTGAGCTCTCAGGACTAGCATGGAGGACGCCCAAGATGGCCAAGGATGGGTGGGTTGTCCGACCCATTACGGCTGCCAGCGCCGCTTCCTGAGGAGGTTCGGCAGAAGATCATTCGCCAGAAGATCACCTCCGCCGACCCCTCTGAAGGCTGTGCAGCCGGCAGACCGGAGACCCCAGTTCCCAGAGATACATGGGGCCCAAAGGAGCAGCTCCCCACGGAGGCCGCGGCAAGCGGGTCGAGATCTCCCCGCTGACCATCTGGACCCCCGGGAGTACGCTGAGCTGCTCGAAGAATACGCGAGGCTCATGGACCATGTCAAGGACTTCGGAAATAGATTCGGCCAATGGCGAGCCGGTTGGCAGAGAAGCCGATCCCCCCGGGAGGACAGCGTCACCGGAGGACCGAGACGACCCACAGTCCAGCCACCCACCCCTTACGGAGGAGCCATTTGGGGTCTCGGGGTGTTGTCCGGCGAGCCCGGTGGACTCACCGCTGCCGCTGCTGGCGGATTCGCCGCCAGCCGAACTCAGCATTTCGGCCGTCCTGGCCCCCCCCCCCCCGGAGGCCTGGCGCCGCCGCCGCCGCCCTGCTAGAAGTTGGGGGAGCCTTCTGGAGGAGGCGAGACCCAACATGGTGGGTGGCCTTGAGGACGCCCAGCTATCCCATGTGCTGGGGTCCCATGAAGAAAGGCCACCCGGAAGCAGTCAACCCCCGGAAGTCCCGCCCCTGGAAGTCTCTGTGTCTAGCACTGACCCGGAACGAGGCCCTCGGAAGAGGAGGAGGAGGGTACGGCGCCGGAAGCAGAAGGAAGGCGCCCACTGGACGTCACAGGTCGGGGACCGGAGGTCGGGCCCACCCCCCTGCCGGAGAGACCGACGAGGCTGCGCCCCTGGAACCGTGGGTTCGGCCACAGAAGGGCGACCAACTTCGAGACAGGCGACCCCCGGGACGTTCCCATCCAGGACGTTCTGGAGCGCCAGCTACAAGCGCTCGCGCTCAAGGGGTCTCACCGGTCTCTTACAACGATCAGGAAGGACACTGCACTGACAGGCCGGGCCTCTCAGCGCGGACCTCCAGCCGGAAGTTGGCGGTCTTTACTTCCTACTGGTGTGGTGGCACCGATGCTCTCGCGGGACATCCTTGCCTGCCCTCCTTTGATGGCAGAGTGGTGCCTTGATTGGCACCACTTTTGACACTACCCCCCCCCCCATCCTCTTGTTTTTCCCCTGTGTATTTTGCAATATGTTGTCTCAAAGTTATTATGTAAGTCGCCCGGAGCACTAACGTGGAGGGCGACTCAGAAATAATAAAGTCCATTCCATTCCATTCCAGTCCATTCCAGTCCATTCCATTCCATTCCATAAATGTCACATCTGATTTGCCATGCAATAACCACTTTTGGAAATGATTCAGAGAGACCTTTAGAATGGACTCTTATCTTAAATCACTCCCACTCTCTTTATGAATCGGGGTTATTCGGTGGGTATAAGTATATTCAGATGGAGAAACCTACCAATATTTTTAGTAAAGCAGCAGTTTTTGTAAATGGTTACGGCTAGGTGCATTTCTGCATTGAACACGAAGTTGCATTTAACATGTAGTCTACCCTTAAGCAAAACTGTTTCTCCACCCTGAATAACTTACTTAGATTATCCACTAAAGATGCATCTAAGATCTTGATAACAGCCAAAATCATTCAAGCTGAGTTGTTTTGATTTCAGTGGTGGAATCAGAGTTCTGGGTTTGTATCATATCAGATTGTATTTCCGCTACATAATGTGTGACTCTTTAGACATATAAAATAGCCTACCCCCAAGCTCATTCATTGACTGTATGAATTTTTTTGCATTTGCATGCATGTTGTTTCAAGCTGCCTATGGCTATGGCACTCATATTGAATTTGAATCCTAGCAAGACAGTTGTACTCCTGATCAGTTGTAAGGCCCCTCAGGGTATAGGGTTGCAACCTGTACTGAACAGAGTCACACTCTCCCTGAAATCACAGGTAAGCAGTCTGGAGGTCCTCCTGGACTCAGCGCTGACTGTGGAGGCCCAGGTGTCCGCAGTGGTTGGGAGAGCCTTTGCACAGTTAAAGCTTGTGCATCAGTTGAGCCCATACCTTGAAAAGCCTGATCTGGCCATGGTGGTGGACATCTTGAATACATCCAGATTAGACTACTGCAACACGCTCTATGTGAGGCTGCCTCAGAAGAGCATTCGGAAACTGCAACTGGTTCAACACCTCACCCCCCCCCACCCCCAATTAAAACAAATGTACTGGCTACTAGTTTGTTTCTGGGCACAATTCAAGGTGCTGGCTTTAGCCTATAAAACCCTAAATGGTTTGGGTCCAGCATACTTAGTTGACTGCATCTCCTCCTTCGAATGCACACAAGCCTTGAGGTCTTCAGGAGAGACCCTACTCTCAGTCCCACCACAACCTCACGTACGATTGGTGGGAATGAGAGAGGGGGCCTTTTCGGTGGCTGCCCCTGTCAGAATGTAAAGATATAAAACAAATGTTTGAGTTGTGAGTATCTATTTCTTTTGGTTTATGTGCTGTAGTAGTACTACTGTATGTGTGTCTGAATAGCTGCAGCTGAGTTTTGCCTGACTCCAGTAGGGTGTGGCAGCTGTGTTTGTATAAATCTCCTATGTTACAGATTGGGTTAGGCTTTTGCAGGCTTTTACTGGATATGCTGGAGGCTCTTACTGTCTATGCTGGCTATTTTGCTGGCTGGCGTTCCTGGCTGATGTACTGGCTGTAGCTGATATCCTGGCTGATATGCTGAATGGCTCGAGAGTAGTTTTGGAAAAGCTGCTGGAGCTGGAGCTGTAAGGAAAGCCTCAAGATAAGCTTTGGAGAAATGCATTTATTGGCTTGGAGAAATGGTTTCCTATGCTGCTGTAATGCTGGAATGCTGTAGCTTGGAGAAATGCATTTATAGCTGAGAGAAATTCATTTATTGGCTTGGAGAAATGGATTCCTATACTGCTGGAATGCTGGAATGCTGTAGCTTGGAGAAATGCATTTATAGCTGAGAGAAATTCATTTATTGGCTTGGAGAAATGCATAAGCTTGGAGAAATGCATTCATAAACTACTGGAATGCTGAAATGGTGACAGGTATGCTGGGAGCTGCAATACTGTGTGAGTTAACACAGAAGCCTGTTGCTGAAGAGTGTGGGAGTATACTGAAGAAGAACTGCGTTATATGTTTTGTTTTTCTATCTCCACACGGACTGTTTATTGAAAGAGCATGTTGCTGCTTTATGTTTTATTTGAAACTATATTTGTAAATTAAAGTTTGTGCATATTTTTACAAGAAGCCAAACTTTGTTCTTTTTGCTGCTGTTTGCTCACATAACCATCAACCACCTTCTGCTGATTCTCTGCAACTGTGGATATAGAGGATTACATGATCCATTGTCCTATCATCCAACCGACAGCCCCATGGCTCTGAAACTGCTTTCCTAAAGAGGTTAGAAAGGCAGGAATCAAGTTAAAACTTTCCTATGTAAACAAACAAGCCTTCCCTGAAGATGAAGAGTAGTATTGCAAAAGCCAGATTTATGTATGCAATATACTAATTATAGTGGACCTCCAGCAATAGACCTGACAATGGACTTTAGTTGGGGCTTCTAATCCATTGAATAATTAAATTGTGGTTTTGCTACTTTTGTACTATGTGTGTTATGGATTTTATAATATTTTATCATATAGATTTTGGTCTGATGATTGTTTTTTATGTTATGCAATGTTTTGTTACCTGTTGATTGCTGCTGTAACAGTAACAATAACAACAACAACTTGCTTGTGTGCCTCCCAGAAGCAACAGGTTGGCCACTTTGTGGGGGAAATGATGAACTAGGTCATCACCCAGTCAGATTGAGAATGGCACCCAGTCCTTAAAGACGTTATTGATGGAAGTCTTTCAATTCTTTTGAAAAATAACGTTTTCTTCCAATTTCCCTCTTTCATCAAATTAATTTCCTGTTTACATTAAATGTATTCCCAAAATTGTTGTTACAATTGTGTACCTTCACATCATGTATGACTTATGGTGACCCTAAAGCAAACCTATCACAGGGTTTCCCAGCAGTATTTGTTCAAAGAGGCTTTGCCCTTGCCTTCTTCTGACAGAATGTGCATTGCCAAAAGTCACCCAATGGGTTGCTATGCAGGAATGGGAATACAAAGCCTGGTCTCCCAGTGTCCTAATTCAGCATTCAAACCAATACACATTGATGGCTCCCTTTCTCCCTATCTCTCAAAAAGACAATCTTGTTTTGAACATTACTATTGTCATGTGCCATCAACTTACCTATCACTGGGTTTTCTTGGCAAGATTTGTTCAGAGGGGATTTGCCAATACTCAAACCATTACTTCATTTGTTTTGAATATTTTCTGATTTTATTCTTGTGTGATTTATACAATTTTAAATTTTAGTCACCTTTACTTGCATTATAGCTTAGAAAGTTGGGATATAGCATTTCTAAATATATAGTTATTAGGATATTATATAATTATTTTAAATCAATGATTTTGTTGATTTAAATGATTTTGAAACAAGGTTGTGTTCTTGCACCAACCCTATTTACAATCTTCTTCAGCATGATGCTCCAAAGGGCTACGGCAGACCTACAAGAAGAAGACGGCATATATATATACGCTATCGTACTGATGGCAGCTTGTTCAACTTAAGCCGTCTGAGGGCTCGCACTAAGACTCTAAACTATCTAGTCCGTGAGCTGCTTTTTGCTGACGATGCTGCCCTTGTCGCCCATTCAGAAGCAGCCATGCAGCGCCTCACATCCTGCTTTGCAACAGCTGCAGAGCTGTTTGGGCTGGAAGTCAGTCTGAAGAAAATGGAAGTCCTCTACCAGCCCGCACCACAGGAAGAACACCATCATCCTCACGTCAGCATAGCCACATCTGTGCTTAAGTCCGTTCAGCAGTTCACCTATCTGGGAAGCATAATCTCTTCAGACGCCAAGATTGACAAAGAGATAGATCACAGATTATCAAAGGCATATAGTGCATTCGGAAGGCTTCACAAAAGAGTCTGGAGCAACAAGCACCTGAGGCAAAGCACCAAAATCAGTGTGTACAGAGCTATCATACTGTCTATTGTCCTATATGGGTCTGAAACATGGCTCACCTTTCGCCAACACCTACGACTCCTCATACGCTTTAATCAGCGCTGTCTTCGCACAATCCTAAATATACACTGGACTGACTATGTGACTAATGTTGCTGTCCTTGAGCAAGCAGGGATCACCAGCATTGAGGCCATGCTATTGAGAACACAGCTGCTCTGGGCAGGGCATGTCTCTAGGATGGAGGACCACCGCCTCCCAAAGATAATACTCTATGGTGAACTTGCCACGGGTCAGCGCAAGAGAGGTGCCCCCAAAAAGAGATATAAGGACTCCCTGAAACAACATCTCAGGCTCGGCCAGATTGATCACCAACAATGGTCCACCCTGGCCTCACATCGGGAGGCATGGAGATGCACTATCCACAATGCTGCGGCCTCTTTCAAGAAGACACGCCGAATGGGTCTCGAAGAGAAACGACAACACAGAAAGAACCACAACTTGGAAACAACATCACCCAAGGAGACTTTCAGCTGTGCTTTCTGCAACAGAACTTGCCTATCTCAGATTTGCCTTTTTAGTCACCAACGCACTTGTAAAAAGCGTGGGATGAGTCCTTCCTGAATCTTCGTTCGCGAAGTAAAATGCTGAGAGATTTTAAATCAATTATTTTGTAATAACATTATTAACAAGGTTTTTAACCTTGTAAATAATTGTATTATTAAATCACTGATTAACCCTTTTTTCCATATACTGCTGGTACCTCAGCAACAACAGCTCCCGTGAGCTCCCATGGCAGATAACGTAGTGTCAAACTGCATTTTTGACACTGTCGATGCGCCCTAAAAAAGAAATGCCAATGTATCTCAACCACTAGAGGGTAGAAGAAGCAAATTTACAAAAATTGTGAGAATAAAATTAAGCTGTTTTGCATATTCATTCTAATGTTTCAAACCAGAGGTGGAGGGCATAAGTCAGAAACAGATCAATAGCATGACAAAATGCCTCAAGCAACTATACCAGAACAAGGCATACACATTGGACACTATGTGACACTCAGCTGTTATTTTGTTTGTTGAGTTTAATGAAGTGGTGTTGACTTTGTTTAATTTTTGTGTGGTTTCTTTAAATGTTTGCCTATATGTTGGAAACCACCCTGAGTGCCTTTGGGGAGATAGGGCGGTATACAAATAAAGTTTTATTATTACATATTATTATTACGGGGCCTAGGTGTCAAGATATTTTCTGTGCCCCCCAAAGCAGCATTAAATGGCAGGATATGTTTGTTTAAAAAAACGAAGGAAAACCTTTTTTAAAAGGGCACAATGTGGCAGCGGAGAAGAAGAAAAGCCCACTCTTGCTCTGCAGCAGCAGTATCACCAAGCAACAGCAATGCAGGTATCTTTCTCTGAGATAATCATCCTTATCTAATGCTGGCTACATATAGCTTCACTGCAAGAACTTGAAAACAATATTATAATAGCAAGAACACGGCTGGATGAGTCATGGACTGCATGCACCGCTAACTCCCTTTTTCACCCCCCTCAGAACCAGATGGAAAAAGTGATAAATGAACATTGCAGCAAATGGCTGAAAATCATCCCCAAAACCGCAAAAACTGACCTATGGAGAGAGATGGCAGGTGGAGAGGCTTGAATGCTCCTCTTTTCATGGGTTAACACAGGCATGGACAAACTTTCTAACTTGGGGACCACATGGCAGGCTGGAGCGGGGTGGGTGAGCCAGGCCCAAGTCCCCTCATGACCCTTTCCTCCCCCTTCCTCTTCCCTTTTGAAGACAGAAAGTTTGGGGAAAGTTTGGATCCCAAAAGTTGGTTTTGGTCAGTATGAGATAGTTGACAGGAGAGAAAAAGTGTATCCATTAGACCCTGTATTGCCTACTCCTGTTATAGAATCCTAGAATCCTAGAGTTGGAAGAGATCTCCATGGGCCATCCAGTCCAACCCCCTGCCATGCAGGCAGGCATGTAGCCAGGGGGAGGGCTAAGGGGGCTTCAGCCCCCCCCCCCCAAATTCTCAGGGTGGTCCGCGAAAAGGCCTTACTGGTACATTATTTAAACTGTTATGTTTATTCATATCATGATCTGATCACCATGCTCATTATATCCCACATTAATGGGGTTATTGGGATATCAATACAAAAGGGTTGCTAGGGTAGACCCTCTTCCACCCAGTCTCAGCCCCCCCCCCCCCCGAAACAAAATCCTGGCTACGGCCCTGCATGCAGGAAGGCACAAAACACTCCAAATAAGCCCCTGCGGAAAAGCCTCCAGAGAAGGAGACTCCGCCACCTTCCCAGGCAGCCCAGTTCTTCCGAATCGTTTAAGTTGAATCTCTTTCCCTAACATTTAAAAGCATTGCTCTAGAGCAGCAGAAAATTAGTTTCCCCCTACACTTCAATAAAACATCCTTTTAAATCTTGAAACATAATTATTATGTTTCCTCTCTATCTTCCCAGCTAAACATCCCCCAGGAGGAAAGGAAGAAAGAGAAGGAGAAGGAAGAAAGGGAGGAAGAGAAGGAAGGAAGGAAGGGAATGGATGGAGGGGAGGGAGAGAGGAAAGAGAGAAGGAAGGAAAGACAAAGGGGAGGAAGGAGAAAGAGGGAGAAGGGGAAGGATGAAGGAAAGAGAGAAGGAAGGAAAGATGAAAGGGTGGAAGGGAATGAAGGGAGGTAGAAAGAGAGGGAAGGGAGGGAGAGAAGTAAGAGAAAAGGAAAGAAGGAAGGAAGGAAGGAAAGACAAAAGGGAAGAAAGATGAAGGAAGGGAGAAAAGGAGGAAGGAAAAGACAGAGAGATGGAGGAAAGGGGGAAGAAAGGGTGGAAGTGTGAAAGGGAAGGAAAAAGGGAGAAAGGGGGATGTAAGGAAGGGAAGGAGGAAGGAAAGGAATGCTGCGAGAGAGAGAGAGAGAGAGAGAGAGAGAGAGAGAGAGAGAGAGAGAGAGAGAGAAGGGTCTGAGAAAAGAGCCCAAGGGGCTGCATTAGGCCCCCAGGCCTGGGTTTGCCCATACCTGGGTTAACATAAAGTAGACTACAGAATGTGTAATGAGGACCCAAGAACTACCAGTAAGCATATACCTTGGATAATGTATACATACACTATTAGGTTTGCAAATCTTGTCTCAGAAAACATATAACTGTGTGAAGGGTGGTAATAAACAACAGAACCAGGAACCCTGACTGCACAGTTGCTTTGCCTTTCACATTTGCAAAGGTATAAATCTGCCCCAACAGGATAAACGAGTTAGCACAAAGGCCTATCCATTTCCTTACATGCAGGCTTTTATCAAGCAACTACTGTGAAATACTGGCATTCAGACTGCTCTGCTTTACCAGTTCTGTTAGTAACAGGATGATAATAAAAGATACGGTTAAACTATAGACACATTTGTCAACCCAACAAAAAGGTTATGGTAATGACCGGTTTTGAACGGTTTTTAAACAAAACGTAAGCATATATTTAAAGCTTATACATCAGCATTTGTAAGAACTATAGCTGCGATAGAAAAAAAATGTGTCCAGGTAGAAGCGTACATCAAATATTGTAAGGGGAGTTTTTTTGGTCTCTTTTCAAATACCACTGAAAAGTCCTACTCACTTGTTGCCACCAGCAGTAATCCAAGGAATGGTAGGTCACCAATTAGGGCAGAGCTGGGGGAAATAGCTATGCCAAATCTGCTCTGAAGCCAATTTTAGGATGTGAACATCTTCAACTTTCCCTCCTGGTCTAGGGAAGTGTAAATATAATGAAAGAACAGCACAACAGCAGATTGGAAGAGCTAAATGTCTTGATCCTAAATCCCATGGATTAGATCCAGATAAATGGAGCAGAACTATTGAAATAGATAAGATTTAGGTGTAACTAACCAAAGTACTATTGATTTCAATGGGTTTATTCATAATGTGACTAAATCTGGACTGGTATATTTCCAGTATGTGCAATATCTCCTTTAATTTTCCCCCCAGAATAGACTGCATAATGCATACTAACTACTGTACATTCCGTCTTTATGATGGACACAAAATATAGATTGTGATGAATGAGAGAGGAATGGAGGGATGTGTCAACAGTTAATTAATACAACTGCTTCAGAGATTTAATATTCAATCTGTTCAGCTATTTCCCCCCACTTGTTAAGTAGTACACATTGATCATCCAGTGAACTTGACTGGCAGTGCAGAACAAAATATTATGTAGGGATGGGCACAGGCTAGATGTGTTCTCATGATTCAGAACACATTTCCTGGAGAGTGGGCTTGAATGAAATCAATTCAGTCTGATATGTGAAAATGCACAGCACAGGATTCCACATACAAAGATTAAAACACAGAAAAGCAACACATATATCTATGCATGTTTTATGACCACAAAAAGAACACCACAACGTATCTTTGAT
Organism: Anolis apletophallus; assembly: GCA_030556195.1. Lineage (NCBI taxonomy): Eukaryota > Metazoa > Chordata > Lepidosauria > Squamata > Anolidae > Anolis > Anolis apletophallus. The sequence continues at coordinate 140,599,489 of JARBWK010000003.1, forward strand.
CTAATGGAGTATCCAACATTTGGGAATAGCTGACACCTTGATTCCTGATTATTAGCTTTCCCAAAACAGTGATGTGATCTAATCTTCTTCTTGTTGTTTATTCGTTCAGTCGCTTCCAACTCTTTGTGACCTCATGGACCATCCCACGCCAGAGCTCCCTGTCGGCCGTCACTTCCCCCAGCTCCTTCAGGGTCAAGCCAGTCACTTTGAGGATATCATCCATCCACCTTGCCCTTGGTCAGCCCCTCTTCCTTTTTCCTTCCTTTTTCCCCAGCATAATTGTCTTCTCTCAGCTTTCCTGTCTTCTCGTGATGTGGCCAAAGTACTTCATCTTTGTCTCTACTATCCTTCCCGCCAATGAGCAGCCGGGCTTTATTTGCTGAAGTATGGACTGGTTGGATATTCTTGCAGTCCAAGGCACTCTCAGAACTTTCCTCTAGCACCACAGTTCAAAAGCATCTATCTTCCTTCGCTCAGCATTCCCTATGGTCCAGTTCTCACATCCGTACGTTACTACGGGGAATACCATTGCTTTGACTATGCGGACCTTCGTTGCCAGTGTGATGTCTCTACACTTCACTATTTTATTGAGATTGGTCATTGCTCTCCTCCCAAGAAGTAAATGTATTCTGATTTCCTGGCTGCAGTCTGCATTTGCAGTAATATTTCCGCCTAGAATGGAATGCAATTATGTCTTGTGCAAAATGTTTTGTTGTTATTGTTAGGAATGCAAGTATAGATGGCATGGAGAACTGTTGTGTATCATACAAACCTATAATTAGGATTGTGGCCTGAATTTAGTGTTGTGACTACTTATGTGTGCATTCTGCAGACGTACATTATGTGCAAAATTCTGTCAGTTGCCCTGTTAAAGAAATATGGCACGTAATCCTGGTGGCAAAGCTGAAAGCAATCACTTTTTGCTTATTAAAACTGGCATCTTGTTCATAGCATACACAGGTATGTCAACCTTATGCCTACTTATGTTTCTTTCTTGATGATGTGGAGGTGGGATTCCCTCCCTCCTCCACCTCCCTCTACACCAATCAAAGTCCATCACAGACTTACTGTACAAATATCACAGCCTTCTCCTCTTAGGCATCCCATGCTGGTGGGAACAGTGGGAGATTGGATACATGTCTGGTTATGTACCTATAGGTAGACACAAAATCATTACATCATCTGCTAAAGCAACTTATGGGTTCCCAGGTGTTTTGGCCTACAGCTCCCAGAAATCCCAGCCAGTTTACCAGCTATTAGGCTTTCTGGAAGTTCAAGGACAAAACATCTGGGGACCTTACAGGTTGAGAATCTGTACTAAGGGCTCCAGAAATCTGAGGGTGTAGTCTTTTGTAGCTTGCTGCAGGACTATAGACAGATGTTCCTCCAGACCTCCACTGCAAACTTATGGTAAGTCCACATGTTGATGAGTGGCCAGCATAGGTCCACATGAAGAACTACTACTACAGCACGAGATTGTGGTCTAGGAACCTAACTGCACTTCACAGTTAGAAAAGTCTGATACCACATTAACCGATGTGATTCCAGTCTATGAAATCCTAGAATCTATAGTTTCATGAAGTCATTACTACTTGCTACTAGGAAGTTCAGGCAAGGGCATCAGATCTTTCTAGCAAAGAACTCCAAGTCCTTCACCAGTGTATAAATCTCAGGGTGAATCCACAACAGATAAAGTTGTATCTAATTTCTATACAAGACTAAAATGTGAACCTGTAGATTTAGATTACAAGAAAGGAGATTCCACCTAAATGGGAGGAGCCAAGATGGCACCAGTGTGATACGAGGTGTTTAACTGAGCCCCACCTAAACACTAGGAAGAACGTTTTACTGTAAGAGTGATTCAATAGTGGAATAGATTGCCTTGGAGCAGGGGTGCTCATTATGGTGATCGGGAGCACCTAGGTGATCTTCGGCCCTCTTCCAGGTGATCTTTGGGCCTCACCAGCCAGATGGCACGCTCCTGCCATGCGTGCGCACATGCACTCCCGCTGCCGCCTTCGCGGGGCTTCTTTTGCCAAAATGAGGCTTTAGTGGGCGGGCCCTGGCACTCGTCTTGCCACGCACGGTGTGGTGACATGACTGCCCATTGGTTGCTGCTGGGGGGGGGACAAGGCAAAGGTATGCGCACGGATAGGATGCGAGGCTGTGGGAGGGATGGAGGGAATGTGTGTGTGTGTGAGAGAGAGAGAGCCAAGGAGAGAAGAAAGAAATCCGGAGAACTTTTTCAGATCCTTTTGGCAGGCTGGCAGGCGGGCGCTGGAAGGAGAGAGGGAGAGAGAGGGGGGGAAAGAGGCAAAGGAGGCTGGGCAAAGTGGGGCAAAGCCAAGCAAGCCCTGCCGCAAACCCTGCTGCTGCCCTCGGGACTCCCATTCCAAGCCGAGACCTGGGCGAGCGAGCTGTGTGGGGCTGCTTTCTTTCCTTGGTTGGGGGCGAGGAGGGAGGGCTCCGCTGTGTTCCTGGGGCTGAACCCAAGGAGGAGGGGGCTGCGGGGATGGAGACTCCATTTGCTGCTGCTACTTGTGTCCTCACCACCTTTCTCTGCCTCGCCCTGCCTCGCCCTCGAAGGAGAAAGGCGGCGAGGGCCCACCGGGGGGGGGGGGGTGGCTCTTCAGAGCCGGCTAGGAAGAGCCACCCTCTCTCTCTCTCTCTCTCTCTCTCTCTCTCTCCCATGGGCATGGACTTCCACCAGTGGGAGGGGTCCTCCTTCCTGCCAGCCGTCCACTTGAGTGTCCTTTCTGAGTGACACCCTCGAAAGGAAGGAAGGGTGCCCCCCCCCACTGCATCTGTCACTTTGGGGAAGCACCTCTTCCACTCTTCCTTCTCCTGCCCAGGTAAGGAAGCCTCGAGGGAGGAGGGAGGGGGGAGGCTGTTGTGGGGAGGCTACAGCCTCACGTGGGTCCCTCTCTCAGCTGAGTTTCTCAGCCCAGGCAGCAGCCAGGCGGCCCCTCTTCCCAGCCCTGTGCCTTCCGAGCCGCCGCCGAAGCCATCTGTCCGGAGCGCTGGCGGGTGCGCCTATAAATACCCTCCTGCTGCATGCGTGGGAGGGGCCTGCTGTGCATGCAAGAAGCAGGACGGGATGGGGACTTCCTGCTTCGCGAAAGCACGCAGCAGGAAGGAGGAAGGCAACGAAGACATTAAGAGAGAGAGCGCGCGCAGGCAAGGAGGATCCCCTTCCCGGGTGCGCGCGGCGGCGAGTTCATGGGCAGGCAAGAAAGAAGCCCCGCGCGGACAAAAGGCTGCATTAGGAGCGTGCGTGCGCGCATGTGCGCGCATGCTCACATGCACAACAGGTGATCTTTTCAACTTGATTGTTCATATAGTAGCTCGCATGATGAAAAAGTGTGGGCACCCCTGCCTTGGAGAGTGGTGGACTCTCCATCTTTGGAGGTCTTAGTTGAATATTGGATGGACAACTTTCAGGAGAGCTTTGGTCGTGTATTCCTGCATTGGACTAGATAGCTCTTGTTTCCTAAGATTGTCTGTTTCCATGTAGGGTTGTTGTTATTTGCCTGCAAGTTCACTGATGGATAATAATTCTAACATGGGTTATTTATAGCATGATTAATCAGACAAAAAAAATCTTTTTGTGTATATAGCCATTATGACAATTCTATGACAGTGATGATCAATAACCAAATCGAATCAAAAGTTGACCAAAAATTGATTCGTAACCCTTTTGGTACCAATATTGGAGAGTGGTCCCTGGTCAAAGTGGTCCCTGATCAACGTGGTCCCTGATCAACGTGGTCCCTGGTCAAAGAAAGAGGCCGATACACAGGACTGCGCCATGGGCGGGGTTGACAAGGGGAAAGAGGCACGTGATGCAGTTTCCACGGAAACGCCTGCCCGGGGATTCCAACTCGCAGGGACACCGTCACAAGCACATGATCCCCAGGCAGGTGTTGCCCTTTGATCCAGATCTGCCATTCATGGGGTCTGTGGAAATCAGAGCTGAATTGGCTGAAGGTACTGCAAATCCCATCATCTGTTGTGATTATTTCTGGAATTCAATTATTGTAACTTACACTTTTCTTTACTATATTTTACGAAAAAGGTAGAAACATTGATACATATAACTTTCTGTTTAATTGCTATTAAAAAATTAAAAATAATTTCTAGGGGGGCGCTGAGTAAAAAATTTTCTGGAAAGGGGGCGGTAGGCCAAAAAAGTTTGGGAACCACTGATCTACAGGATGGAGCCATGCCAGGTAAATTGGGATCAAAATGCTATAATTGTGCAGTGTAGGTACTCCCTTGTTCTCTAGCTTGCAGGGCCTATAAATGCCAGCCATGGACTCATGGTGTCCGAATCTCTAGCCAGTTAGTAGAGACAGGGTTGGGTTTTTAATTCTTTCCCAGGTTCGATGGGATTGTAGAAGCTGCCAGAGGGAGCTCATCCGCGCTCTCCCCGGATTGGAACCTTCGACCCAGGCATGTAGCCAGGGGGGGGGGGCTAAGGGGGCTTCAGCCCCCCGAAATTCTCAGGGTGGTCCGCGAAAAGGCCTTACTGGTACATTATTTAAACTGTTATGTTTATTCATATAATGATCTGATCACCATACTCATTATATCCCACATTAATGGGGTTATTGGGATAACAATACAAAAGGTTTGCTAGGGTAGACCCTCTTCCACCCAGTCTCCGCCCCCCAACCAAACTCACCCCCCCCCCCCAATCAAAATCCTGGCTACGGCCCTGCTCCGACCTGTCGGTCTTCAGTGCTGCCGGCACGAGGGTTGAACCCACTGCACCACCGGAGGCTCCTTACCTCCCCTTGGTGAGTTTATCCCATGGATTCAAGCAGGGCCTTAGCCAGGTTTTTGATTCGGGGGGGGGGGGCTGAATTTGGTTCGGGGGGGGCTGAGACTGGGTGGAAGAGGGTCTACCCTAGCAAACCTTTTGTATTGTTATCCCAATAACCCCATTACTGTGGGATATAATGAGCATGGTGATCAGATCATGATAGGAATAAACATAACAGTTTAAATAATGTACCAGTAAGGCCTTCTCGCGGACCACCCTGAGAATTTCGGGGGGGGGGCTGAGCCCCTTAGCCCCCCGGCTACATGCCTGGATTCAAGGGCTCTGCTCTATCTGGGGCTCCCAGCAAGAGCCAGGCCGGGCGCTGGGCCGCCTCCAAAGCGCCTCCCGGTGGCTCCACGCGCGGCTCCCCTTCCCTGTCGCCCGAGGGTTGGAGGGAGAGGCAGGTGCAGCCGAGGCGGCGAGAGGAGGAGCGATTTGCCCAAGGCAGGCTTTCCAAGACCCGGCGGAGGCGGGGATAGAGAGAGATTGAGATTGAGAGAGAGAGCCGCGCGTGACGTCTCCCGGGTCGTGGGCCGCTCCGCGTGATTCATCAGCAGCGCCGCCGATGCCGCGCGCTTGAAGCGGGGCTCCACGAAGAAGGAGGAGGAGGAGGAGGAGGAGGAGGACTAGGGCAAGGCAGGTAGGCAGCAAGATGGAAGGCATCCTGAAGAAGCTGCAGAAGGAAGCCTCGGGGAACAAGCACAAGGCCATCAAGGAGAGCTGCGCCTGGGCCAACGGTGAGGATGGAGGGGGGACCCTTTGGGGGAGGGCGATCAGGGGCGGGCATCCTCCCCACTCCCCCGTGGGGAAGGGCTAGAGCTCCGCGAGAGGTGCCTCGGGGCTTTGCGGGGTCCTTTCCCCGCGGTGTCGCCTTCCCTCCCTCTCTCCCTCCCGTGGAAAGGCGCATCCTTGGCTGTGTTGTCTCGACTGTGTTGATGTTTGGTCTGGTTTGCCTTCCCTGGATCGGGGAGCTGTTGTGCGTCCTCCTTGCCTGGCTGGCCCTCTGCCGCTTGGCCTTCCGCCCGGACTGCCCACAAACCAACGGAGCAGCAAGCCCTCTTTTTGTTTTTCCAGGATGGCTGGTTCCTGGAAGGCGCCTTCTCCTTCTTCCTCCCCACGCAGGAGAAAGGAGCCATGGCTTCTCATGCACCTCCCAGACCCAACACCAGTTCTTTCCTTTGCTTCTGAGGCTGGATCTACACTGAATTGGCATGATCTGCATTGTGTGGATGTATACAGACTAGGCATGGGCAAACTTGAGCCCTCCAGGTGTTTTGGACTTCAACTCCCACCATTCCTAACAGCCTCAGGCCCGCTTAAGCAGCTGAGGGGGGGAAGGAAAGGAAAGGGCCCGAGGCTGTTAGGAATAGTGGGAGTTGAAGTCCAAAACACCTGGAGGGCCCAAGTTTGCCCAAGGCTGGACTACACTGTTCCAAACTGCGTTATACTCAATGTAGATCCAGCTTGATGGTGCTTGATTGACAAAGAGATAGATCACAGATTAGCAAAGGCATATAGTGCATTTGGAAGACTTCACAAAAGAGTCTGGAGCAACAAGCACCTGAGGCAAAGCACCAAAATCAGTGTGTACAGAGCTATCATACTGTCTATTCTCCTATATGGGTCTGAAACATGGCTCACCTTTCGCCAACACCTACGACTCCTCGAACGCTTTCATCAGCGCTGTCTTCGCACAATCCTAAATATACACTGGACCGACTATGTGACTAATGTTGCTGTCCTTGAGCAAGCAGGGATTACCAGCATTGAGGCCATGCTATTGAGACCACAGCTGCGCTGGGCAGGGCACGTCTCTAGGATGGAGGACCACTGCCTCCCAAAGATACTACTCTACGGTGAACTCGCCACGGGTCAGCGCAAGAGAGGCGCCCCCCAAAAGAGATATAAGGACTCCCTGAAACAACGTCTCAGGCTCGGCCAGATTGATCACCAACAATGGTCCACCCTGGCCTCACATTGGGAGGCATGGAGATGCACTATCCACAATGCTGTGGCCTCTTTCGAGAAGACACGCCGAACGGGTCTCGAAGAGAAACGACAACGCAGAAAGAACCGCAACTTGGAAACAACATCACCCAAGGAGACTTTCTGCTGTGCTTTCTGCAACCGAACTTGCCTATCTCAGATTGGCCTTTTTAGTAATCAACGTGCTTGTAAAAAGCGTGGGATAAGTCCTTCCTAAGAATCTTCGTTTGCGAAGTAATGCCGAGATATATCCCACTTTAACTACCATGGCAACATCCTGTAGAATCCCCAGGTTTTGTAGTTCTGTGACATCCAAGAGTGCCTTGGCTAGTAATGTTAAGTGCCTTCCCCTAAACTGAAAATGGCAATATTCCTCAGCATGTTGCCATTGCAATTAGGGTGGAATGTGGTTCTCCCGGTGTTTGAGGACTGGGACATCCGTAGGGAGACCAAGGTGCTTGTTTATAAAGTCATTGTCCTCCCAACCCTGCAAAATGTGGACTGTCTACAGACGTCACCCTCAACTCCTGGAATGATTCTATCAGCATTGCCTCTGAAAAATTCTGCAAATCTCTTGGGAAGACAGGCAGACAAATGCCAGTATGCTGGGAAAAGCAAAGACCACCAGCACTGAAGCATTGCTCCTATGTCATTAACTCCTCTGGACCAGCCACATTGTCCAAATGCCTGATCCCTGTTTCCCAAAGCAGTTGCTATACTCCCAACTCAAGAATGGAAAACGGAATGTTGATGGACAGCAAAAGAGATTTAAAGATGGGCATGAAGCCAACCTCAAAAACTGTGGCATAGACACTGAGAACTGGGAAGCCTTGGCTCTTGAGCACTCTAACTGGAGGTCAGCTGTGACCAGCAGTGCTGCAGAATTCGAAAAGGCACGAATGAAGAGCAAAAGGGAGAAACATGTCAAGAGGAAGGCACATCAAGTGAACCCTTACTGGGACCATCTTCCACATGAAAACTGGTGTCCTTACTGTGGGAGAACATGTGGATCAAAAATAGGGCTCCACAGTCATCTATGGACCCACCGCCAAGACACTACACTTGAAGGACCATCATCCTCAGGCTATGAGGGATTATCTAAGTAAGTAAATAAGGAATATAGTTCTACAAAGGGAGCCCCCAGTGGCGCAGTTGATTAAACTGCTGAGCTGCTAAACTTGCTGACCAAAAGGTCAATAGTTCAAATCTGGGGAGCAGGAGTGAGCTCCCACTGTTAGCCCCAGCTTCTGCCAACCTAGCAGTTCAAAAACATGCAAAAGTGAGTAAATCAATAGGTACCGTTCTGGCAGGAAGGTAACGGCACTCCATGTGGTCATTCCGGCCACATGGCCTTGGAGGCGTCTGTGGACAATGCCAGCTCTTCAACATAGAAATGGAGATGAGCACCACCCCCCAGTGTCGGACACAACTGGACTTAATGTCAGGGGAAAACCTTTACCTTTACTTAGGCCATATTTCTTGAAAATACTTGTATAATAATTGTCAAGGAGAAACCCTTACCTTTACTATTTACAGTTCTATAAATATGCAGAGTGATCAGGCCATTCAGATTTTCTCTCCATCCAGTTGTATGAGGTGTACCTTCTTGTCCTAACCACCCAAATAGGAAAATATTGGGCTCCCTAGAAAAGGCACACAACGACAACACATTGGTGCTCGTGTGTTGTAAAGATAACATTGTAAAGGTGTTATCGGTTTACCCAATGGGTGTAACTGTCGGCGATGCATATTTTAAAGGAAGTGGAATGAATGGCATAATGAGGGCAGCTGGATTAGGATTTCGAGGCTGCTGGGTTGAAATGCTCTGTTGTATCTGTCTTTGTGAGATGTCGTTATTGGAAACAAAAGATTTCTTTGAACTCTTTCACTCGGAAGAAGAACCAGATTGCAGATATTGAAAGAGAGTGTTAGAACATGAATGGGAAAATGCACATGTCACTTACCTACTTTTTTTATTAGCACATGCTTTCTTTGGTCATGACTTTGTTGCTTAATGCCATTTATATATGTGGATTGGTATTTTGGTTTCAAAGGTTAACATTATTGCCATACTGTGTTCTTTTCTGCCTATGCTCAGTTTTGTTGTTACAGATCTTTAGATTGACTCCATTTTATGGCAACCATATACGTTTTTCTTGGCCAGATGTATTCCGAGGAGGTTTGCCACAAGGGTGAGAAACTGTGCCTTGCTCAGGTTCATACAATAAGTTTCCATGGCCAAGCAGGGATTCAAACCCTGGTCTTACGCCACTACACCACTCTGGAAGACACCATGCGCAGAAGCAGCACACATCTTTTAATTTGGTGCAGAAACAGGAATGATGTGCCTGTGTTTTTCTTTGTAATTTTCAGGCATTTGCAAAAAAATGAACTAATTTTAGTGGACAAAAGGTTTAGAAATGAAAGGCATAATCTAATTCAGTGGTTCCCAACTTGTGGTCCGTGGACCACTAGTGGTCTGCAAGTATGGTCCATGAGAGCGACTGGTCTTGCAAAACCCTCTTATAGTGCTGAGGGTTATTAAATATGGTTTTCTGTGGGCAAGCAGATGGCAACTACTGGGTGGCATATGTTCTGTATCAGAAACTAGAGCTGATGTGATCTATCCGATGCAATTTTCTGAATCAGCACCCCAAAAAACCAAACCAAATCTAAAGTTGACTAAAAGCCGATTTGTAACCCTTTTGGTACTAATGTTGGAGAGTGGTCCCTGGTCAAGTGGTCCCTAGTCAAAAAGAGGTTGGGAACCACTGATCTAGTTAGTCTATGTGTCAGGCCTATTTAAATCTACAATGTGCCCTTGAGTATCCACTGGAGTTTGTCCCAGGACCTCCTACAGATCTAAAATTCATGAATGGTCATGTTCTATTATATCCATTGGCACAATAAAATAGTGTCCCTTATTTAAATTGGCAAAATCAAGGCTTTTTGTATTTTCGGGGAGGGGGAGATTTTCAAGCTGTGGATGGTGAAATCTGTGAATACACAATCCATGGATATAAAGAGTTGACTATATTCGTGTATAAATTAACCTCATGAATAACGCAAGGGCATAATTTAGGGTCAACATTATAGGTTTTGATATGACCCGTGGATAAGTCAAGGGTGATTTTGCTGAGAAGGGAAAGCAACAGAGCTTTCTTGGGGGTCTGCTGGTGTCTCGCTGACCAGACATTCAAAAAATCCAGAAGCAGCGGTGTAGCAGAGAGAATGGGGGGCGGGGTGTCAGTGCTCCTTTAAGTTGTCTCAGGACAAACAGCTCTTGCTTCTCACTCCTTTCTTCAGAGAAGGGGATCGTTCCTTTTTTTGATAAGAGTTAAGATACAGTATTACATTGATTGAGGTTTTGCAGGTTGATTTTTTTAAAACTAAAATTTCTAGACTTCTACATGAATATGGTATATACAGTAGTTTAATGTCAACAATGTTGATCTTTTCTCAATAATATCCTATGGGTCACACAGTTATTATCTGGGTTAAGTGAATGTGTTTAGCTTTTGGATATAGGTACAGTGCAGTCTTGCCTGCCACATGACCATGGAGGCGCCTATGGACAACGGCAACTCTTCAGCTTAGAAATGGAGATGAGCACCACCCTCAGAGTCAAACACATCTAGGCTTAATGTCAAGGGGAAACCTTTACTTTTTACACTGTAATATTATTCATGTCTGATTCAGACTAAGTACCCAAATGGAGACTTAAGGAAATGTGTTTAGAATTGCAGCCTAAAACGATCTTCCTGCTTTTTTAAGTCTTGTTGAATTTTAAGGTTGGTAACTGCACATTTCCAAAGGTACATTTAGGAAAATTAAAAGTTTGGTTTTGCTCCAAGTATCCATTATAACATGTTAGGCAGTTTTGGGAGATCAGTCATTTAGTACTCACCATCATATGCTATCACTCACAGCCGGGTATGATTGCCTTCCAAGTGTAGAGTCTTGGCAGTGGGTCTGTAGGTGACTCCAGAGACCTATACTTGATCCGTATGTTACGTCACAGTGAAGATATCAATTTTCAGGTGGAAGGTTTGACATGCCTTTCTCTTGACACGTTACTACCTCACACACACACACACCCCAAATTAGTGCCTCTTAGAGTTAGATGGCTCGAGGGCCAGGGCTTCCCAGTTCTTGGCATCTATGCAACAGTTTTTAAAGTTGGCTTTAAGCCCATCATTAAATCACTTTTGTTGTCCAACAACATTCTGTTTTCTGTTCTTGAGTTGAGAGTAGAGTAACTGTTTTGGGAGATGGTGATTGAGCATTCAGGCAACATGGTCAGTCCAGTGAAGTTGATGGAGGAGGATCATTGCTTCAATGCTGTTGGTCTTCTTCCAGAATGCTGACATTTGATCGCCTGTCTTCCCAAGAGTTTTGAAGACAACGTTGAGGGAATCATTCCAGAAGTTGAGAGTGCCATTTGTAGATGGTCCATGTTTCACAGGCATATAACAGAATTGGGAGGACAATTACTTTATAAGCAAGCATCTTGGTTTCCCTACAAACGTCCTGATCCTCAAATACTCACAGAGCTCAGATGGTGTTGTATTTCAGTGTCAATGTTGACTTTTGTGGAGAGGAGGCTACCAAGGTAGCAGAAATGATCAAAATTTTCTAAAGTAGCGCTGTGGAAAACACCCATTCTACTTCCCTTTTACAATGATTCTTCTCCTTTTTTCTATACAGAAACTTTAGAATCTGCTGAAGCTGCTACCAAGATCCCACCATACCAACTAAGGTAAGAAAGGTATATTGTCTTGTTATAAATATCAACAAATTGTAAATAGATAAATGATAAGAAGTCCAGACTGGGTTTAAGCTTTGTTTACTACTCAAAGCCAAGTTCACAGTTCCACAAGGGAAGGAAAGAGTTTTTGCAAAAATAGGAAATTTTCCTTCTTGGCCTTTCAGTGTTAATTACTGTATGAAGTCTTATCCATGCAGGCTAATAGTGAGCTCTACTGAAATGATGGATATTGGAACCATAGAGGCATACTGGAGGACCCAGGAAATGCCTAGAAAGAATATATTTTCTGGGATGCAGATAAATGAAGCTGTAGATACTGGTCCCATGGATGCAAGAGTCAGACTGTAATGTTACAGGTTAATTCAAATAGCCATAATGTGCACAAAGAGAAATTTCAAATACCAATAATGTGCACAAACTCCAAATGCTGTCTTGAAAAGGCCACAGCTGCATTGTAGCAAATAAGTTCTATTTTGTTTTCAAAAAAGAGAGGAAAAATAACTCAAAAAAAGAAAAAAACTGAAGGGAAAGATGGGGAACATGAAAGGATATAGTATGTAAGTTACAGAGAGGTGTTAGTTAAATAGTTCTACACTTGAGTCTGTTGTATCTCCGAAGACATGGGGGCGGGGGGAGGAAGATCATTATACATATTCTTTAGTGTAAGAAAGAAGTGAAGTAAAAGAAAAAACTTTCAACTATAACATTTTTTCTGACAAAAGTAACAAATTATCCTTCATAATCTGTGTTGATTTCTTTTATCTTCTTATATTGTCCCTTCTTTTCTTCTCTTCTCTTCCAAGTTTGCATAATAATAGAATCATGTTCCTTCTCCTTATTTTATGAATTAACTTATTCAAACTCTATTTTTCTACTCTTGATAGAAGCCAACTATATACAGTACATATCTTACAGTTAGTTTCTTTTTTTAGTAGATTAGTGGTATACATGTGTACAGCTGAACAGTTGGCCCCAGCATGGGCCATTCCAGGCATCAGTCTACCATCCTATCAGTTAATATAAATCTACTCAGTCTGCTTGCTTCCTATATCCCCATAGTCCCATAAAGCTCTGTCTCCCAGCAGCTGCATCAGGGCTCATGCCTTACATTGTGATGTAAAAGGAATGGGGGTGGTATGAATCTTCCAAATGAAGTGAAGAAGAACCCCTTTCCTAGTCAAAGTAAAGCTTCTTGCTTGGCCCTTCTAGTCTTGCCCAATATCTGGACAAACCTTTTCTGACTTTCTCAGGGTCTACACAATACATGAATGGTTTTGTGAAGGGCTTACACATTAAGGTTTTTGTGAAGGGGTGGGGGAAGTGGCTATCATCCACAAAGACAGTGTCCACCCTGTTTCATCCCACAACAAGCTACAACCATCGCTCTCTGGTAATTTGAGAATGCCGCTGTAATTGTTGGTTTTAAAAGTATCCATAGCAAAATTCTTTATGGTTAGACTAGAGAATCTCCCAAAATGAGAAAATTGAGGTGTAACTTTTCAGAATGATACATTACAATTGATTTGGAAAAGTTTGATTAATGTGGATGAATGATGTTTAAAGACTTGATATTTAATTTAAGTCTGTTAGAAAACTTGATAAAGCAAAGCAGAAACAGAAACCTCCTGCCTGAAGGCTTATCAAAGGCCATAAATCCTGTAAGGAAGGTAAATAAGTGGCATAGAAAACTGAAGCACAGCAGGCCAAGCTGTGCTTCAAAAGGTCAACAGTTGGGGGTGTTAACAGTGAGTTATGTATCTTTGCATATTATACTGTCTGAGAGAGGGCATTCTGTGTTTGTTCTCAGACTGAGATATCCTATGTAGTAGGTCAGGGAACTGTGTGTCTCTCCTATACCTGCGTAGCAAAGGATGTGTCATACTCTCGGGACTGTTGAAGTGTTACTAGGCAGTAGCAGTGGCAGGAGTAGCTTTAAGATATCACAGAACAAAACAGACAAACCTAGCCACTTAGCCAGACTTTCTGTCAAATGTGTTTATCTTGTGGCTTGTGATGTTTACAAATTTCTGGTGGCTATCCAACATACCAGCATGGGCAAAACTATAGTAGGAATGATCTGCAGGCAGGCATGGGAATTGAAAGCTATGTGTGGTCTTCCCAAGGCCTATGGTGAGCAGGAAGGGCAGGCAATACACAGGTGAGAGTTTTAGTAAAAAGAAGACGAAGTTCTGTGTTTCTACACTCAGTAGAAACACCAAGTGGAGGCTAGAGTAAGGAAACCCACATATTTGAATACTCTGTCACTCCTATGAGAGTTTACAACGGTTTAGTCCAAATTTCAAAAACAAGCAAACTGAAGGCTAAACATTATGGTCATCAGCAACATCAGATGCTGGTTTTGTTGATGGGTCTCCATTTCAATTTATAAGCAAGATCACATTTTAATGATCTCACATGAAAAAATAGTCAACATGTATGTAGAATAATTACTTATACAGAGGTGATCTAAACTCCGCTAGAAATATTTTTATTATAGTACGTATGATAGGTGCTGGATATTCTTTATATAGGAGACCATTTCACAGTTTAGTCCAGATAACCCTAAAGTATGCAGCAGAAAGTATTGCAGATACTTGCAATTCATGTCTCCATCTCCATTGGGAGAGACAGATAGAAAATCTGAGTTGCTGTAGGTTTTTCGGGCTATATGACCATGTTCTAGAAGCATTCTCTCCTGACGTTTCGCCTGCATCTGTGGCAAGCATCCTCAGAGGTTGTGAGGATGCTTGCCACAGATGCAGGTGAAACATCGGGAGAGAATGTTTCTAGAACATGGCCATATAGCCCGAAAAACCTACAACAACCCAGTGACTCCAGCCATGGAAGTCTTCAACAATAGATAGAAAATCCATGTACATATTGGCCATGTTTTGACCTTTTGTTTCTACTCTTGAGGAACCATGAGAACACACCACTGTTATGAAAACCTAATTTGGAAAAGCTCCCAAAATCCCTCAGCCAACATGGGGGGTTCTAGGAGATGTATTCCAAAATAGCTGTTCTCCCAAGCTTTGAGGTAAACATATTCTACTGTAGTTGCGCCTGGAGCTCATATGCATTTCTGGGTGCATTTTTAAAACTTGCTGTGGTAATTGGGTAAACAAATAGGCTTCTATGTGTGATTTTTAAATAAGAGTTCTGGAGAACTTCAAACTTTGTGCAGTATTCTGTGGACTTTGAGTTGGCCTACTATTCAAACAACTAAGAGAAATATTGAAATAATATATATAAAAAACAAACTTTGAAACTTTTCCTGCCTCACTGTGTTAATATTGAATGCTGTGCCCCGAGTCCACATAAATTGTGCTTTAGTTTTCTTGTGTTTTTAAAGATTTATTTGTACACTAGCTGAACCCGGCACGCGTTGCTGTGCCCTATGTAGGTGATGCGAGAAAGTCTGGGGATGTAAGGGTTGGAAATGATGTGAGCATGTGTTTAGTGTGTGTATATATGTATGTGTATGTGTGTATGTATGTGTGTGTGTGTGTGTGTTTATAGTTGGTGGTATGTGTGTTTGTGTTTAGGTATGTGTTTGTGTATGTATGTGTATGTGTATATATGTGTGTCTGTATGTGTGTTTGTATATAGTTGTGTGTGTATTTATTGGTATGTGTGTATGTATTTGTATGTGTGTATATTTGTATGGTGATGTGTATATATGTATGTGTATGTGTGTGTATGTGTGTGTGTGTGTGTGTTGTTGTGTGCAGGAGTTGTGTTTTTGTTATTAGTATTGGCTTTTTAAGCTTGCCTGCATCTGTGATGTACGTTTGTTCTGTTTCCTGTTCGCACTTATTCGCCACTCATGCGGGCCGGTTCTAGGAGCAAAGGAGGAGGAGGAGAAGGCGGAGGAGGAGATTCCGGTAGAGGTAGCCACAGGAAGGGGGGGCCGTGGGGTGAGCCGTCATAACGATGGTGGCGGCGCCTTGGCCGGCTCTTCCGGCCCCTTCTTGCTCTCCTCCGCCGGCTCTCTTCCGCTGCCCGAAGAGGAGGCCGAAGGGAGAGACATCGCGCAGGCCGCCTCTTCGGGCAGCGGAAGAGAGGCGGTGGAGGAGAGCCCTCTGCCGCCTGTCTTCCGTTCCCCGAAGAGGAGGCCGAAGGGGAACTGCACGATTGCTCTCCCTGCGGCCGCCTCTTCGGGGATCGGAATAGAGGCGGCTGAGGAGAGCCCTCTGCCGCCTCTCTTCTGTTCCCCGAAGAGGAGGCCGAAGGGGAAACGCGCGATCGCTCTCCCTGCGGCCGCCTCTTTGGGGATCGGAAGAGAGGCGGCTGAGGAGAGCCCTCTGCCACCTGTCTTCCGTTCCC
The DNA here is from genome assembly GCA_030556195.1 of Anolis apletophallus. Classification (NCBI taxonomy): domain Eukaryota; kingdom Metazoa; phylum Chordata; class Lepidosauria; order Squamata; family Anolidae; genus Anolis; species Anolis apletophallus. Next base: position 140,615,394 of record JARBWK010000003.1, read on the forward strand.
CGAAGAGGAGGCCGAAGGGGAACCGCGCGATCACTCTCCCTGCGGCCGCCTCTTCTGGGATCGGAAGAGAGGCGGCTGAGGAGAGCCCTCTGCCGCCTGTCTTCCGTTCCCCGAAGAGGAGGCTGAAGGGAACCGCGCGCGATCGCTCTCCCTGCGGCCGCCTCTTCTGGGATCGGAAGAGAGGCGGCTGAGGAGAGCCCTCTGCCGCCTGTCTTCCGTTCCCCGAAGAGGAGGCTGAAGGGGAACCGCGCGATCGCTCTCCCTGCAGCCGCCTCTTCTGGGATCGGAAGAGAGGCGGCTGAGGAGAGCCCTCTGCCGCCTGTCTTCCGTTCCCCGAAGAGGAGGCTGAAGGGGAACCACGCGATCGCTCTCCCTGCGGCCACCTCTTCTGGGATCGGAAGAGAGGCGGCTGAGGAGAGCCCTCTGCCGCCTGTCTTCCGTTCCTCGAAGAGGAGGCCGAAAGGGGACTGCGCGATCGCTCTCCCCGCGGCCGCCTTTTCTGGGAGCGGAAGAGAGGTGGCGGAGGAGAGCGAGAAGAGAGCGGAAGAGCTGGCCACGGCGGCGGCGCCTTCGTAATGAAGGCTCACCCCTCGGGCCCCCCCTCCCTGTGGCTTCCTCTGCCGGGATCTTCTCCTCCGCTGTGTCCTCCTTGGCCGGGTGCATAGTGGCCGCGTGGAGGCACTGGTCTGGGCTGGCTTGGGAGCAGGTGAAGTCTCCGCCGCAGCCGCCGGATCGCGCCATAGGTTTGAATGGGAATGTTTTAGGGGTGGGTTTTTGGGGTCTAGCGAGGTACCTAGGGCGGGTTTGTTGTGCCCTATAGGTACCTCGTGGCATGGAGAAATGTGTTTGGTGGGTTTTGTGCCTGAGGGGGCAATAGTTTTCCTGTCTATACCAGTCAACGCACGACCAGTCTCTTTATATATATATATATATATATATATAGATAGATAGATAGATAGATAGATAGATAGATAGATAGATAGATAGATAACAGCAAAGCACACATGCATATTAGGTTCAAATTTGTAAGCACTTGTATTTCATGATCTTTTCCAGTTCTTTGTCCTCTTCTCTACTGTCTCCTGGTACTGCAATATCTATAATAAAAACATGTTTCTTTTTCACAACTGTTATATCTGTTGTGTCATGTGGCAGGTGTTTATCTGTTTGGATTCTAAAATCCTAGAGTATTTTTCCCTCTTTGTTTTCCGTGACCATTTCAGGCTTGCGTTCATACCAGGTTTTATGGGATGGTAGGCCATACTTTGGGAGCCCCTGGTGGCACAGTGGGTTAAACCAGTGTTTTTCAACCTTTTTTGAGCTGTGGCACATTTTTTACATTTACAAAATCCTGGGGCACACCACCAACCAAAATGACACAAAATGACACTCTAACCCGGTAATACATATAGTTGATATGTTTTTAAATGTATTTATACACTCAGTGTGAAACCTGGGCCTGTTTCGATGAACACAACATAGATATGACTTCCTTTCACATAGTTATACATGGCTATCATGTCTTCTTTCAGCCTTCTCTTCTTCAAGTTAAACATGCCCAGCTCTTCAAGCCGCTCCTCATAGGGCTTGTTCTCCAGACCCTTGTGAAATTTCACCCTGAGTGAAACTTGCTTCCAGTTAACTATGGATGTCATGAAGCTGTTATAAACAGTTCCTTGGGGGGGGGGGAGGCAACTCTCAAAAAATCCAGTGAAATAGTTTTTTAAAAAGCATTTCCAAGCGGAGAGGTTCAATTTGTTTCTTGGAAACCTGTGAATGCTTCAGCGTCCTAATGCTCCTAGGTTTGCTCACTGCCCAATTCACCGATGTGGAGCTTCCGGCTTTGGCTGTTCTCGCGAGAAATCCAAGCCAACGCGAAAACGCCAACTCAATTACTTCGGCCCAGTGCTCTGCTTTTGCGGAGGGAGAGGGGAGGCAGCGAAAGAGGCCACACAGATCTATGAAACTTATAGTGTATGGACCCATGCTGAGTCGAGGCTCCTCAAGGCGGGCCTGGCCCTGGCATTCGGAGGAGCCCTTCCTTTGCCTTGGGAGGATCTTTGGGGAGGGAAAGAGGGAGAAAGAGCTGCTAAGAGGGGGAAGAGTGCCAATTTCCCACGGCACACCTGATGGTCGCTCACGGCACACTAGTGTGCCACGGCACACTGGTTGGGAAACACTGGGTTAAACCACTGAGCTGCTGAACTTGTCTGAAAGGTCGCAGGTTTGAATCCGGAGAGCAGCGTGAATTCCCACTGTCAGCCCCAACTTCTGCCAACCTAGCAGTTCGATAACATGCAAATGTGAGTAGATTTATTCATTAATTTATTGTGACAAAAGCGAACCAAACAGTTGTATTGCATTAAAAAAACAAACAAAACAAAACACAAAGTTTGCAAATTTGGTATTTGATTAAATCTCCTTTGACCAGTAGCTGGCCACTTGGAGTGACTCTGGTGTTGCTATAAGAAGGTCCTCCATTGTGCTCAGGTTGCATTGCAGAAGGTGGTCTGTGGTTTCCTCTTCTCCACACTCGCATGCTGTGGATTCCACTTTGTGGCCCCATTTCTTAAGGTTGGCTCTGCAGCTTGTGGTGCCAGAGCACAGTCTGTTCAGTGCCTTCCAAGTTGCCCAGTTTTCTGTTTGTCCAGGAGGGAGTCTCTCATTTGGTATCAGCCATTGATTGAGGTTCTGGGTTTTAGCCTGCCACTTTTGGACTCTTGCTTGCAGAGGTGTTCCAGCGAGTGTCTTTGTAGATCTTAGAAAACTATTTCTTGATTTAAAGTTGTTGGTGTGCTGGCTGATTCCCAAACAGGGGGTGGGCCGGAGATGTCAGTGCCTTGGTTCTTTCACTATTGGTTGCTACTTCCCGGCAGATGTCAAGTGGTGCAATACTGGCGAAACAGTATAATTTCTCCAGTGGTGTAGGGCACAGACACCCCGTGATAATATGGCATGTCTCATTAAGAGCCACATCCACTGTTTTAGCATGGTGAGATGTGTTCCACACTGGACATGCATACTCAGCAGCAGAGTAGCATAGCGCAAGGGCAGATGACTTCACAGTATCTGGTTGTGATCCCTAGGTTGTGCCAGTCAGCTTTAGTATGATATTGTTTCTAATGCCCACTTTTTGCTTGATATTCAGGCAGTGCTTCTTATTGGTCAGAGCACAATCCAGAGTGACTCCCATGTATTTGGGTGCGCTGCAATGCTCCAGTGGGATTACTTCCCAGGTAATCCTCAGAGCTCAGGGTGCTTGTCTGTTATTAAGATGAAAAACACATGTCTGTGTTTTAGATGGATTAAGAGTAGATTAATAGGTACCACTCCACAGGAAGATAATGGCACTCCATGCAGTCATGCCAGCCACATGATCTTGGAGGTGTCTACGGGCAACGCCGGCTCTTCGGTTTAGAAATGAAGATGAGCACCAACCCCCAGAGTCGAACACGACTGGACTTAATGTCAGGGGAAAACCTTTACCTTTACTTAGGCCATACTTCTTAAAAATACTTGTATAATAATTCTATATTTGTATGTTATAAGTTGTATTGCAATGCTTTTAGTTGTGAGTTGCGTTGTGTCTCTGTATGGAGAGAAAAAGTGGGATATACAGTAAATGAACATAATAATAATATAATAACTGATGGCTCTTTATCAAGGTAGCATTGACCAGCCAAACTATTATACGTTTATTATTTTTGTCCCATCTGTGATCTATCTTGCTACATGTCTTCATCTGGATGTGTGGTCTTGTTTCTAGTTAGGTTGGATATAGTTATTTGAGTGTTGGAGTACAACCTAGAAGACCAGGGTTTAAATCTCCCACTTCATCATGGAAACCCACTGTGTGACCTTAGACAAGCTGCACTCTCAGAGGATGGCAAAAGGCAACTTTCCCAAAAAAGGAAAATCTGTGATATGCTGGCTCTCATTGAGTCAGAACTAAAAACTCACAATTACATTAAACCCAGTGTTGTGGACTGTCATCAAAGAGGTACATGATACATTTGTAAACATTATTAGGATGGGGGCATCATTAAGGATTATTAACCACAGGGTTTTTTTTCTATCCTTGTCATTTGCCCTGCTTTGCTTCATCCCAATTAACTTTAAAGCTCCTTCCAGCCTTTTCTGAGCTGTTATCACCTACTAATACATCCTCCAGAGCTCAGAAAACCCCTCATTACACAACCCAACAGATGATTCTGTCAAATGATGCAATTACAGAGCCATCTCAGACTCGGCAGGAAACCCAAGGTCCAGAGTATAGCGTAACAATCAGTTGATTTTATTATGTCTTACTTCCTTCATCTGATTTCTTTCCTGTCATTTTTCACTGGATGTCTTGAGCAGGCAGAAAAGACAGATTCTCCCTCCCACATTCCACCCCTATGGAGAATGAGTTTGATAAGACACATTCACTGCTCTGTGGCATCCACTCATTTACTTACAAACTTTCATGGGCACATGGTCTATCTAGAAACATAGAATCATGGAAGCACTGGGTTGGAAGAGACCTCGTGGACCATTCAGTCCAACCCCCTGCCAAGAAGCAGGAAAATAACATTCAAAGCACTCCCAACAGATGGCCATCCAGCCTTTGCTTAAAAGCTTCCATCTGTGCATTATATGAAATTCTGTGAGAGTAACTTTACTTTCCCCAACTCTACTGTTCTTCTTGCATGTTGTACCTTCATGAGAGAAAACATAAGGTATGTATGAATAATAGCCACTGTATATGGGATATCTCTTTTGCTTATCTGCCCCCTTTTCTCTCTTAGAATGCATTGCTAGAACATTCTGCTCTCAATTTATGAGTCAGTTTCTCCAAGATCTGCAGTTGAGCAGATTTTGTCATGCCAAGTGTGCATGCTGAGAGCGTCTAATATTTTCCAGTCTCTAGCAGTTTCAAGGACAGGAGGACGATCACGCTTTTATATACCAATACTTCATCCTTGCAAGAAAAAAATAGAGAGTAACAACAATTCAGTACAGCATTTTATTGACTGACCTGTCCTTGACACTAGCACATTATGCACTTGTTTCCAGAAACAAGAGGCAGGTGGACAAGTAAGCCACGAGGGAAGAGAGACCACGTCTCGCAGTATCTTTTATAACATAAAAATAATTGCCTCTTGTTACATCTCAAGAGGTTAGGAAGAGAAAAATGCCCAAGGTGGACAATTTTAAAAACATGTTCCTCTGACTCTGCAGGGAGGGATTTTGGTAGTCTTGATATACCAGTATGGATATACCTTATTTAGGTATGCTTTCAAAGTCCGCTTGGTCCCAGCCATCCCATAAACTTCCTCTATGAATCAGTTGTACTTCTAATCTTTAGTCATATTTATGGGTGCAACACAATAGGATTCAAATGGGAATAGATTAATTTCAGAGAACTATTCTTGTACAATAATGAATGCAAAAAGTGAAATATATTTATTTAGAACAGTGTTTTTCAACCTTTTTTGAGCCGCGGCACATGTTTTACATTTACAAAATCCTGGGGCACACCACCAACCAAAATGACACTCTAACACAGTAATATATATAGTTAATATGTTTTTAAATGTATTTCTACACTTAGTGTGAAACCTGAGCCTGTTTCGATGAACACAACATAGATGTCCTGGCAGGAATGGCAGAAAGACACACATGAAGGTCTTGCTCAACAGCTGTCAGTCTCTGTGTGTGTGTGTGTTTTTTTTATTTTTATCGCAGTCAAGCTAGAGAAGCTCATCTCACACAGATATGTGGTTGAAAACGGGAGCAATGTCAAAATAGACCAACAGAAAATACTGGAAGGGTTTGGTGGGCATTAACCTTGAGTTTTGGAGTTGTAGTTCACCGACATCCAGAGAGCACTGTGGACTCAAACAATGTTGGATCAGGACCAAACTTGGCATGAATACTCAATATGTCCAAATATGAACACAAATGGAGTTTGGGGAAAATAGACCTTGACATTTGGAAGTTACGGTTTCTGGGATTTATTGTTAACACACAATCAAAGAGCATCCTGAACTCTTGCAACAATAGAATTGAACCAAACTTGGCATATTGCATTCTCATTACCAACAGAAAGTACTGAAAGGGTTTGCTTGGGAATTGACCTTGAGTTTGGAAGTTGTAGTTCACCTACACCCAGAGAGCACTGTGAACTCAAACAATGTTGTTATGTTGTTGTTTGTTTTCTATCCAGAATCACAATGTTGGAAGGAGGCTCACCACTTTAAGGTCCCTAAAACAGGCATGGGAAATCTTCGGCCCTCTGGGTGCTTTGGACTTCAATTCCCACCATTCCTAACAGCCTGAGGCCCTTTCCTGCTTAAGTGGCTGAGGGGGGGAAAGGAAAAGAGCCTGAGGCTGCTAGGAATGGTGAGAGTTGGAGTCCAAAACACCTGGAAGGTCCAAGTTTGCCCATGCCAGCTTTCGACAGAGACCTCTTCCTCTCCCTTCCCCTTCGCGTCCTTTCTTCCCCCTCCTGCCTTACACTTACTTTTTCTTCTCCACTCGGGCTCCCTTTTTCAGGGGGGGAGGGGGGAGGGAGGGAGGAAGATGTGACCCGTGCGGGCGTTACTGCACAGACTTGCCCCACGTCTTCCTCTCTCCCCCCTCCCCTCCTGAACACACTCACGCTGCCCCCTCAGATCAAAATGGTGGCAGCGTGAGCAAAGTGAGGCAAAGCAAGTAGAGCGAGGCTGGGGAGAAGGGAGCCCAAGTGGAGAAGAAAAAGTGTTCAGCAGGAGGGGAAAGAAAGGGTATTGGAGGCTCCAATTTCCCATGGCACACCTCCAATTTCCCGCGGCACACTGGTTGGGAAACACTGATTTAGAAGATTTGAAGTTCAACCAGGAAACTTGAGCAGCCAGTTGCTAGACATTAACTCAGAAGATGGCAGTTTCTCTAATTTGGCTGTTTTGAACTTTCAAGAATTTTGGATATAAGGGATAATTTCTGAATCCACAGATTTAATACATTAATGCCACATGATTATACATAAAGGATAATACTGTACGTAACATTGTTGTTTCCTTAAGGAGGTTGGCAACAGAGTGTTCTAAACTTAGATGCAGCTCACTTTTATTTTGAGCAACTGAAGAAGTCAGTGGCTAAGATATTTTGCTAACTCAACCAGAAACCATGGTAATAAATGTTAAGTAAATTAGTATGTATTTGTTTAGGGGAAATAATTTATATAGCACTTCAAAGTACGAAAAGAATCACTTCAGAAATATAATGTAAATTTTGTTCTCTGTGAATTTACGTTGTCAGATCAGGTGGCTTGCAGAAATCAGATCACCGGTATCTAATGATGGCTGGAAACACATATTGGCTGCCATCCTGTTAATGACATTTACATGCATATATCATTGTGTAGGACCAATTATTCACCATAGTAGAACAGACATATTCTGCTGACTGCAGCAGAAGTAGAGTTGTGCATACAGTGACCTTGAGTGTTGTGGTTATGCATTGCACATCACAATTTCACATTGCAGTTGTGTATTGTACATTGTGGCTGCAAGTTGCATGGGCCTAATTGTGGATTGCTCGTGGTGCACCATTTACATGCAGCCGTTTGCACAACTGGTGCGGAGTTTTGGGCTTGAGTGTCATCAGTACGCTTATGACACTCAGCTCATTCTGAGGATGGAGGGCAGGCCTGGCTCTGTTCCCAATAATTTCCAACATTGCCTCGAGGCCGTTACTGGATGGCTGTGAGCCAGTAGGTTGAAGGTGAATCCAGCGAAGACGGAGATCTTGTGGCTCGGTCGCCCGGGCAATGGGGAGGTCCAGCTTCCGACCCTGGACGGTGTGGCGTTATGCCCATCGCCTTCTGTAAAGAGCCTGGGAGTTCATTTGGACTCCCAACTGACCATGGAGACCCAAATCTCCATGGTCAGTAAAATAGCTTTTTCCCATCTACGACAGGCAAGGCGGCTGGCCCCCTATTTGTCCCGGAGCGACCTGGCCACGGTGATCCAAGCCACTTTCATCTCGAGACTGGATTACTGTAACGCCCTCTATGTTGGCCTTCCTCTGTCGGTGACCTGGAAGTTTAAGCTGGTGCAGAACACTGCCGCCCGACTCCTGTCTGGTACTCCAGCAGGTTGTCACATAACACCTATCTTGCAGGATCTGCACTGGCTCCCAATTGAGCACCGGATCACCTTCAAAGTGTTGGTACTGACCTTTAAGGCATTACACGGCCTGGGGCTAATGTACCTGAGGGACCGGCTTACCCCATTTTGCTCTACGAGATCACTGCGGTCAGTAAACAACAACTTGCTGACAATTCCCCCCACTAAGACACTCAGGCTGACAGCAACCCACAGGAGAGCATTCTCGGTGATCGCCCCAACACTGTGGAACGCTCTCCCGGCCGAGACAAGAGCCCTTCAAGACCTCCTGTCTTTTAGGCGATCATGCAAGACATTTCTCTTCCGACAAGCCTTCGGCCCATAAGTTACCATCAGTGTCCCAGCTTCCTTGATGTCTTGCTGCTTATATTGTATTGTGCTGTGTATTGGTCGTTACACAGCATCCTGTGTTTTTAATCTTTGATTTTAGAGTGTATAATGTGTTTTTAACTATGTTCTATTTTAACTATGTTTGTTGTGCTTGACTTGTTGTGAGCCGCCCCGAGCCACCCAGGAGTGGCGGCCTAGAAGTCTAATAAATAAATAAAATAAATTTATTAGACACTGCAGAACAGCACCTGGAAATTGACATATGTTGCACAGTGTTGCTATTCTGTATAGAAGTTAGGTCATGCTGGCATACCATGTCTTCATATGCAGATATTCATGCTGTGTTGGGGTGATGCTGGATTGCAGCCATTGTCTCAGGCAACAGAGCCTCGAAGAGTCCTCTGTTTTCAACAAAAATCTTATCTTTTTCAATAGACAGAAAATAGGCTCACTGAGGGAATGGGAATCCAGTCCACTTTGGAGCGTAGCCAGCATTCGTCATCTACAACTAGCAAGGGCAGGATTTATGCATGCTGATGACATCATTCCAAACGCAGCTTGACAGGAAAGTGAAATTAAGTACACTGAAGCTATTCTGTTTCATTTTGCCAAGTGTAAAAGGTATTCAGGCAACTTCAGTCTACTTTTCTAAATTACCAAAACTTATTAAAACTAATGGAGTAACAAAGGGGATTCCCTAAGCTAACATGATTTATTAAACATGTTATTAACTGCTATCAAATTGACTTTGACATATGGGGTCCTTATGAATAAGATGCCTCTTCATCATTTGGTCTTCAACAATCCTGCTCAGTTCTTATAGACTCAGGGTTCCTGAATTGATCCTATCCATCTGGAATTTCCTTGCTGCCTTCTACTTTACCAAGCATGATTGTGTTTTCTAGTGAAAAACATAGCAGAAAGAAAAGCAGGTTTTCCAGATCTACTCATCTTTTTACTTAGGGCGGGGCTGTCCAACAGCGGCCCCAGGGCCGTACACGGCCCCCTAGCCCCTTTCCTCTGCCCCCCTCAGCATTTTAATTAAAAAAAATAGAAAAATAATAATAAAAATTACCCACTTCCGGGTTTCGGAGCAAGTATCGCGAGACTACGCGAGCCACACGGGATTTCGCTTTCAACGCGAGATCACGCCTGCGTTGAGAGCGAAATCCCGTGTGGCTCGCGTAGTCTTGCGATACTCCTCCTATTGCCGAAATCTCAGCTACTGAATCTCTGCGGCCCACACAGACCTTCTTCGGCGCCTGGCTCGGTTGGTCGTGGTCTGTCTCGTGGATCAGCTTCTCCTGGATCCTGCACGTTTGGGAAGGTAGGCAGAATCAGGGGGCTCCCCTTATGTTAATATTAAATATATGGAATTGTTTATTTATGCCCCCATTGTGTTCCATTCTCTCCCTCTCCCCTTATGTTAAGGGGAGGGAGAGGGGGCAGAGGAGGGGGAGGGGCGGAGCCAGGGGCAGGGCAGGGGCGGAGCTGGGGGCGGAGGCAGACCCTTCAGCCCCTTAGGTCATCAGTGACTGGAATTCCGGCCACAGGTCCGGTAGAAGTTGGACAGCCCTGACTTAGGGCAAGCATCCATTGTAACAGTCAAGTCAATTTGAATCAGTTGAAAATGCTATTTTAAAGAGCTTGTGGATTCTTTGTCCTTTAAATATATATGAAAATCTATTATGTAATATTTGTTCAACTGCATCTCTTAGTAATGTTGGAGACTTTGAATCTGTATCCTTCTGTCTTGACTGTTTCATCTAATCTTACATGTTACAGTTTTTTCAGTACTTTCTAGATTGTGAGTTTCAGAAAGAGGTGTGGGAGAGATCTCTTCCATCCTGTGACTTCTGGATATTGGATGTTCCAGGATTTTAACTTGTGCCCCATGTTCTTCAACATATGTATAAATAAAGTCAGAAATTTGAGTTTTAATATTACCTCGTAGCAGCATAGCAATGAAATTCAGCGCGACTTCTTTTATTCACTTGGATGTGTAGAATGAACGCTGTGGAACAATAAGGTGAAGGATATGGAAAAATGGAAGAAAGTGGGGTGCCTAATTTCAATGGTTCATGAAATCAGCTCTGAAGACAGTTGCATTTATCTTAAATTGTCAGATGTGCAGCTTGGTCGTACCCCTTGACATATCGTAGTCTTGAGAAGTACATGTAGCAACTTGCACACTGGTGTCCCAGCTTTATTTTTATTTGAAGGAACTGGACCTGTTTGTTGGTTAGCTGCAAACACCATGACTTCAATGTGTCTTATATGGAGCTGACTCTCAAGATGGTTGTAAACTTCACTGATGCAAAATCAGGCTGATCAGATGGTGGATGAGCCAAAAAGTTTAATACAGCTCTAATTTTCCCGATATCTTAATTGACTATCTGCCAGATGAGATCATTCTAGGCCCACAATAATTCAGTTGTCATTGTTATAATTAACATATTTTAGTATGAGATAAAACTGCAAGCTTGGAACCTGGATTTTGTTTTTGCTTTTTGAAGAAAACATCAATAGTGTATGTGAGGGAGGTGTCTTTTGCTGATAATGACTTTCTACTGCAATCTCTTGTGTCCCCTGTTCATCTGTCGGTACATATTTGAGGACTGTTTGGGGGCAATGCAAGAAAAAGTTGACAAAAATTACACCCCCTTTTGGCCTGAGCATCAATCTTTGCTAGTCTGCAGTCCCTCCCATTTACAGAAGGGCCACTAAAAAGGCAAACCCCTGAATTTGTCTGAGATTTCCATTTATTAAGTAGGTTTTTGCATGATAGATTTAGGTAGATCCCTGATTAGCATTTGCTTTGGTGAAAAACTATCAAGCAGCTCTTGAATCTCTCCAACTCACTCCTAGTTGGTTTTTGGACCAATAGTATAATTTCCATGCTCAAAAGTGAACTCCTACCAAAATCTGTTTGCATCATCTCTGTTGCTTTCATATACATCTCCTCTTTTCCTCTAGGACCAGCTAGTTCTGTTTAAGAAAATATATTTGCCTTCAATTCTTCTAGTTTCCAAATTCTACTTCAGCCTACATCTCAAGGCCATGTCTCATATTTTTCCATGATTCCTTTCAATATTGCCACATTTCATGTATTGTCTATTTTTATACTTTCCTTCCAGTGTTAAACTGTTCCTCAGCAATTGCAGCATGCTTCTAATGCTTGTTCTTCTTGAAAGTACCATGGTATTAGCAATTGTGCATTTTGTGTGTGTGTGTGTGTGTTGTTGTTGTTGTTTTTATTAAAAAAACCTCTCATGTTGAACAAAATATAGATCCAATAGGTTATCTGTAATATTTACCTGTTACTCTTTCTGAGCAATATACCAGTGTTAAGAGGCTTATTCATTTCTGCTTTCAGAAGTAAATGCCAGTCAATGCAACTTTGATTCTGATATAAGCAACCTGGGTTTGGGGGGAGGGGTTAGTCATCCCTTTTCCTCACTTTCAGCCTTGCATTTTCTTCCGGCTTAGGTTGCTATTAACACCTAGGCAAATTTTGTAATTTTTATCTAAACATATCCTGTTAAGTTCTGTTGGAATAAGTAGGAATTTAATTGGAAATCTCTTTCAATATCAAGCCCCAGATAGTGTGTGTGTGTGTGTGTGTGTGTGTGTGTGTTCCTAGATTTGATAACAAAACAATATTTCAATTGCCAACCTTTCCCCATAGTAATAACATTTGTTTTTTATCGGGAAACAACGCTCTCAGATATTATGACTGACAGGTAATTCCTGTACATAGGCTCAAATCTTTTGCTTGTTATTTGCTCTCAACCTAGATTTGACTGACAGTGATCTCATGAATGAGAGAGCCCCAAGAGCCCTCGACATCAATTGCCCTTCTCAGGTCTTGCAAACCTAGAGCTGCAATGTTTTTGATTGAGTCTATCAATCTATAACATGCTCTTCCTCTTTTCTTCGTCCAATTTTCCTCGAATGATTGTTTACAAGGGCTTATGTCATGTTATGACTTGCCTAATATGCAGTAATCTCAATTTAGTCATTTTGACTTTTAGTAATTTGCTATAGGACCCTATTGAGTTTTTTTTTAATAGCCCATAATATCGATTAAACTCTCTCATATCACAAGTCAGATGAGTTTATTCTCTTCCTCTCAGCTTTCTTTAGTGTTCACCTTTCTCAACTATACTTAGAAACTAGCAATACAATGACATAGATTCTGACATGATTCTGATTTTCCTAAGTACCCAAGATTTAAAACCTTGAGGTTTCTGAATATGTCTGTTTCCAGCATCATACAACCTAATTAATTTGTCTTTCTCCTGCAGAATTAGGGTTCATGAGTTCTTGTGACCCATCATACTGGGTTGATTTTTCCCTTGCAACAAACAATCTGAATACATCCATAGAGTAAAGAACATGGGGACAAGCTACCCTTTGCCAAACAAAAGCCCTGCTCATTGTATAAATAGTATTACTGAAAGTGGCATTTAGAGGCATTTATTGGCTCTGGCAATTAATATGTGTGTGCTTATCTGCCTTCAAGTCACCTGTAGATTTATGATAACCCCTGAATTGCATATGGTTTTCTTAGTCAAAAAATATCCAAAGGTGGTTTTTCCTGTTCATTTATCTGAAATATAGCCTACAACATCTAGTGTTTGTTTTGGCAGTCTCACGCACATATACGAGCCCGAGCTGACCTTGCTGAGCTTCTAAGATTAGATTGATATCTGGTTCCTTTAACATATTTAGGAGGTGATATACAGCCATTGTAAATGGTGGCCATAACAAGATGTTCTAAGGTAAATACAGATCTCCCTCAAAACAGTTGATATCACAACATCTTGTGACTGCAAATTAACTGACACTGACCGTTCTGTTATTGATTGTTTGCCTGATATTGCAGCTTCGCCATTCAAGCAACTTCCAGTCGTGGATACAATTGCAAAAATGTGCAAGCATTAGGAAGGCTACACCTAACTCTTTATCCCTCAGCATTGTTACTTCCACAGCACTTCAAAGTTGATTTAACTATATGTACACAATGTTTTCATGTTTGTTTGAGCTATAATACATATTTAATTATGCATTGAAACACAAAAAGATGTAAATAACCACCTTCCTCTTCCACATTACTTAGAATGTATTTCATTTGCTGTTGAAGGGGTTTCATTGAAGTATGGCATTAAAATTTAAAGTTGAGATCACAAGTACAGTAGACCCTTGGTATGCCCAAGGGTTCTATAACCCCATTGACACTGAAATCCATGATAGATAGATAGATATTTATTTACGGTCGAAGACCAACATCATATTATACAAAAAATAGAACACTATAAATGTTAAAACTCCATTCAACTCTAAAATTAACACCAAAAGTATCTGGCCTATTGTGTTTCCGCGTGCAGTTTATTATGCTGGTTCCTCGTGACCAGAACGGCCATGAGATATTTGGCCACCAAGTTGGTTATCTCCTTGTGTTTGTCATCAAGCAGCCAGTATAGGTAGAATTCCTCAGGTCTACCAGGTAAACGGGACAGGATTGGTGAAATTAAGGAGAGGCGGGCATCCAAATACAAAGGGCAGTGAAAGAACACATGCTCTATAGATTCAACCATCCCTGCATCGCAGGGGCATATACGTTCATGATAGGGTGTTTTTGTGTACCTTCCCAGTAACACAGCTGTTGGCAGAGCATTGACTCGGGCCAGAGTAAACACTTTCCTATGTTTCGGATTTGTTAAGTTTGTTAAATAATTTTGTGTAGCAAAGGGTACGTTAGTACTGCATTTTAGTAGTGGATGGTATCTGGCACAGGCTAGATGTTTTTGGTAATCTATATCCATTATTCTGCGCCTGACTGCTACTCTAGCATTCATATATCCCAAGTGGTCCAGTTCGTCTTCCTGTAACCCTGACAATTTGAGATTTCTGAGAATCGTATTTTTCCATGTAGACCTGAAAGAGTCTGTCAGGGTTAAAGGGGCCAGTCCTTTAGGTAAATGTTTTAACTTTAGCCAGAAGTTTAGTGTAAGAGTCTGGACTCGTGCCTCCATGGAGGGTAAGCCTGCTTCTAAACGCAGGGTGTTGTTAGGGACGCAGCATGGAGTTGCTAGAATACTTCTCAGGAATTTGGTTTGGACTTTTTCGAATGTGTCCAGTTTTTTGAAGGCACATACTTGTGCACCGTACAGAAGTTGGGCAATTATTTTCGCTGCAAACACTTTTGTGACAGCTGGGATATATTGGCCTCCCTTGGTGAAATAAAAATTCTTAATGGCTCTACAGGCTCTTTGCACATTATCTGTTGCTGATTTTATCTGTTCATTCCACCGACCCGAAGAATGGAACGTGATCCCCAAGTATTTGTATTTCTACTTGTTCGATAGGTAATCCGTTGATAGTCCATTTTGGTCTGATTTTTCATCTGGTAAAAATCATTATTTTGGTTTTACTGTAGTTTATAGTTAGGGAATCTTTTTCACAGTATCTTTGGAGTTCTAGTAATTGTCACGATGCACGGACTTGACCGGCCCCTTAATCACACACACAGAGATGGACTGAAGGCTAACTACTTTATTGAATAATAAACAGTTCAAAGGAATATTGTCGATAAAATAGCAAAAGCAATCCAAAGGCTGTAAGCAATCAATTGTCCAAAAGCAGCTTGATGAATAATCCAAAGGCTTGGCAAAGCTCCGCGCAACAACGTGGATTCAGGAACAAGGCAAAATGCAAAAGGCAAGGCAAGACTTGGTGGCCACTAGCCAACTTAGCTTCGTGGACCAACTTCACTACACGTCTACCCAGAAGAGACGTGGCCGAAGTACTGGGGATTCGTTCCCACGGATCCTATACTTAATCTTTCGGCCGAGGTCCCCGACGCTCTAGGCTTTGTCGTCTGCAATCTCTGCTGACAGACCTCGGCCTGTCTAGGCTGTGGTACCATCCCCTTCTGCTATACTCGATGCTTCGTCTTCTGTCAAAGGTTCGGCCTTGTCTCCCAGCACCTGGGTCTCTATCTCCATGAGAGCTCTCCTCCCTAGAATCTTCCCAGCCGCTCTCTTCCATGTTTTCACTCACAGGATCCTGTGAACCTCTCCCACCTGGCCGTTCATAACTTTCGCTATCACTGCTTTCCATTTGCACCTGGTTATCTATCTCTACATAAGGGTCAAGCCAACCTCCTTCCCATGCCAAACTTTCTGTGGACGAAGGAGGCCCACTGATGGGAAACGCTCCTTCTGGTAACCCTTCTAAATCCTCTTCAGAATCTATCTCTGCTGGTGCAGGCCCTAATGCTAATGGAACCCCCGGTCCTATTCCCTGGCCCCCAGGCACAAACGAGAACTGCTGTGCTACACTAATAGCCTTTTTAAACCAATTTGTGAATAAGATACTATGGCCGCATCATCTGCATACAGTAGCGTAGAGATTGGTCTGTGGGCTAAGCGCGGGGGGTGGAAATGATCCCCCTTCAGAGCTTTTACCATAGAATTTATATATAAGTTAAATAAGGTGGGGGCCAGAATACATCCCTGCCTCACGCCTCTGTTGGCAGAAACTATTCCGGAGAAGTGGCCAGTCTGGGAGCATCTTACTCTGAGTGAGGTGTTGTGGTATAGCCCTTGAATTAAAATTAAGAGTCTTCTGTCTATTGATGAGCACTCTAGTTTCTTCCATAGTTTGTCTCTCGAGATCAGATCAAACACAGATTTAAAATCAATAAAAGCAGTATATAATGCTCCTCTGTCCGGGACAGAATATTTTTCTGCTAAATGCTGTAGGATTAGACATTGATCCAAGGTGGAACGTCCTTCTCTAAACCCAGCTTGTTCGTCCTCAAGAATGTTCTCTTGTTCTATCCAGTCCATCAGTTTTAGATGTGAGAAGCATAAAGTTTGCTAACAATACTTAGCAAACTGATTGGTCTGTAGTTTGCTGGGTTGGAACGTTCTCCTTTTTTGTATATCGGGATAATTGTAGCCATTCCCCATTCTGTAGGGAATGTAGCTGTCTGGTCTATCCTGGTAAACAGACGTGCCAAGACTGGTGTCCACCAGACCTTGTTTGTCTTTAAGAGTTCTGCCGTTATATTGTCACAGCCAGGGGCCTTGCCAGGCTTTAATCTACTGATTAAATTCTTGATCTCTAACTCAGTTACCCGGGGCCAACTGGGTGTTGAATCTATATCCAGGTTGCCCTTCCTCATAGTAACCGTGCTGGGCGTATATATGTTTTTAAAGTATTCTTCCCATGTGTGTGCTGTAATATGGCAGCCTACGCTGAGGGCACCATGTCTGATATCACCTGCAACGATTTTCCAGAACAGAGCTGAATTATTGGACTTTGCAGCTGTAATTAATTTATCCCAGGCACTCTTCTGGGCTTGTGACTTCTTTTGTTTGATTACTGCTTTATATCTTGCTTTTATAGTAAACCAATCCTGAGGTATCTGACATAAATTCTTGCTTCTGTAAGTTTTATATATCTTCATCAAATCTTTTTTAAGGGCTTTGCATTCACTGTCAAACCAAGGTTTGTGTGTGTGAACTTTCCTATTCATATTGTTGCAATACTTGGCAGTCAATAACTGTTGCAGTAGTGCTATCACATTTTGGTAGAGTGTCATCATGTCAGCTGGTTGGGTAGTTAAAAGTATTTGTGAGTGTAATTGAAGAAAAGCATCAGATTGCAAGGCGTTCTTAACTGCCATATCTAAATTATGAGTCCATTTTGCTCTGATAGTCCTTGGTCCCTCTTGTGTATCACAGGAGGGAGTTTGTTCCAAATGAGTGTTTCTGTCACAGGTCTTTAGGTTGAGTGCTAAAGGTAGATGGTCACTGGTCAGCTGTTTGTCAACCCGAAAGTTTTCAATTAGATCCAGTCCTCTATAGAAAACTAATATGTAGTCAATTGTTGAGGCTCGTGATCCTGACACATAAGTAAATTCCCCTGGCTTGTCACCAGTCACAGAGCCGTTCAAGATTACAAGATCTAAATTGTTGGACATATGTAGTAAGCATAGCCCCGCATAGTTATGACCTGCGTCCTTAGATTCTCTCTCTGGTATTGGATGAGCGGTATCGGATTTTAAATGGGTTTGGTGGAAGAAGTCGAAGAGGTCAGAGTCATTGTGGCCCAGCCTGGCGTTGAAATCGCCCACTACTATCACAAGTGCATCGGAGTATGTGGTTGCCCATTTATCGATGTATTCCTCAAGCTTTTGCCAGTCTAGTTTGACTAAGCTTCTAATTTTCCTGGGTGGGAGATAAACATTAAATAGTAAGTATTTGGTAGAGTTAAATGTGATAAGAGTAGCAAGGGCTAACTGCAGCAAGGGTTCTAGCTTTGTAACTTTGGTCTTCAGTTTTGTGGATACAAACATGTTGATTCCTCCACATGCCCTGTCTCTTTTGGTTTTAATTTTGGCATTTAATGAGTGCCATAGTTATGCAACTCTATATTATCAAGTGCCCAGGTCTCTTGCACCAGGATAAAGTCAAATTTTTGAATGTATCCTAGAAATTCAGGTTCGGCCTGCTTGTTCCGTCATCCCGCAATGTTCCAGGAGAGGATGGATAAGTGAGCTTGTTGTTGGGGAGGTATACATTCAATTTGGCCTGTAGGCCAGTGGTATCATTCTGTCCTGTTAGTTTCAGCTAGAACTTTCTGTTTGGGACCTTCTGCAATTGTGATGTTATCCAGTTCTGGTGTTACTCTACTTACATTTGAGCTCCGCGGTTTACTGATCTTAATTATGGGGGTAAAGGGAACCCCTTTCTTGGGAGGAGAGTTAGCCAACTCTTCTATCCCAAGGTATCTCATGTCAGTCCAAGTGGCTATGTCCTTTTCATGGCTTTTGTTGGTGTCGCTAACTTTTGAACTACAGTTCTCAGTCTGCAAGTTTTTTGGTGTGGTTTGTTACTAAGAACATCTTCAGAGCATCTATCCTATTTATAATCACCCTTTGTGAGCTACTGGGAAGATCAATGAAGGACCTTACTAATCTTAGTTCTTCCGGTTCAAATTGGGGCGGTTCCAGGTACTCTGGATGTTGGCTGCCTGTATACGTGTCATCCTTAAAATGTAAGTCTCTCTCGGATCTACTTTTAGAAGGTGGGACTTCTCCTATTATCTCCTTTTCTGTTTCCGGTGTTTCCCAAATTTTTGCTGGTACTTCTCTCTTATCCAGATCAAGTAGACTGCTGGGTTTTGATCGATCTTCAAAAAATCTAGTAAGGATCAGGTCCAATCTAGCAAAAAAGTTCTTGGTTTGATAAATGAAATGAGCTATGTCTTGATCCTTAAAGGTTACAAGAGCATGTACCTTAGTGTTATTGTATTCAATATATTCGATGTCTAGTATATCTGATTTCTCCACTGCCCCTGGTAAGACCTCTCCTATGACGTCAAGCAGATGTTCCATGTGTGTCTTATCTGTCATAGGTTTCCTTATCCTAGGATAATTTAGGAACACCACTTTGTTTGGGATCAAAGTTAGTTTTGGGTTCCATCCTGATTTAGGGTCTTTTAAGTCCTCTCTTTCCCCCGAGTGGGATACAGCATTGTTGGCTTGTTGTCGACCAGTCCTGCTTCTGAGTTCTTGCGTTGTTGTTGACTTTTTTCGTTGAGTTCACTTTCTATAACTTCTATTTGGTCTTTCTCTGGGCTTTTGGCTAATTGCTTGGTTACTGTGCTTTTACAGCTGTCTTTTTTTGTCCTGTTGCTTCTTTTGCTTTTGCTGTCTTCTTTGGTGCTCTTTGGTGACTTGGGTTTATTCTGTCCTTCAAGCAGCTTCCAGAGTTTTAGAAGATCTTTCTTTTTGACCCCAGGGCCAAGTTGTCTCTGCTTTTTCCCCGCAGCATTTGATGTTTTTGCTTTTCTTTCCTTGCTTGAGAAGTTCTTTCTGTCTTTTTGACTGCTTCTGCTTTCCTGCAGGCATCTTCTCTGTTGGTGTTGAGTGCTGGCTGTCTTTTCCCTTTAACTTGTGATCTATTTCGATAATGGCTTCGGTAATAGCTGTTAACATTCTATTACTGCTGGCTAAAAATGTTTTCATAAATCCCAATTCGCTTGCTATATTGGAGATCTTTTCCTCAAGCTGCCTGCTCAGCACTCTGCAATCTGGGGTTGGTTTCGGTGTGCATTCCAGGCTAAGTTTGGAAGCAATAGTATACTTTTTTCCCATCTGGGAAGTTAGTTCTGGTTCTGGTTCTGACTCAGTCAAAATGTCCTTCTCCAGTTCTTCCGACTCCCCTGCAAGCGTGGGTTGCATGGGTTGCAAACTGTTGTTACAGCTGTTATACCTTAAATCAGGTGCTACAGATCCACTCCACGCCAATTCGTCTGCTAGATTAGGTGTTTTCATCTGTATCGGAGAAATTATGACTGCATCCCTCAGGTCAATTGACCAATCTAATGCTGCAGGGCTTGGACATATCTCCTTCTCCGCCTTCTCCTCCTCAGTTTTCTTTTCATGGCTGAAAAACTGTGTGATCTTTGTCTGTGTTGCTTCTCCCCCCCCCCCCTTTTCCTTCTTTCTCCGGGTGTTCACTGCAGCTTGAGATTGGAGAGGGAGTAAGAGCTGCCTGTAATTGTTCCTTGTATACACCATCTTAAAGAGATATGATGGTCTTTTCTCTTCTGGGTGCAATACAGCAAAGGAGGTCTGTGTTGTTTTGTAATTTTTGCAGCTTGTAAATTTAGATATTAAATAAGATATCAGTTAATGCGACCACAGTCATTCGGTTGGAAACCGGTCTCTCTCTGAGGTTACTCTCTGCGTGTAACTGGTAGTAGGGAGGTCTTAAATGCTGTCTGTAGATGTGATATTGCTTTTGGCAGTACTTCTATAAAGTTCCACAGTTCAAAACTGATAAGCATGAAGCCTCGAGTCCTCCCACATTCCAAACAGTGAAGAAGAGTCCGAAAGAGTCCGAAAGAATCCAGCAGAAAGGAGAACTTAAGCCAAATATAATGATAACATGGGAGCTTTCTCACCATGCGTCTGCTCCCGTCCGGGCTTCCGACCTTCTCCCTGAAATCCATGAATATTCAAGTCCCATTTTATACAGGGGCATTAAAAAATATTTTCAAGCTGTGAACAGGTAATTGTAATTCATTACAAGTAATGGCATTACCTATGGCAATTTCCTTTCTAAACCAGCAAAGAAGACCAGCTGTAGAGTTATTACATTCTTGGAAATATTTTTAAAAACATATTTTAACATAATTCTCTGACCCATATCATCTTCAATTTACTGATGTTATCTTCTAATAACGATAACAACCTGAAATGTAAGGTTGAGTTTCCGTCTGATTAGTTTTTAGTTCATCATTGCTTTGTGATTTTCCATATGGTTTGATGCTGCAAATTGGCTAACAATTGAGTTATATATTTATGCTTCTCTCTTTTTGCTTGTTATATATATTGAACGTTGTTCCTAGGTAGATGTTCTGAAACTGCTGTAAATGCTTCAGAGCCAAATAGTAAAGAAAGACATCTGGACCAGCACTGTGTAGTTAAATAAACATCTGTCCTCATTTCACTGACAAATGGCCCCCATATCTCAATCCAAAAGGAGGGGTACATGTTTCCCCTTCAATGCAACCAGGACTCTTTCTTGCTCTCAAGCAATGAGATGAGGCAAGATATCCCCTTGGAGCTGCCCACAACAGGAATGGGAATGAGTTACTGTGGAGGCAGAAATAGTGGCACTAGTTACAGTTTTGAAGTAATGCTCCAACTTCTGCTTAAATTTGCTTTAACCATTTGTTCAACAAGGCTTCTCAGTATGAAATGAAACCACAAAGCGTGTTATGCTGTGCACTTTCACAGTCTATCACATCAGTCTTTGAGGATAGCCAAAACTGTTAACATTTTACAGATACTATAAATTTGGAGAGAAAAGTATTGGGTTGGCCAGATTTCATATCCATATATTCAGGGCTTGAATTAATGAGCCTTTGCTGTTCTCGTCGCATTTAAAATCTTTTACTGCTAGATTGAGGTCAGTGAACTTTCATTTTACTATCAGTTTTTCCTAGCCAATGATACTTTTCCTGTGACCTTGCTAAAGTTCTAGATTTTAGTTGACTTGCCATAAAGTCTCACCCAGAAGGACAAATTAATAGCTTGGTTAAGTCCAAAAAAGCAGAAGCCAGTGCCTAATAGTAGTGTCATCAACATTTTAATAACTTCTTCAGTAAGTTCATGTAGGAATTTTTCCAAAGGTATGTCTCTTTAGATCACACTGTTTATGCAAAAGTTATTTGGGGAAGGCAAGACTAGCAGTTATTTCTTAAGCGTTTAAAGAATCAGCAAATGTATCCTGCATTATTGTTCCCACTCCCCCTCATTCTAATAATGGAAATGAACATCTTGTCATATTTCTTACTATACCTGGAATGAAAAATATTGTATTTTATTGCATAATAGTGGCACCCCCCCCCCCTTTCCCTTTATAAGGGGGTGTACAACTATTATGCAGTGAAATTTTGGCCTGGCAGCCAAAGGAGGACCCATAGGCCTCCCCTCCCCCAATTGCTGCCCATGGGCAGCCAAGCACTTTGGGGCCTCTGCCGACTACCAGCAAAGGGACACCCATAGGCCTCACCCACTGGCACACGTGGGCAAGCAAGGCCTACAGGGCCTCCTTCCCCCTACAGCTGCTGTGGCTCTGAGAGGTAGGCACACTTTCATCTGCCCCTTGGACCTATGAGGTCAGGCATATGGACAGGGGTGCAACTATTAAGCAATGAATTAAAAACTACTAAAACTGGGAGTTTTTAAAGGAGTACGACTATTATGTGATAGTGATTATTTTGCAATGAAATATAGTTCTTGGTTCACAGGATTCTCTATCTTCACTGTAGGTGCTTGTCTGTTCTTGGTCAAAACATTGTATCTACTACCATAAATGCAATGAGTCTTGTTGCATTTTAAAAACTAGCAATTTTAGCATAATCTGAAGTGTGCTGCATCCATAAAATCAAATAAATATCCAAATAAAACTATAACATTTTAGTCTTTAAGGCTATCTAAAAATGTAAGGCAGCTCCATATGTCATATCTCAATATATGTTTTTAGCATGTCATTGTATTCCGAAGCCCCCTTGGAGGTTTGGATGGCACAGAAACATGCACATATGTTGCCAATTTTCTTAGATCTGTATCCAGGGATATGTTTATAGCTATGGTCCTAGACTCCAGGAAAAAGTGGGAGGAGGAAGGAGAAACCAGGACATTTTTAAAGCATCTGAAAAAAATGAGAGAACAGAGGATTCATCAGGATTGTTTCTGTCAAATCAGGACAGTTGGAAGGCATGTTTTCAGAATGTCCTTTATTATTTTGGGCTTTAAAGAGCTCTTTTAAGGGAGCAAATAAGAAGCCAGCCAGAGCAAGTTCATTTAGAAAAGTGCTCCCCTAATCCTAAAATAATCCAGGGAAAAACAAATTAAACCAGTTTGAGCCCAGGAACAATACCACAAACAACCCTTGGGATCCAACTCATTGGATAGGTGAAGCATCCTAGCCATGGTGGATTTTTCTTTCAAGCACGAGGCTTTTTTTAGTCCCACAAGTTGAGTCTCATTCCATTCCTCCTTTTATTCCACTACTCAAATAGTTCACAAAATACCAAAAATAAGGAAAATGTCAGGAGATTCAGGAAGCTACTAGGGGAAGAAAGAAAGAAATGAATGTTTCTTCTTTCAGACTTACTGCTGAAGGGCCTTACGAGGGGTCTAAACACATTAGAAAAATCATCTTTGCCAATGCATCAGAAGTGGTCACGGTTTTTCTACCAGAAATTTCCTTGGGAATCCTTGACAATGGTGATAACCTGGGCAAGGAATTATTTGCTACAGAAGAGAATCATTAACTGATTATTTCCAAAGATAGCTTTTCAATGACCTGGCAATGCAATAATACCTAGTGAGCAATGATAAAGCTGAAGCCTATTTGTTTGTTTGTTTGTTTACGACATTTATATGCCTCCCTTCTCACCCCGAAGGGGACTCAGAGTGGCTTACAAGTCATATCTACATAAAAACATACTATAGCATAATACTAATACATCATTCATAATATTAGTATTATATAATATTATATTGTTTTATTATAAAGCCTAAGGGGAGTAATGCATCGCTCTAGTACTCTATTGACATGGTGTGATAATGCTCTTAATCATCAACTAAGCACTTAAGAGTGATTATTTTAGATACCTTAAATGGTTTATAAATTGACTAAATGAACAAATAACTTACACATTTAAATTTTAAAGTTATTTGTAGTTCTGAGCTGACCAACTAATCTGATTTTTCAGGTGATTTTAGATGCTTTCCAGTTAAGAGGCAGATGGTAATACATTTCATTGATATGACAGGAAGTGAAAAACGTTGCCATTTGTTCAGTTAAATGCTGCAATGGGAAAAGGAAGTTTACAGTAGCATGAATCACATCTTCATCTCAATGTTTTACACGAAAATAGGAAGATAGGTAATTGAATCAGTCCTAGGTTTTAATCCACTTTATTGCATTCTTTTATTCCGTTTCAGAAATTTATTACAAAATCTAGTTTTTTATCAGTTAAAAAGATGTAGCTGGAGATGGCAGATGAATGCACTGTCGTGGTGCAGTGAGCCTTAAAGGATGCATGTGGCTCTCAGTTGTAATGAACCACAAGCTGGCTTGGTTTCATTGGGTTATATTTTCTTCCTTTGCTATTGAAAAAGTAGAAGTCTGGGTGGTTGCCAAGCAGTCACCATGACAGCCATAACTGATAGTTGTATTTATGGAGACACTCAAGGTATGGATAAGCAAAGCTAGAGCTTGCAAAAAGGTTCACAACCTGCACACGTACACTCTGCCTCCCCCTTCACTTGCTATGTCTTTTATACTTATCATGACTGTCAAGTATAAAAGCTTTGGAAAGGCTGTGAGGACTTTTGAATCCTGCTGTCAAGTCTCTGTAGGCAAACTTGTGATACAAATAGATTTTTAAGTCAGGTTAGCCCATAGCAGGTAATTTCCATGTCGGTAGGGTAACAAGGCCATTCAGGTTTTAGGATGAGCTATTGAGGAGCTCTTTAGCTCCTTGGATAGCTCCTCAATAGCTCATCCTAAAACCTGAATGGCCTTAGAGCACTGGTTCTCAACCTGTGAGTCTCCAGGTGTTTTGGCCTGCAACTCCCAGAAATCCCAGCCAGTTTACCAGTTATTAGGATTTCTTGAAGGCCAAAACACTGGGGACCCACAGGTTGAGAACTACTGCCTTAGAACATATGGCTGCATTAACAGAGAAAGGATTTTTTTTTCTTCCTGGAAAAATTGGGGAGAAAACATGATCCACCCCGAGTCCCTTCAGGGAGATAGTGGTGGGGTATAAAATATATTATTATTATTATTATTCCCAAATTCTACTGATCTCCCCCCTCCACAATTTTTCAGTTTTCCACCAGTTTTGCTAGTTTTTTCCAACCTTCTCATCTCTAGTCTTGCCTGTATGATCCAACAGCTGATCTGTTGTATGTTGCTTTGAAATCCTAACAAATGAGGGGATACAAATGTTTTAGTACAGAAAGAAACAGAGTGGCCTAACTATCAATCACTTCAGGGGATCAGCTTTACCATGAAGCAGGATAAGTATTTTGCTTTTCATGCGATGTTCAGGGCAAGCAATCTGTTTACTATAATTTATTATTTAAAATTTGTTATCATGGAATGTGCCAGCTACTTTATAATTGGAAGCTCAAAGGCAACACTGTGAGGCTAGAAGCTATCTCCCTGATCCGCATTGGCCCCTGCACACCAAGTCTGAATACCTCATTTTTCTCCTGCAGTTATTCTGGATAATATGTGACTCTGGGATGCTTGTAGAGCAAAGCAGGGATATTTTCATATGTTTTCACATATAGTCGGGCTAAAATGCCTCAAAATGTGCCATTTTTAAAAATTGAATTCCAACAAAGGACTTCAGGGGTCACAAAAGTGGGTTAAAGGATGCATAGAATCCATAGCTCACAGTTTGCCCAAACCATTCTTCTACAGTATTTGATTACTATACATGGTCTTCGATTGAGGCAGCTGTCCTATTGCTCTAACAAATTGGAAAACCGGCTCTTTCTTGAAGGATCCATTTTCATTGTTGGAAACCATACTCTAAATCAGTCTATATAATGTACTGTTGTACCAGTAATTTGACAGAATTATTTAAATTCATATCTGTAGGGATGCCATATCACCAAATAGATGTCAAGAAATGAACATACTTGGTAAAGTGTTGTTGATAACATGAGAAGGCAAAGAGTGAAGAAAGAATTTCCCCTTTTCTCTTTCTGTATGCCAAGAAAAGACTAGATGCAGCACATTGTTTGAATTCCAATGTAACATTGCTGGTTTTTGTTTTAAAATTTTGTTCTACTTTTAAACATAGATAACACTTCGTCTAGTAAAAAGGTCTATACATTTACTCGTTTCCATTTGTAAACAGAGTTGCTTTTTAACCAGGATCCAACTTCAGTCTCTGGTTTTGAAATTCCAGCTAACTGCATTATGGTTGTAGTTGATTCAGATTCACTAAGTTGAATTTTAAAATGAAGATGCAGTTTCCAACTACCAATTTCTGCTGAATCCTGAATACTGAGCAAATGTTTCTCTTTTTTTAATACTAGAGAGAAGTGTCTCCTTCCACTCCAGCTCGCTTTGGAAAGCAAGAATGTGAAGCTGGCTCAGCATGCTCTAGCAGGGATGCAGGTATATGGGAATGAAGTCCAACTATATTTGGATACACTTGTGAATTCAGAAATCTAGACTGTTGAATTATTTGGACTCAATGTGAAATGCTACTTTTTCTTAGAGCACAGTATAAAACCACAGCCTTCCTGTCTTGTTTTAAAGTTGTTTCATATCCTGCTAATTCTCAGTTTTAGACTCTGGATTAGAAAGCGGTTGAGTATTCTGACCCTATGTTACTTTTGTGCAAAAACTTTCACTTGTTCCAAAATTGACCCCTTCTGTTTGTAACCTGGTTGTCAGATTCATCTAGATTGTATTGATAATTTAGAACAGAAAGGATAAAAATGAGCCTGATCTTCTGTTTTGGGTCATGGAGAAATGGTGACTTCCCTCCGTACACAGACAGAACACCTATCTCTTTTTTTTTAACTTAGAGGTGACATTGACTCAGTACAGGGTGCTGGCTTCCATGTCATTGAAGATATGAAGTTTCTATGAGCTTTTGCCAGAGCTGCAAAGGAGCTATCCAAGGTGCCGAATCTCAGACACAAAACCTAGCTTCAGCACTTTGGATAACTCCTGCAAGAGCCAGAATAGATTCACTACCACACTAACATAGAAATAACCTTGCTGTTCCAGATATAAAGATTTCTGTCTTTCCCTCAAAGAATGAAAATTCATTGTTCATCACAGAAGAAGCTTGTGTGTCAAGGCTTATAGATGAAAGGATATAGATTGATTTGATAATGATTCAAAATAGAACATGTTCAGTTCATGCATACATTGAAGTGATTTACAGTCATGTATCTCTGAGGCTTTCTTCCCCCATAAAAAACCTGTCTCCAATGACAAAGCTTGAAAAATAAGACAATTTGGTTGATAAATATGGTTGCTATAACAGTATTATGTTTCACGAAAATCAAGCATTTCTAAGGGTAAACAGATCCATATTTCTTTGTAGAAGCTACTCTCTGACGACCGCTTTGTATCCATGGAAACAGACTCTGATGACAAGCAGTTGCTTAATCAGATGCTGAATGCAGTCAGAGTGACTCCTTCCCTCAATGAAGACTTGCAAGTAGAAGTGATGAAGGTGAGTGTTTTACAGACGTCAGGCCTGGCAGGCTTACAGAGGAGACTTCTTGACTGACTCAACTTGGTAGCTCTTTTGGAGATGTCTGCATTGTTGGCCAAATTTCCTATATTACAGTCCAAGTCAGCTGATTGTATTTTTGTTGCAAGTTGAAATTTGCTTTGCCAATATAAGCTTGAATCTGGAAAGCTTCAATTCATTCTTTCATAGTTACCCTACATTTAAGACAGCAGATGTTAAAAAAAACACCATCTAAATTCTTATATTGGGAGAAAAGTGGGATAGAAGAAATACAGTAAAAATACATATCTGCCTACATTTGCTTGATCTGTAGATATAGTAGGGGAGTGGGCATGAGTGTACTAGTTTGTCTCCTCTCTACCATATCTGTTTGTTTGTTTGCATATCTATATATGCATGTATATGTATGTGTATACATGCACAAACTCACACACATTAAAAAATGAAAACACATTACCTGAGTCTCTGTGCGGAGGACGAGATAGAACGGGATATAAATGTCCAAAATAATTACAAAATACATACTAAAAAAACCCGTATCTACCACTACTAATAAATGAAAACAAAAAATAATATAATACGCAAACTAAAAATAAATAACACTAAACATAAACACCTAGCCTACAATACTACCTCCTCACACATAAAAATGCATAGAAGTTGACTTCCCAAGATATAAGTCTGTGTTTTCACAGACACAGGGCAACAACAGGGGGGATCCTGTATCTGTGGAGCCTCTCTGTGTGATATCTCCTGATTGCCTCTAGAGATTCTTCTTCATAGGAGAAGTGATAAAAACAGGATGTCTGTATGTGAACCTAGCCTGCTTCATGTTGCTTTCCCTTCTGTTGTGTAGCCCTGAACACATAGGTCAACTGTTGATTGAAATTGAATACCCTGATATTCAAAGTCTACCACAACAGAGTGAGCGAGTTCAACATGTTGCCCACTAAGTGAAATCCGTGGAAAATCATGATTCTTGCTCACATGGAAAGCCCACCTATGAACAGGAATTTCTCCTCTTTTGGCATGTTGCCTTACATTTGAGGAAAGTAATGACTATGTCTATGCATTTATCTGCTCACATAGAGGGAAAGAGGGAAAACGTAATTATGGCTCTAGTGCACAATACACATGCTTTGTTGTGTTTTGTATTGGGCTTCCAAAACTCAACAGCATGCAAGGGGGCCTGGACTTTGTACACAATGTACTTTTGGGAGTAATAAGAGGAGAAAAGCATGGCTATGTCTTAAAACTAAATTACCAGAACCCTGTACAGAATTGCTCAGATTGGCTTGCTTTTGTCAAAAGCATTAAGAAATTATCTGTAAACTTTCAGAGATATGCTGGAAACGCACTTCCTTAAATTAGACTCTAGGGATGAATAGCCTTTGCTGCTGTGTTCGCAAGATGCTTTTAGAGTGTAGTAGTGTTTTGTTTTTGTTTTGTTTTTATTTATTTTCTTGTTGATGAGCTTAAGTTATTGAGCTCCATCTGCAAGATCTGCCATCTTGATGAGAGCAACACCAGATTTAATTAGCAGGTGGAAAAAGAAGAAACCGTGTACCACCTTAAAGACTATTATTTAGGCTAAATTTATATTAGCAAGTGGTTTCATGGATCACCATCCATTTATTTATAGAATGAAGCAGACTGATATGCAACAAAGTGATACAGAGGTCTCTGTGAAGATTTAGTATCCACCTTTTCTGCAGCTAAGCATTGTTATAGTTGAGCATATATTAAAATGAAATTTTGGTTGACATACCATTAGGGACATACCATACAGACTTGTGTATAAGTCAACCTCGTGTAGAAGTCAAGGGCAGATTTGAGGGCCATTTACCCATTTCACAGATGGGAAAATTTCAGTGTCATCACAGGGGGCCAGCCACCCCTGTTCCTCTTCAGCCCCCCAGGCGTCCAAAAAGGTCAGAATCCGTTCCATGATGGAGAATGGGTTGGCGCATCTTTTAGGTTTCCCTAGGACAGACTTAAGATTTCACCTTTCACCACTCTACTCAGAGAAAGGGATGGATCCTTTTTGAGAAGAGTTAAGATATAGTGGATAAGTCATTTTTTTGTCTAAGATTGCTGGACTTTACATGAGTATATAGGCTTAAACCAGTGGTTCTCAATCTGTGGGTCCCCAGATGTTTTGGCCTACAATGTCGGGCCCTTCTACACAGCCTTATATCCCAGAATATCAAGGCAGAAAACCCCACAATATCTGGTTTGAACTGGGTTATCTGAGTCCACACTCAGATAATGTGGGATTTTCTGCCTTGATATCTGGGATATACGGCTGTGTGGAAGAATCCTCCCAGAAATCCCAGCCAGTTTACCAGCTTTTAGGATTTCTGGGAGTTGAAGGACAAAACATCTGAGGATGCACAGTTTGAAAACCACTACCTTAAATGAGAATTAGCTTCGTGTATGTAGCTTTTTAGATCAAAGCAGATAACAAAATTCAGTATTTCCGTCTGCTACAACTTAGAGCCCTTTCACACAGCCCTATATCCCAAGATATCAAGGCAAAAAACCCCACAATATCTGCTTTGAACTGGGTTATCTGAGTCCACACTTAGATAATGTGGGATTTTCTGCCTTGATATCTTGGGATATATGGCTGTGTGGAAGGGCTCTTGATCTTTAATCCACCTACTTCTTTTCTGGTTTGGTATCTGTCACACTTATAACCATTCAATTGGTATTTACTTCTTTTGTTTTCTTTTTGTGTTTTGTCACCACATAGTAACCTGAAGTTTGGAAATGTCTCTCTGACTTTGCTTTTACAAGATTTAGAAATAGCTGAAACATGATGTAAGGAACAACACAAAATAAATCAAACCACTCTGCACTTAACACATCATGTTATCTACACCATTCATTATTAAATAAATATTTTTATAGCTTTCTTCTGGGGGGAGCCCCAAATTGTTTGATGCTTAGCCTTTTAGCAGATAAAACTTTATCCACCATTTTCACCTGCTAGTGAAAATATTTGAAGACTTAGGCATTCTTCCAGGTTAAAAAACAACTGACATTCCAGAGTTACATACTTTCTCTAGAATGATCTGAATGGGATATTATTGGGTGTCTATTTTCCCTGATGTGCCTTAATCCTGCACCATTCAGCGCCCCAGAAAACGTGAAACTGCTGAGAAGGCTGCTACATGCAAAGAAGAGAGAAAAATGGAAATAGCTAATTAATCCCTGCTCAGCTTTTTCCCTCAGCTACTGTCAGTAGTGACCTTTTCCACTATTTATGAGACTTTTTTCTTTACTGTTAATTAAAGTGATAAAGAACCCCTGGGCTGGCGCTATGAATACCTCTCACAATATTAATAAACAGTGTTCCTTGTTTTTATCCTGACTCTAAAAAACTAATTTTCATAAATTTAGTGGGTCTCTGGGATGTGTCACATCTCATGGAAACAAACAGAAGCCTCATAAGTTGCCAAAAGTAGACAATTACACATAAAAGGATGTGATTAAATAAGGATTGTTAATACCTGTTTTCATTTGATGGCCATCATAGTCACCTGTTCTATTTGAAACAGCTAAATGTCCTTTAAATTGAAAGGTAGAATAGGTATTAGTACTAATTTCCATATTGTTTCTCACAAAGAATCAAGCTAATTCCTTTTTATAGATGGTGGTAATGTAATTTACCTAGTAAGAAATTGATGCTTCAGCTTCAGATTTTCCCTTTTGAAATTGTCCAGAGTCATTTGTGCACATGAAACCATGTGGAACTTGGGAGATCCAGTTCAAATTCTCGTTGGGCCTTAAAATTGATGGAGTGACTTTGGGTTAGCCAGGGGAGAGTAATATATTCTGCTTGGAATTTAGGAGTGCAATTCATTGCTAATTTCATTCTCAATGGAAGCCAAAAATTATTTTAGAAATGTTTGTCCTGTTATAAGAAAGTATTCAATTATTAATCTATGTAATATTAATTAGTGTGCAGCCCACATTTTACTAGCATGTTTGCAAGCATATCATGGGATATCTTGTCAGAGGCCTTATAAAATCAATGCTATATCAATAACATTCCCTTTGTTTACCAAGTTCATAACGTTAACCAAAAAAATGGAAAAGATTAGTCTGGCAGATTTTTTTGTTTTTTGTTTTGTTTTGTTGGGTTATTTTGGTGTGTTTTTGAGAAATCAATGCAAAGTTTTAGTGATTGTGATATTCCTTTCTAAGTGCTTAGAAACTGCTTGTCTGCTTGTGGATCTGCTTTAGAATGTCAGACTGACTGGGCAGTAACTATTTGGGTCCTCTTTTCTTACCTTTTAGAACAGGGCTGTCCAACAGGCGGCCCTGTGGGCGTACACGGCCCCCGAGCCCCTTCCCTGCGGCCCCCTAACTTGTTTTAATAAAATACAAATACAAAATAAAAAATAAAATAAAAAAACAAAAAAAACCCTACTTCCGGGTTTAGGCAAGCATTGTGAGACTACGCCAGCCACAGACGGGATTTCGAGGGAGGTCGAAATCCCGTCTGTGGCTGTGTAGTCTCATGATAGCTGCCGAAATCTCGGGTCCCGCGGGATTTGCGGCCGGTCTGGGTGCGCGCCTCCTCCTCCCTCGCGGCTGCTTCCAGGCCAGCCCCCATTCCCTCAGAGAGAGGGAGGAGGGGAGTGAGGCAGGGAAAGCCCCTCCTGGCTCCATCCTCTTCCTGTGGAGGGCCCTCGCTTCCTGCCCCACAGATGGGAGAGCTGCCGCGCCCGGCCTCAGCTTGGCCTCGGCTCCAGCGGGGCTCCTCGGGGACGGCAGCGGCGTTGGCGCTTCAGCCCTGTGGCGGGGCTCCCGCAGTATGGGTAAGGGCCTGGCTCGAGTGAAAGCGGGACGGTGGGTGAGTGGGGGGAGGGGTCCCTCAGCGGCAGTTTCCTTGGCGACGCTTCCTTCCCCTCCTCTGCGCCCCCTCCATCTTGTTGTGCTGCCTTCCCCCGCGTGCAGGGCGCAACGTGGCTTCCTTTGCGCCTGCCCCCGCGGCTTGTTTTCCCTTCAGGGAGGGAGGGAGCTCTTTGGGCCTCCTCCACCCGCCTCTGGGAAAGGAGGCCCGATCAAGCCCTGCGACGGCATTGAGGTGTTTGGAGTTTTTTTTGGAGTGTCCCAATTTGAGTGTGGACTCAAATAACTCAAAGGTATTAGGAAACATTCCCCCAAATACACCAGTGTTCCCATTTGGGTATATTGAGTATTCATGCCAAGTTTGGTCCAGATCCATCATTATTTGAGTCCACAGTGCTCTCTGGATGGAGGTGAACTACAAC
Organism: Anolis apletophallus; assembly: GCA_030556195.1. Classification (NCBI taxonomy): domain Eukaryota; kingdom Metazoa; phylum Chordata; class Lepidosauria; order Squamata; family Anolidae; genus Anolis; species Anolis apletophallus. Next base: position 140,647,996 of record JARBWK010000003.1, read on the forward strand.
TCCACAACTCAAGGTCAATTGTAAGTAAATTGGAGCCAGGGAGGGGGCGGAGCTGGGGAGGGGGTGGAGCCGGGGAGGGGGTGGAGCTGGGGAAGGGGCGGAGCCAGGGAGGGGGCGGAGCCGGGGCAGACCCTTCGGCCCCCCAGGTGATCAGTGACCGGAATTCCGGCCCTTGGGCCCGTAGAAGTTGGACAGTCCTGTTTTAGAACATGGGTGCTCATTAGGTAGATCGCGATCTACTAGTACAGTCATTGTCAACCGCTGTGCCTCAGCACACCAGTGTGCCATGAGCGAGAAAACCTTGCTGTGCCGCAAGAAAACCTCTTCCCCCGCCTTTCTTCCCCCTCCAAGGTTTTCCTGCGGCACACCAGCTGATCAAGGAACAGCGGTTGGGGAACCCAACCCTCTCTAGGACCTAGACCTAGGGAGGCAGGGAGGCTCAGGAGGGGAGGGGCCGGGCGACGCTCTCCTCCTCCTCCGAAAGTGAGCCCACAGGAACCTGGGCGCCTTGGGGAGCCGAGGGGAAGGGAGGGGAGAGAAGAAGAGGAGGAGGCCAGAGAAGGAGGGAGCAAGCATCGCCACCGAGCCTGCCTCTTCCCGCCGCCCCCCCAGCAAGCGCGCGCGCAGCTCCCTTCCTCCTCCAATCACGAGCGCAATGTCAGCGCTGCCTGCGCCCCCCTCACCTCACGCTTGCTGGCGGGGGAAGGAGGCAGGCTCGGCGGCATGCTTCAGAGGGGAAGCAGAAGCAGCTACCCTGAGTGCCGCCGCCTCTGCTCTGCTGGGACCTCCATCTCCCTGTCTTTCGCCCTCTGTGTGGGTTTCTCTCACTCCCTCTCCTTGCCGTCACCCCTGAGCTTTGCCTTGGGCTGCTCCTCCTTCCTCCTAGCATTCCCTCCCCCCCACTCCTTTTGACTGGGTTAAGAAGGAGGGGGAGAAAAGGAGCCATGGCGAGTGGTTGGCAGGGGCGGCAAAAGGTGCCTGGCTTGATTTCTTCTTTTGGGTCGCTCGCGCACCTTCCTCTCCCCAGTCCTTCCCACTTCCTCCCTTCCCACCTCAGTTTCCCCCCTCTTTTCCAACACCCCTTTCCCACCCTGTCTTCCCTTTTTCTAGTTTTCCCCTTCTTTACTATACCCAGCCCCTCCCACTATTCCAGGCCCCCTCCCCACCTCAATCTATTCCACTTACCCCCTTGCCATTTCAATCTTTCTACTATTCCAGGTTCCCCTTTGCACCCCCGTCGTGCTCATTTTGCAGTCTTCCTTTCCCCATTCCAATCTTTTCCAGCTGCTCCTATTTACCTCCCCAATTTCCTCTTTACCTTCTCCAATCCCCCCCACACACACACCAGACTGGAGTCTTTACCACTTTTCCAGCCCCCTTTCCATCCCAACCTGTCCACCCCCTACATTTTCCCCCTCACCCCAATCTGCTAGCTACCCCTATACCACTTCATTTTCCCACTTTTTCAACCACCCAATCTCAACCTTTTCCCATTTCCAGACCTTTCCCACCCCCTTCCCAAGTCTTTCTCCCCTTTCCTTATTCATATACACATAGCATTTCCCCCCAAAATGTATACCATAGTTAAAATAAACTATGGTGATTATTGGATTATTACATTTATTATGTTACTCTATTATTATTATTATTGCATTTATTATTTTACTCTTATGTATTATTGCTATTATTACATCTACAGAACTCCCAAATGCCAAGGTCTATTTTCCCCAATGCTCTCCAGTATTTTCTGTTGATCATAGGAGATCTGTATGCCAAGTGTGGTTCAACTCTATTGTTGTGGTAGTTCAGAATGCTCTTTGAACTATACATCCCAACAATTCCCAAATGTCAGGAAAATAACCCCAAAACTCTCTGGTTATGGGAGTTCTGTATGCCAAGCTTATTCAATTCCATTTTTGTTGGAATTCAGAATGCTCTTGGATGGCAGAGGAACTATAAATCCCAGCAACTGCAACTCCCAAATGTCAAGATTCATTTTCTCTAAACTCCAACCATTGATCAATTTTGGGCATATTGAGTATTTATGCCAAGTTTGGTCCAGATTAATAGTCATTTGGGTTCACAGTGCTTTCCGGATGTAGGTGAACTACATCTCCCATAAATCACTGTCAATTCCTCCTAACTTCCTCCAGTATTCTCTGTTGGTCATGGGAGTTCTGTGTGTCAAGTTTGGTCTAGGTCTGTCATTCGTGGGGAGTCTCAGTGGTCTGTTGAAGTCAGAGCTGAATTGGTTGAAGGTACTGCAAATCCCATCATCCGTTGCCCATACTCCCCCAAACATAATTGTTTTTGTGATTAATCACTAGGCTTTAATTATGTTCAATGTGTAGCAATGAAAATACATCCTGCATATTAGAGATTTGCATTAGAATTCGTAAGAGTAGCAAAATTATTTATGAAGTAGCAACGGAAATATGGTTGGGTGTCACCACAACACGAGGAACCTTATTTAGGGGTCACGGCATTAGAAAGGTTGAGAACCACTGTGTTAGTGTCATTTTGTGTCATTTTGGTTGGTAGTGTGCCCCAGGATTGTGTAAATGTAAAAAGTGTGCTGTGGCTCCAAAAAGGTTGAGAAACACTGTACTAGTAGATCGCGCAGGGCGTCCTGGTAGATCGCAGGCAGGGTGGGAGGAAGGCTCAGTCCCACCCCGCAGGCTCCCGCCACCGCCCAAGTGCTGCCGGCCCTGGGTTATCTGAGGTCCTTTCCACACAGTTGAATAAAATCCCATGTTCTCTGCTTTGAATCAGATTATATGGCAGTGTGGACTCAGAAAACCCAGTTCAAAGCAGATATTGTGTTATATGTTTCACATTTTTGTAGCGGGTAGGTAGATCATTTTGACTTGGTTGTTTTATAAGTAGTTCGCATGCTGAAAAAGTGTGAGCACCCCTGTTTTAGAAGATGCAGACAACATTTGCCCCTCTCCATCTGCATGGGCTTCTTCTGTTTTACCAGAATTCTCCAATATTATTTCCAATGGTACAGAGATTATTTCTGTCAATTCTTTTAATAACCTTGGATTCAATCCTGCAGTAGAGATTGAATTAATTTAACTAAAGTAGCCAAGTATTCCCATACTGCTTCTTTACCTGTTCTGTGCTACATTTCTCCTTCTGCATCACCTGATCCACTTTCTCCAGGAGGTCTCCCCTCAACATATTTGCGTAGTCATATTTAACAGAGAAGCTCTTGCGGCTAGTCTATTTTTATCATAAAAAAGCATAATGCAGTTAATAGGCTAGTTGCATTGGAACAGCATAATTTAAAAATCCATATAATCTGTATCGCTTGGTCTACCACATCTTTCAGGCTAGCAGAATACATAAAGGCTGTTTTTATTATAGAAATAAAAGATTGGTTTTGCTGTCCATAAAGACAGGAATTCATTACAGTAACCATAAAGAGTGTAATTTGTAAACGAAGACATCTGGGAAGGCGATATCTTGACAATACAAACAAGGACACACAATGACTACTGGCAATTTGCATGTAGGTTGTTCGTGTTTTTTTAAAAAAATCAAAAACACATTTTGCACCCCTCCCGGAAAAAAATGTTTTGGGATACATTTTTGCTATTTGGTTGGAGATGGGAAAATGCACTTTTAGGCTGCTGTTGTGTGTCAGTGAAGTGCCTTAAGTAGAGCTGTTATATGTTCTCTGTGAGAAGAGTCTGTTCATACTTGACTGTTTTTAGTAATGCTTTTATGATGTTTTAAGATGTCTTTGTGTATTTTACTGTGTTGGAAACCGCCCCGAGCCTTGGGAGGGGCGGTCTAGCAAATCTGAATAATAAATAAATAAATACTTTCCTAAATCAACTATCTATTATTGAAAACACATAATAAATACCAGAACAAGAATATTAAAAACATAAATAGTTTATGTCTACTAATAAAAACATTATCCAATCTCATCATCCAGTTGTTCCAATTCCTGTGTCTTTATCTTGCATTTTCAAATGCTTGCTCAAACAACCAAGTCTTGATGCTTTTCCAAAATGTTAAGAGGGAGGGCCGATCTAATGTTCCCAGGAAGGGTTTCCATAGCTAAGGGGCCACCATTGAGAAGTCCTTGTCTCTCGTCCCCACCAAACGTGTTTGTGACACAGGTGGGATCGAGAGCAGGGCCTTCCCAGACAATCTTAAAGTCCTAACAGGTTCATAAGAGAAGATGCGTTCAGACAGGTAACTTGGGCCAGAACCGTTTAGGGCTTTATAGGCTAAAGCCAGCACTTTGAATTGTGCCCGGTAGCAAACTGGCAGCCAGTGGAGCTGGCGCAACAAAGGAGTTGTATGCTCCCTGAGTGCCGCTCCTGTTAGTAATCTGGCTGCCGTCGGTTGAACCCATTGAAGCTTCCAGACAGTCTTCAAAGGCAACCTCACGTCAAATGTGTTGCAGTAGTCTATAGTCTATTGTAATATCTCTTGTTACCAAACCTTGAATATAATTGCCAAGTTCATAATATTCTAGAACAGGAAAATAATTTTCCATAAAAACAACTTTATATAAAACATTATTTTCCAGAAAAGAGCCATTAGCTGATTAAAATCATTGATGAAATACTGCCTGGATGCTTCCTATGTGTGGTCCCCGGTCTCTAAATACCCATGGGGAGCTGCCTACTTTGTTATAGGAATGTGGCTATATTTCTGTGCTTCTGCCCTCCACACTGATACTACATTGTTCGTATTGTCCTTGCGGTGTCATAGCTCTGGTTGTTTGTTGTTTATTCGTTCCGTTGCTTCAGACTCTTTGTGAGCTCATGGACCATCCCACGCCAGAGCTCTCTGTCAGCCATCACCACCCCCAGCTCCTTCAGAGTCAAGTCAGTTACTTCAAGGATACCATCCATCTTGCCCTTGGTTGGCCCCTCTTCCTTTTTCCTTCCATTTCCCCCAGCATTATTGTCTTCTCTAAGCTCTTCTGTCTTCTCATTATGTGACCAAAGTACTTCATCTTTGCCTCTAATATTCTTCCCTCCATTGAGCATAACTCTAGATTCAACATTTATTTCCAAAGGTATTTAGAAATGTCTTAAATAATTCTCCCAAATCTCATTTCAGCATGACAACTGCTGTTGTGCATAATTAGACATTTTGCTTAGTTTCCTGACTTAGGTTATCCCATAGACCAGCAAATTAATACATTCCTTTGTCAGGAAATATTAAAGATGTCATACACTTTCCAATTATTCCATTCCTGATAAAAGACTTTCCTCAAGTGCTTGAAACATTGATCAGTCTGAAAAATAGTTTCCAGCGATGGCAGAACCTTTGTTACTACTCTGCAGATGTTTATCCACTTTATAATTAAACATGCCATGCTTTTTATACTGAGAAAGAAATACACAACAATCTCCAGAGCTATAAATATTTTTATATTTTTCTTTTGCTGTTATATCCTTCTAAAGCCAAAAGAGAGAGAGATGAACAAGATTATAATTATTACTTCAATAATCAAAGGCAATTCTGCAATCCAATCATTGAATCTTTGTTTGAACTCTGTTCAATAGTAATTAAGCTCTTGATGATCTGCAACAGCATCAAATAAGAGCTCCATAGAAACAGTTTATTGACTCTTGGTAGATAGCTTGTTGTTTTATGTGGTTGTAATGAGCATAAAATAATGATATTGCAGATGATGGGATACTTCTGGGTGAAGTGTAATGAGCTATATAATTTCTCTAGTATATGCAGGCTAAAGCAATAGAATCAACAAAGTCACGCGAGATGATGCAGGAGAAAGCATTGGTATTCCAATTGTGGCTCAAAATTGGGACTTCTTAGGGTCCTTATACCCCAGGATCTGATCCCAAGTTTTCTGTTTATCCCAGATTATCTGGCAGTGAGGACTCATATAATCCAGTTTAAAACATAAAACCTGGATCAGATCCTGGGAAAAGCTGGGATATAGGGCCTATCTGGAAGGGCCTTTAGAAAATATCCTTGTCATCCATTTAGAGAGCTCCCATCTTTGTTGTGGAGTTCCCAGGGTGCCATCCTCTCGCCCCTGTTGTTTAACATCTACGTCTGACCACTTGCTGGACTGGTGCGGAGTTTTGGCCTGGAGTGCTACCAGTATGCAGATGATACCCAGCTACTCTTGTGTCTCGAACCCGGGACAACTGCAATACCTGAGAACTTTAAGCTGTGCTTGGAAGCAGTGATGAGCTGGCTACGAGCGAGTAGATTAAAAGTGCATCCTGCAAAAACGGAGATCCTTTGGCCCGGCCAGCCGTTAGAATTAACCCAGTCTCTGCCTGATTTTGATGGGGAAGCTTTGGTTCTGTCTGCCACTGTTAAAAGTCTTGGGGTCGTGTTGGACTCAGCGTTGACCATGGAGGCCCAGATCACTGCCTTTTTCCATCTTCGCCAGGCAAGGAAATTGGCATCCTACCTCCTGGTAGAAGCACTGGCAAGGTTGGACTATTGTAACGCCTTATATGCTGGCCTCCCAACGTCAACGACACAGAAGATTCGGATGGTTCAAAATGCGGCGGCCAGGCTCCTATCGAGATCACCTATGAGGTCCCATATTACACCGATTCTACAACATCTGCATTGGTTACCAATAGAACAGCGGATCTCGTATAAGATACTGATCCTGACATTCAGAGCTCAAAACAGCCAAAGACCTTTATATCTTAGGGACCGCCTCATTCCTTTTCTTCACCAGCGGTCGCCTTGACCTGCTCAGGAGAATCTTTTATACATACCGGGCCCCAGGGAGGTGCACCTGGAAACTACAAGGCTCAGAGCTTTTTCGATCTATGCTTCATTTCTGTGGAACTCGTTGCCACCATATGTTAGAGCAATGTCGGAGTTGCGATCCTTCACACAAGCGCTCAAGACCTGACTCTATCATTGTGCATTTAATTTGTAATTCAGACCTAACTGTTACTGCATGGTTTTAAATGTGTAATGCTATTTTAAATTTGTAAGTTGCTCAGAACACCTTTGGTGGAGAGCGGCTAATCAAGAAATAAAGTGAAATGAAATGAAAATGAAATGAAATACTGAAATTTCCCAATGCTAGGGGACTAACAGAAAGCAAGAAATAGTTTTGCAAAAATCTAAGAGAATTAACTTTTGGTTAAGGAAGCAGCTGGGGAAAGCAAAAAAAATGGCTAGCTGTCTAGCATATCTCATTTAATTAATAATTTAATTATAACTTAATTCTGAAAGTAAGCTAAGAACTTCATTCTGCAATAAAAGGATTGCTTAAATTAGAATCAAAGTCAGCCACTTTGGTTGAAAGCTTAATTAAATTATGTTCTTTGATGCCTAATTAATTTTAATTAGCCTCTGGAACTAGGCACACACTCTAAATCTGGGGTGGGGATTGTAAAGCTCTTCTGATGTTGTCTGACTGCATCTCCCAACAGCCCTTGACCCCTTAGCTGACGGTGAAGAGTCCTGGGAGCTGCAGTCTACCAAGGTCTGAAGAGCCTCATGATTCCCAGTCCTCCTTGAAATATTGCAAATCAGCTGTTTGACACAGGGAGTGTGGCACCCCCAACCCAACCTTCCTGACAGACATCTGGTACTCAGACTAGAACTGGGAATATTCTTATGTGTTTCTTAATTGTTGCTGTAGGCGATAGTGTTTCACCAGGCAATTCCTGCTAGACTTCTGAAGCAAACCCTGGGTATCTAAAAGAAAGTGATTGAAAATGTGGCATTTCTAGATGACTCCAAGGAATCAATAATATTGAGGAATTTCTATTTGAAGAGCTTAAGCAATTAATTTCACAGAATATGTACATATTTTACTGGAGTTGATGGCCAAATAGATAACATTCAACTAGTCTCAGAATACAGACCAGATAACATGATATATAACACCCATCTGTTTTTATAATTTTCGCTTCTCTGAATTATTCTGTTTGAACTGAGAACTGCTAAAAATGATAGCAAAAGAGGTGATTGAAATGTATTCCTGTTTCATGCCTTAAAGAATACTTTTCCAGCCTATCCAGATAATGATTTTTATAGTGTCTTTACATTTCTGCATGATGTTTTATTGAAATATGACCATTTTCATACTACAGTAATTTCATACTGCTATGAAAAAAGACATTCATTGTGTTTTGTGCTCCAGGATATTTTCAGAAATCTCATTTCAGAATTTCCTTTTTAAATCATACTTCTAAGAACATATTCATGCATGGCTTGGTAGATATATTTAATAACTAGAAAATATAGTAATGTCATCCAGGCCAATACTGCAGTAGTTTTCATTCCTGTAATTCGGGGGAATTAGGCAGCCTCCAGATATTATTGGACAGCAACTACCAGTAGTCCTTGCTAGCAAAGCCATTGGTGAAGACTGTTGGGAATTGTAGTTCAACAACATCCAGAGGGTCTTATGACACCTACCCTTGTTCTCATCCTAGGACTGTGAAGATATATCCTATGTATGTGTCATTTTGCTTGTTTTCTGACTAGATATGCTTCCAGTTGGAGGGCATCTAGACTAGTGTTCCCAATGTAGGATGGTATATAAATATAAGCCAGTATAATTCATTTATACCCCTCTGTCAAGATACATATTGTTTCCAAAAGGCACAAGGAACTTGGCTTGCAACTCTATGCAGTCTTCTCCCACCAGATGTATTAGATTATCTATCTAGACAACAATGGCCAGTATCTCCAGCAAGACATTTGGATGGCATCAAATAGGGAAAGGCTTGATCTAATAATGCTTATCCTAGTAGAGCAATATCCAGTTCAGACATCTTTGAATTGCATTTCTGTTCTTTCTTCTGCACTATATGCATACATATGTTCAATTCAACTGGGAAGAGAGGTTGGGTTTCATCTTCTGGTTTGTTTCTCTGATGTGTTGAGAGTGTGTGTATGTGCTGAACTTGTTTCTGGGTGAAGTTCACAACCTATGCCAGCAAAACCTGTTTCAGAAGGTCATCAGACTAAAGCTTTTGCTGTTTGCTTTGCAGATACTCTTGTGTATAACATTCACTCCAACGTTTGAGTTGAATGGGAGTTCCATACTTAAGATTGCTGAGGTAAGTGCTTTCTTCTGGAAGCTAATCTTGGACTGTTTTAATAAAAATCCCATTCCCAGTGGCTTTGGAACATGTTGTGAAATTCAAACAGTGAGATAAATCTACATCAGAATCAACCTGCTACATGATTCTTTCCAATAGAAACTGTCAGGAAACATTTTTTTTCAACTGGATAATGAATAATAAAAAATCCTTTCCAAACCCACATTGAACTTTCTCAAATTGCCATTTCAAAGGGGGCAGGGAAAGGAGAAGCATCTGACTACATTCTTATAGACCAAAGATATTTCCCACAAAAATTCTTTGGGGTCTTTGAAGGTTATTCTGTCTCTCGGGTTCTGGCTATAGGAACATTCTCAATGCTTCATAAAAATTATTTACCACGAAAGCCCTGTAATTCTACATAATAATACCAATATATTTATTGCATTTCACTCGTAAAGGATTTGAAGACCTTAAAATTTTCTCAGTAATAGAGTTGTGCCTCACCAGAATATAAATCCTAAATTCAATAGGATGCAACCATAACAGTTAAAGTGGAATCCTAGTGCTATAAGTGTCTAGTGCAAAAGGACCCTAAATTACATTGTAAAGATCTGGGAGATTTAGCATGGAGACCGCTGCCTATAATTACTCACCATTTGAATTCTAGGCAATATACGTACATTGCTCATATTACTGATCTCATGTTGTTGTCAGTATAAATGACTTTCTGCTTTCATTTCTCTGTCCACTCCACCCCCACCTCTCTAACCAGGTTTGCATTGAGACCTATGTTTCCAGCTATCATCAGCGGAGTATTAATACAGCTGTACGGGCAACTCTCAGCCAGATGTTAAGTGATTTGACTTTACAGTTACGACAAAGACAGGAAAATACAGTGAGTCTGCTGGCAAAAATGCATAGATCAGTCGTTCCCAGTTCTGTTGTCTCAGTTTAATTTAGAAATGTTAAAATCAGAACTGTAAACAAGCTTTGAAATGTCCCTGAACCAGTTATTTTTTGGGTTATAGTTCCCTTGTGCCTTGGCCAGTATAGCACTGGTCTCACAGACTGGGATGTGTGTGTGTTAGTGTGTGTGTGTGTGTGTGTGTGTGTGTGTGTGTGTTGTTTCCACTTTTTCAGTCTTGCATTGATAATTTACTAGAATAACAAAAATAAATTTGATCGCCATGGCAGCATTCCTGAGTGAGCAATGTTGTTCTGTATCCCACACTACAATACTTAGAACATTATACTCACTTCTAGCCATTAATATATATTGGCACAGTATAGTTATTACAAGAAGTTAGTTCAAGCAGTACTGAATAACCAGAAACAAATAACAAGTGCAGTTAGGAGAATATATGCATATTGCTGTTAATCTATGTTCTTTATTCCTTCTAAAGATTTGACAACAGAGTCCCTCTGTGATGACGTTGTTTCTGTCTTCACAGTTCTCTGTGAAAAGCTTCAGACAGTCATCAGGTGAGTTTGTGTTTTTCTGACCAACAATTGGCAGTAGTCAACCATTTTGCCTAGATAGGATCTCTCTCAAAGGTATTTTAATGTAAAAGTCAGCGGTCACTACTGGGTTCCCTGTCAGAGTGCAGTGAATCAACTCTAGGTTTTAGAACAAACTTTATTTTTAAATATTCTTTTATTGTTATTTTAATATAGGCCAGGCATCCTCAAACTGTGGTCCTCCAGCTGTTCGGGCCTTCAACTCCCAGAATTCCTGACAATTGAACAAGCTTGGGAGTTGGGGGCCCAAACAGCTGGAGGGCCACAGTTTGAGGATGCCTGATATAGGCAATATAAGTACCACATTCCAGCCATATTCAAAAGAGCATTAATATTATACAATCAGATTCTATTGCCTTTAGATGAGCTATGTGAATGGCTGAAAATAATTTCAGTACTTTGGATAGCTCCTTTAACATGTGGAGTATAATCTGCAGCCAATTTATTATATCTGCTGCTGGAGGCCACCACACCCTACTGCCTGCATAATGTGTCTGTTTTAGAATTTCAGCAATCCTAGGGTTTTGGGTTTTTTTTGTTTAAATGAGAGATTTGTACTTCTGTTCATATAAAAGATATCTAGAAAAAACACAGATAATATCATGAACACTTTCCATATTCTAGGGCACTGCTTCTTAAACTATGGGTCCCGGCCCTAAATGGGGTTCTCTTAGCTCAATGCTTCTCAACCTGTAGGTCCCCAGGTGTTTTGGCCTACAACTCCCAGAAATCCCAGCCAGTTTACCAGCTGTTAGGATTTCCAGGAGTTGAAAGCCAAAACATCTGGGGACTCACGGGTTGAGAAACATTGCCTTTGCTCAATGTTGGGGCCCTAAAAAAAAGATTGAATGCCACTCTGTGACATTCACACAAATCTATTAAGCAGCATTTACAGTGAACTCTGCAGAAAATGCTTCAGCTGTACTTCATAAAATGGAAAATCGATCTGTTTAGCAAGCCCTGAAAATGCTGATTTGTTCTCAGTAAATGTTTTATTTTTATACTAAGTTTATATACCTTTAAACCTGGGATAATGTAACCCAGTGGTTCTTAACCTGTGGGTCCCCAGTTATTTTGGCCTACAACTCTCAGAAATCCCAGACAGTTTATCAGTTCTTAGGATTTCTGGGAGTTGAAGGACAAAACCTCTGAGGACCCACAGGTTGAGAATCACTGATGTAACCATTTCTCAAGCAGAAAAGTTTTAGAAGCCCTGGTTTAGGCTAATTCATTCAATCTAGGGTTTTGTGTAACCATACACTTTAAAACTAAAGCAATGTCTAAACATTTCTCATGATTTTGGGGGTTTTTTGGGGGGGGGCTTTTATAATGTGCTGAAAACGTTTTTGTTGGTAGTGTTTCAAATGGTTTGTTTTAAATTGATTTTGTTTTTTTATCATTTAAATGCTTTTTAACTTTTGAATGCTGTGATTTTTTAAAGTATGCTAAGACTATGTTACAACAAATTGTTGCAAACCAGCTTGTGTTCCAAACCTGGAAATAGGCAGAATCACCATCTTTGGATAAACTCAGTAAAGGAAGGCATGGGCGCCCTGAGTTTGCAAGACCTGTGATAGGCTGTTGAAGACAGAGTGACTTGAAGGTCTCTCATTCATCAGGTCACCATTAATGAAATCTGATGATAGCAGTTAGCAACAATAATGAGCAAAATGTGTATTTTAAGTGCAGATTTATGAGTTTCTCCTCCTCCCATAGTCATCTCCATATTAAGGATTCCTGTCTCAATCCCTCCTTGTGCTGAAGATTGTGTAAGGGAGTAGTGGGGAAAATATCAGTCAGCCTCTTCCCAATTGACAGAGAAACAGATTCCAGTCATTTGCAGGGTCTGCTTCCTGGTAAGTGGAGATTGGAGAACTTTCACAGTTCTTATGTAGCTCTAAACTAGGAGCTAGATAGGGATTATGAAAGTGTAACAGTCACCAGTAACTCTGTGTTATACATTCATAGCTGCCCAAAAATATTTCAGCCAAGAAGAGTAATAGAAGTTGTAGGTATACATTTCTAAACTTAATCTAAATAGCAGCAGCAACAATATTGTTCTTGTATTTCCATGGTGGAGTTTCATTTTTCTTCTGTGTTTACTTCCGTCAATAGGATAGTCTCATTTTGAATAGAATAGCCTGTAATATTTTTCCAATGTTCTCTTACTTCTATTCACTCCCCCTCTCCCCAATGCATCTATTAAAGCAATCCTCATCAAGTTAATCTTCGCCTTTGTGATGAGACAATGCTATTTGTACATTTTGTTCTGCCATGATTATTCCACAGTCAGCGTGCAATTAGAGTTCATTTAAGTGAATTGGTTCTTGATGTACTGTGCCACAATACATGAAGAACATCATGGAAAAATTAATTGAGGGGTGAATTGGGTAACCATAGCTTATGTGTATTGTAAAAGCAGATGTTTACTATTCCCGCTACCGTAATTATCATTAACAGGGTATTCTTTATTAAGTTTGAGAACCATTATTACTTATACATCTGTAATTACATGCAGACGGTATCTGTCTGTATTTTGAATTTAACATGTTTATTAGCACTAGCAGTGTTTATATCTGTATGCCTTCTTAATTACTATAATAGGGTTGTTAGTATCTTTTTTGGCATTATTATTGATACTGAATAACAATACATATTTCTGGCTGTTGTAACCTGAGTAGTTTGTTATTACTAACACTAATCAGTATATAGTTCCCAACATGTTCCCCATATTACATTGAGCAGTATTTACAAGATTATTCCCTTGATTGATAGATGTCACCATTCTTTCTTACTGTCACAGTAATGTAACCCTGGTGTGATGACTAAAAGGGATCAGGTCAGAAGGGGAGACAAATGCTTACTTCTCTCCTGTGGCATCCATTTGCAGAAACGTGCCCTTTTTAATGAAGTGAAGTGTCTGACATAATTTGGATTTTATGAATGAGCTCTGCCATATCCCTCTTGCCTCCATGTTCACAGCAAATTCATATTTCGCTTTAGGTTGAAATGGATCCTAGATGATTGCTTTCCTTTTTATTTTCTTGGTAATCATCTTTTTACATTTTCCCATAAAAGAAGATGAATGACTATGTCCTTTTTGCCTCTGTTTAGCACCAACAATAAAACATTATACATTTTCCTTCCATTTGCCAGCGAGAATCAGCAGCTCCAACTTCTCTACCTGGAATGCATTCTGTCAATGCTGACCAGTTCATCTCCTACTATGCACCACCATAAAGGATTTACTGACCTCATATGGTAAGAAACTCTACTTTGAACAAAAACAGAACTAATTCCTCACATTGAGGCATACCTGTAATGAAATATGTCCATTACAATATTTTAATGGGGGAGGAGCTCCATTCTTTGGGGAATTTGATCTGCAAGGTATTAAACTGCATCATATCAACTTCTGGATAACTTCCATTCTCAGATGCACGGATGAGATTCACAGTTCTGGCCATACATTGTGTCAGAAATACAGTAAAAATCAATGACAATTTTTTTTTGTTCATTCCACTCCTTATTTCTATTTTCCAGGAAACAGTTGTGCCCAGCCCTCATAGTAATCTTGGGAAATCCAGTCCATGACAAAACCATCACCTCTGCTCATTGCCATGAGGCAGATGCACTTTCCTCAGGTGTCTCTGATCATGGTCGAGGGTCAGGTTGCTCTTCAACAGCCCCTGCCCTTAGCAGTCCTGTGGCCCGGACCATTTATTACATCGCAGCAGAACTTGTACGATTAGTGGGGTCGGTGGAGTCCATGAAGCCTGTCTTGCAGTCTCTTTACCACCGCATGCTGCTGTATCCCCCACCTCAGCACAGAGTGGAGGCTATCAAGATCATGAAAGAGGTATCTCATGGGCGAGAGGTTTCTGGGCTTTTTTTGTTTGTTTTTGCTTGTCATGTTTGCTCTAGTAAAAAGGCAGCAATGCTAATGTTCATAATAATGCTAATGCTAATAATGATGTTTATTTGTTACCCCCCTCTACAACACAGTCAAAACACATCAACAGAAAGTACATATTAGTAGATAGATAGATGGTTGGATGGATAGATAGATGATAGATAGATAGATGCATACATATACACATATACTTACATACACACATACACTATAAGATACATACACCAAAACACATGGTCCCGTCATGACCTAGCCACAGTGGTCCAACCATGGTCATCTCAAGGCTGGATTACTGTAATGCCCTCTACATTGGCCTTCCTTTGTTGGTGATCCGGAAGCTTACGCTGGTGCAGAACGCTGCAGCGCGGCTGGTGGCAGGCCTTCCATCTCGCTGCCACATCACGCCTGTGCTGCGCGAACTGCGCTGGCTTCCAATAGAGCACCGGATAACCTTCAAGGTGTTGGTTCTGACCTTTAAGGCCTTGAATGGTCTGGGGCCAGTGTACCTAAGGGACCGCCTCTCCCATTACAGTCCCCCTCGACCACTGCAATCAGAATCCCAGAACCTCCTGGTGGTGCCTAGCTGACAATCTATCCACCTGGGTGCAACACGGAGGAGGTCATTCAGCGCCACTGCGCCGGTCCTGTGGAATGCCCTTCCTTCCACAATCCGAGCGCAGACTGATCTGCTAACATTCCGCAGGGCCTGCAAAACCCTCCTTTTCACCCAAGTGTTCGGTGCATAGACATAGGAATGTGTAGACTGTGTTTGCATGCCTAGTTGCTGCAATTTTAACTGACGATTTGTTTTTACTGTGTTTTATGGCTTTTGTGAATGTGAGTTGCCCTGAGCCTATGGGAAGGGTGACCAATAAATCGAATAAATAAATAGTAATAAATAAATAAATAAATGGTATAAAGATCAAAATACAACAGCTCATTTAGCTGGTGGATTGAATGGAAATTCCCTGCAAAATTTTGGAACTCATGGTTCAAAGTTGACTGGGTGGGCCTGCTGGAAGAAATAGGTCTTCAGTTGGAAACCATATACAATAGGATTTCACTGTTACTGCAACCTTGTTCACCTGCATAGTTAGAACTTTCCTTCCATTCCCCCCAAGGACCTCAAGATAGCATATATGGTCCTCTTTTCCATTTTTATTCTCACTGCAACCCTGCAAAGTAGTTAGGATGAGAGAGAAAGACTAACTAATTGAAGCTTATAGCCAAGTGGAAAATGGAATCTCAGCTTCCCAGGACTTAGAAATTTATCATACATGATAATAGTGGAAGTTATCACATTTAGTCATTTCTCTTCTGTTGCTTTCCCAGGGGAGATAATTGGAAGATACTTCATTTATAAAAAGAAATCTTTAACAAATGGTTTATATATGTAAAAAGATATATTTTCCAGGCTGTTTCCCACCAAGAGAGTGGTGGGAAGGGAGTGAGGTCATGTTATAATTTGCAGCCAACCACACTGTTGTCCTGGTATTATAGCAATTTGTTTTCATTATGTGGTAAACTTTTAGACCAACACTTTAACGTCAACACACATCTATCTTTAAACTCAAATGGGCATTCATGTTCATGTAGTATTATACTCACAAAATAGATTCCATCGGAAGCTGTTTTACATCAGAAAGCACATACCAGTTAGTTCACTGAGTCCCTGGGCAGGTAATTCTACTGAAGTAATAAATATGCTCTATGTATTAAAACTTTGTGAAGTTTTTTTTTAACTTTATGAAAGTTGAACTGTATTCTTTTTAGATACTCGGCAGTCCTAGACGACTCTGTGATTTGGCCGGCCCCTGCTCCACTGAACCAGAATCTAGAAAGAGGTCCATTTCAAAAAGAAAGTCCCATCTGGATCTTCTCAAACTGTATGCTCCATTTCTTTATATTTTCCATGAATATTTAAATGCTCACTTTGGTGATTGCTACTCTTTTGTCTAGAGGCCATCCAAGAAGGCATGTTTTCCCCTAGTCATAATTTTTCTTTACAAAATATCATGAGTGCATTCAGTTTAATACAGTTTACATTGGCATATACATAATCTTACTTAGTATTAACAAAGCAAGAGAAAAAGATAGAATAAACAGACATTGGTAAAATGCATTGTAATCCCCCAATCAGCAGGACATCTTTTTACAAAGAAGACATTTCTGCCTCTTTTATTAATTGCATCCAAAAAAAAGACTGGATATAGTATTTGCCCCAAAATTAGAAGTAAAGTGTGTCTTTTTTAAATTGCAGTATCCTGGATGGGATGACAGAAGCTTGCATTAAAGGTGGGATTGAAGCATGCTATGCCTCTGTCTCAGGTGTCTGTGCCTTGCTTGGGACTCTGGATGAGCTCAGTCAAGGGAAAGGCCTGGATGAGGAGCAGGTCCATTTACTTCTCCGGCGCTTGGATGAGTTAAAAGATGCTGCAGAGACAAGTCGGGATTCCATGGAGATCAATGATGCTGATTTTAGGTGGCAAAGACGTATCCTCTCCTCTGAACATACTCCCTGGGAGGTAGGCAATGAAAAAAGCCCTGATATTAGCATTAGTGTCACCACAGACACAGGTCAGACAACTCTAGAAGGAGGGTTGGGACAAACCACTCCAGAAGATCGTTCTGACATTCGTAAAAATTCTCTGCAATCACCAGCTGGACAAGCTGTGAGAGAAATCCATTACAAAGAGCCAGAATCAGAAACTATTGACCAACCAGATGTTGTTCAACGGAGCCATACAATGGTTTATCCAGATATAACAAATTTCCTTTCAGTTGATTGTCGGGCGCGCTCTTGTGGATCCAGGTATAGTGAGAGTAATTTCAGCATTGATGACCAGGATCTTTCAAGGACTGAATTTGACTCATGTGATCAATATTCCATGGCAGCAGAAAAAGATTCTGGAAGATCAGATGTTTCAGACATAGGTTCAGATAACTGCTCCTTGGCTGATGAAGAACAGACACCAAGAGACTGCCCTGGTCACAAGTCTTTGCGGACTGCAGCCCTTTCCTTGAAGCTGTTGAAGAACCAAGAAGCTGATCAGCACAGTGCCAGGCTGTTTATCCAGTCCCTCGAAGCTCTTCTCCCTCGACTTATAGCACTGCCAAAAGTAGAAGATGTTGATTTGGCCCTCCAGAACTTTGCCTCAACTTTTTGCTCAGGTTTGTGATCAGATCATTTGCTCCACAGCCAATGAATTTTTCCTAACATTTAAAATGATCATGTTATTTGTTTCTTTAATCACTTTTTCCCATAATGTTTGTACCAACTTACAGGTCCACCAGGTATAAAAGGGTACCTTTCTGTACTTTACATCTCTAGCAATCTTCCTGGTGGGATTTATTTATTTTAGCTATTATCTCAGGTATTACATAGCATCTATCAAACATTTTATACATGTTTTAAAAAAATATGTCTTTTATACATTACTTTTTTCCATCTCACTTTTAATTAGCAGTTCATATTGCCATTGTACATTAATCAGCTTTTGTTGTATTGTACTTTTATCTGATTTATTATACTCTATTTTTTTCTTTATCTCTAATTTTGGTTAAAATTTCTAGCTGTATTTTGTTTTTCCCTTTAAACTAGATAGTGTTTTGTTGAATTAGCAAGCCTCTTATTACTGCTTTCCCTGCATCTCAAACCATCCTTTCATCCATATCATCCTTTAGGTTCTCTTTAAATAATTTTATATTTGCAATCTATTTTTTCTTTAATTTTGGGGTCCTTCAAAATGTAATTATTTATTCTGCACATTCTGGCATAGATTTTCCATGTGCATTCCCAAATTGATGGGGGAGGGTATTCACAATTAGCATCTTGTTTAGTATCTTAGTGATGAGATGTTAATACTAAAAGTTACACACATGAGTTTCAATTAGAGTTGGGAATTTCAAATGCTAATACATTTTTAGAGTTAATTATTGCATCACCCAAAGGCCCAAATATTTCAATACACTTGAATGCTCAGATTAAAGCTGAATTTTCATGCTTAGTTAATCATACTTTTGAAACCAGATGTTCCCATACACTACCAATTAGCTGCGCACATTAATATGGTAAATTGCTTTGTATGCAAAATTAAGCCCTTAGGATATTTGGGGATTCTCCCCATATGTTATGAACTGGTTCTTTATAAAACCATGTCAACACCAGTGTGAAAAATCCCGTCTGCTTCGTGTAACTTCAAAGATTTTCAATTAGTGTGCACCAGTGCAGAAGACATAACCAAACTATATGGCTTTTGGTCTCATTTTCCTATTGTTCTTGTTGCTATTGTTAAGTGTTAAAACATATAACAGCTGTACACATTGTAATAAAGTAAAATATACTTAAACTATATATAGAATTAAAATCATGTGTACTATAAAGTAAAACAACTAAATATAGACAATACAGGACATTACCAAGGGCCTTTCCCCATGAACAATTAGTTCTCCAAAGCTTTTACTAGCCTACAGATTTCATACATGGAAATGTGGAATAGGAAAGGAGTTCCAGAGCCTAGAGGCAGTGACCAGATATCCCTGTGAAAATGGTGGGACGGACAGAAGGGCTGCCTCAAAAGATCTCAAAAGACAGTCTTATATGTAGAGATAGTTTGTGAAATAGCCTGGACCTAAGCTGCATGGGACTTTACATATAATAATCAGAACTTTGAATTTTTCCTAGAAGCAGACCTGCAGCTGGTAGAGGTTTTGTAGCAAAAGAGTTGCATGATCCCTGTAAGAAGTCAAAGTTAAAACTCTACTGCAACTCTTAGGATCAACTGAAGTCTCCAAATCTTTGTCAAAGGCAGCCCTGTGTAGAGCACATCACTATAATCCAAGCAGGATGTAACTGTTACTAAGACAAGTGTTGCTGTGTCCCGATCTGACACCTCTGGAATGAACACGGCTGGTGCACAAGCCTTAACTGTGTCAATGCAATTGAAGCCACAATCAAAACCTGAACTTCCAAACTCAATGATAAATCCAGCACACCCATGCTGTTAAATTGCATCTTCAGAAGGAGCATAATCCCATCCAGCACAAGCTGAATGTCCATTCCCTGCTCTACTTTTTGGTTGGCCAGGAGCACCTACATCTTGTCTGGATTCAATTTAAGTATTCAAATATTCAGTCACTGCATTAATGAGGACAGATATCTATTTAGAGCCAATATAGCTTCCTTGAACTGAGTTGGAAAGGAGTAATAGAGTTGCATGTCATCAGTTAACTGGTGGCATCACTCTCCAAACTCTAGACCAGGGGTGCTCATTAGGTAGATCGCGATCTACTGGTAGATTGCGAAGGGTGTCCTAGTAGATCGCAGGCAGGGTGGGAGGAAGGCTCAGTCCCGCCCTGCAGGCTTCCGACACCGCCCAGGTGCTCCCGGCCAGCCAGCGTAAATAAATTCAGGGGCTTATTATACTCACATTTAGTTGAATTAAGTCTTAAAATTTATTTTATGGCTCTCACTGAAATAAATTTCAAAATATTTTGCTTTTATGGCTCTCTGAGTAGTGGGTAGGTAGATCATTTTGACTTGGTTGTTTTATAAGTAGCTCACATGTTGAAAAAGTGTGAGCACCCCTGCTCTAGACAATATATTTTGTAATGATTTCTTTGTTTCATAACATTTTAAAAAACTAAATTTCTTTTTACTTGTCTGCTTGGAAAGCCATCTAAAGCTCATGTAGATAGACAAAGCCACCTCTTTTGTAGATATTTATTTTGCTTTTCTGTACCCAAATCCTCCCTTTTTATAGATGATGACTATATATTTTGGAGTAGGTTGAGAGGGTAAGAAAGAAGTACTGACCAACTTACTGACTGACCAAAGTCATCTAGAAATCATCAGCACATCTATCTGCTTATAACATTCTTTCAACATATTGCTGATAGTGACACCTATCTCTGTTTAAGTAGAGCATCCTGAATTGGCAAAACAATTATGTGTTACTGAAACATGACTTATAGTTCAATATTTTTAACTCTACTATGAGGAATAAATAGCTTGGCTCCTTAAAATGTGATTTCTGATACAGGGCATCTCCCTCTCCCTCTTTGTTAGGTATGATGCACTCTCCAGGTTTTGATGGGAATGCCAGTTTCACTTTCCAGACACTGATGAATGCAGATAGTCTCTATATGGTCTCTCACTACATTCTCCTACTGAACCTGAAGCTGTCCAATGCAGATTACTATAGAAAGAAGCCTGCCCAGTCACCTATGTTAATGGTGAGTCAATATATAATACAGATGAGAACTGTAATGCCAGAAGTATCGTATTGCAAGGAATGTCAATCCATGAAAATAATGCAAACAATTGGTCCGAATTTGTGGTGAATATTAATACCTCGTTTTCTATTATGTAACTGAGCTAGGAAGATAATCCAGGGTAGGATGTTTGGCCTTCATCACTCCTTGGTTTGCATAAATGGTAGTTTGCTAAATCTGGCCAAAACTTCAAATTGTGGTTTGCAATGACTGCAAAAACACATTAAGAAATCATAGTGTACAAGCAGGGAGAGCGACATGTAGGTCCAAGGCTGGAATCGTTCCTGCGAGGCCGCTCGCAGCGGGTCGAGTGGCAGGGTCAAGTCTCTAGGAAAAGCGAATTGGAATGTGGAGTCCCCCAGGGTGCTATCCTATCTCCCACCCTCTTCAACATCTACGTCCAGCCTCTGGCTAGCATTGCCAGAGCTATGGGTTCTCCTGCTACCAATATGCGGACGATACACAGCTGCTCCTGAAGCTTGACCCAGGGTCATCGTCGGTGCCGGACAGTTTCAGCCAAGGATTGAGAGCGGTGACGAGCTGGCTCAGAGCACATAGACTCAAAATCAACCCAGCCAAAACGGAGATCCTCTGGCCTGGCCGACCCGCCTCTCACCCATCACTGCCACCCTTTGAGGGCGAGCCCTTATCCCCGGCTCCGGCAGTGAAAAGCCTGGGAGTGATCCTGGACGAAAAACTAACGATGGAGGCCCAGATCCAGGCGGCAGCAAAGGCGCCTTTTTCCATCTCCGTAGGGGCCCGACGGCTGGCACCCTACCTACCATCTGAGGCGCTGAGAACCGTGGTACATGCCACCGTTGTCTCGCGTCTTGATTATTGCAACGCCCTATATGTGGGCCTCCCCTCTCCACAACCAAGAGGCTGAAACTCATCCACAACGCAGCGGCCAGACTCATCTCTGGGTCATCAGTGAGGGACCACATCTCCCCTATTTTAAAAGATCTCCACTGGCTGCCCTTAGAGTTCAGAGTGCTCTACAAACTTCTGGTGCTCACCTTTAAAGCTCGGCACAATATTGGGCCAGCCTACTTGAGTGACCGGCTGACGGTCCAACGCAGCGTGAGGCCAGCACGTGCCATAAATGGCGATCGCATGACCATCCCTGGGGTGCGAGAGGCTCGGCTGATGGAAACCCAGCGGAGAGCCTTTTCCGTGGCGGCCCCCAGGATCTGGAACTCATTGCCACCTGCCCTCAGAGCCACTCTGACCCAAACTAGATTCCGGTCAGACCTAAAGACCTGGCTCTTCCGCCTAGCGTTTGGGGCCTGATCGGTACCTCTGAATGTCTGAGCCTTTCCTCAGACATGTATCTGTTTTAAACTGCTGTACATTGCTGTTTTTAGGGTTTTTAAATGATGTAAGTCGCCCGGAGCACCACTGGTGGAGGGCGACTCACAAATATTAAAGTATTATTATTATTATTATTATGATCACACGTATGTTATGTTACACTGTGATATCATTATATCTGGATGACAGAGAGGGAAGCACAATAGCCACAAAAACATGTGAACAATTTTGATGTCTCCTGATCAATGTCATACTGCTAAGCTTATTTGCATAGCTGCACTGGGATAATTTCATTGTGATCTTTTGCTCGGCAGAAGGAGTTTATGAAGCAGGTCCAGTCCAGTGGAGTGTTGATGGTATTTTCTCAGGCCTGGGTTGAAGAGCTTTACCATCAAGTACTGGACAGAAATCTTCTTGGAGAGGCTGGATACTGGGGAAGGCCTGAAGAGCACAGCCTTCCACTAATCACCATGCTAACTGGTGAGTAAAACCCTGGTGTAGTCATTAGTTATATCATCAGCTAAAGACAATGTACTAGGGCACAAAATAATGCATTTTGCTCTGTTGTCAGCAAAATACTTACTTAGGCAATCTCTCGTTGTCCAAGTATGATGGCCTTCCAAGTGTAGTGTCTTGGCAGTGGATATGTAGATGACTGTGGAGCCCTATTCTTGCCTATTCTTGATCTGCATGTTCTTCCACAGTGAGGGCATACGTTTCCAGGTGGAAGGTGGTCCTGGTCAGAGTTGGTGATTTGCAGTCTTTCCCTTTGCCAGTCAATTAATTAGTTCTGGCAACTCTTTAACTCTTTTAGGTGCTGGCCTTTAAAAATAGAATTCATTTTAATTGCCATTTATATTGTGCTGCATTGTATTGTTCACTTGTATGTTGCTTCTAGTGATTTCCACTAGCCACTTAATGTGCTGAAAAAACAGGATAGAAAACAACCAACAGTTTACTGGAACTAGTTGTTGTTACACAGCAATCAAATACCACAGGCAGAGTTTTCACACCTTTGCATGGTCTCACATGATAGTTGTCAAATGGATGTTTTTCACATATTCAACTGCAAGTAATTGTGTGCAGAGATAGAATGAGACAGAGCATGCTTTTTGGAATAATCCACAACCAAACTACATCCTTTTTTAAAAAATGTAATAGTTGTCACTTTTCTTTTGCAGACATTGATGGTTTGGGAAGCAGTTCAATAGGTGGGCAGTTGTTGTCTTCTGCATCCACGCACTCTCCTCTCACCCAGAACTGGAAACCAGATGATGCTGTAGTGGCAGGTACAAAAATGCATGATGTGAAATGTCATTCACATGTTTACATAGATTTGCTATGTTTTCTTTTTTTTCCACTTTAATGTTTCTGACTGGCATCCTGTCCAGTAATTATGTTATAGGCCGAACTTGACAACACTGTAATTATACAAATTAATATACTGTCAAAGGCTTTCATGGCTGGAATCACTGAGGTGTTGTGTGGCTTTTGGGCTGTATGACGTCTCACCTGCATCTGTGGCTGGTTTCTTCAGAGGATCCTCTAAAGATGCCAACCACAGATGCAGGGGAAACACCTGGAGAAAATGCTGCTAGAACATGGTCATACAACCCGGAAACCACACATCACCCATACAAATTAATAATTTAATAGCTCTGCAGTGTTTTAGATTTTCACCTGACATCCTATTCAGTAATTATGGAGTTGTAAGTCTGACTCATGATATTTTAATATTCAAATTCACTGTTACAGTTGTTCCATCATTGCAATGACAAAATGCCCCCACAAAATCTATCTTTGCAGTCCATGTGCCTACCCTTAACAAATAAGGTAATGAGTGATAATGCATCCAGCCCTTTCATCATAGTGAAGTATGTGCAATATATGAAGCAAACTTAAGCATTGTTATACTTAACTAACTGTACCCCGCAGCAGTCACTGTGAGCAATGGAGGCCTATCCTCTCATTGACTATTTCTATCCCCTTACCCCTCAAAACCAGTCTCTAATATGAGGAGGAATTGCAGCAGAGATCATGGTTCTGTAAGTAAGGGAGTATGCTATGCCTTTATCAATAAGAGAATAGATCTCTGTAACGTACAGTGGCTGCTGCCCAGTAAAGCAAGAGTGGAACAATTGTGAATATGTAGGGACCATGAGTTTCTGGAGATTGAGAATACGAAAATGATATCTGCAACACATTTTCAGTCAAAGGGCGCCTTGGGATAAATAGTTGTGGCAGGACCCGGGGTGTCTCCAGGCCAGTGTGCAACCCGGAGCAGACTACAAACATCCTTCATTATTGCCCTGACTTCCAGTGCTTTGCCCCTTCAGATTACAAAGTTTGGTTTATTGGAAGTTGCGCCGGGGGTCCATCTGTTGTAATTATCTGGAAGTTGGTGGGGTCATCTGTTATAATGATGAAGAATCTCTGTCATCATAATTATAATGACAACACAAGATCTCAGCCAAACTTCACAACACACTAATCATTAAAAAATGCAAAAAGTCAACATGAAAATAGGATTAAAATATGAAATACACGCACAGGTAGTGGATTAAAATTATTTAAGACAATACAGCACCCTCTTAAAAGCTCTTTCTTTAAGAACTTCCAATTTCAAAATCCTATTGGAATTTTAAAAAACTGCTGATAGAAGGAGGCTCATTCTAGCTTCTCTAGGGAGGAATCCTAGGGGCAGCTTCCAAGCATGTCCTATGGGATGATCTCACCAACCATGCCCATAAAGATGGTGGTACTAAAAGAAGGGTTTCTCCTGAGTGCCTCAAGGCCCAGGCAAGCTTATGTGGATAATTGCCCACTGTAAGATAGTCTGGACTTAAGCCACACAGATTCTAGCCCGTGGTGACTCAGAAGAGTTGTTTGTATGTAACACCTGTGACTCAAAGAAACATCTGTTTCCCCTTTCTGTTGCTTCAGGCATGTCCTTTGCCCGATACCTGCTTATTGGTTGTTGGAAGAATTTGATTGATACATTATCAACACCTCTGACTGGCCGCATGGCAGGGAGCTCCAAAGGGTTGGCATTCATTCTTGGAGCTGAAGGAGTTAAGGAACAGAACCAAAAGGAAAAGGACGCTATCTGCATGAGTCTGGATGGATTGAGGAAGGCAGCCCGGCTTAGCTGTGCTTTAGGTATGATGCATAATGCATTAATCATGATAGGCTACATTTCTGGGTGAATTTGTCTGATTGTAATAACTATGAGGATTTTCCTACATATTGCCAAAAATTTAGCTAGTGGAATTAATGAAAATTCTGCATTAAAACAACAACAAATGTGGCTTGTTTCTTCTTATAGGAGTTGCTGCCAATTGTGCATCTGCCCTTGCTCAGATGGCTGCAGCTTCATGTGTTCAAGAGGAGAAAGAGGAGAAAGAGACCCAAGAACCCAGTGATGCCATAGCTCAAGGTACAATCAATCAATCCATCTCCTTAATGTATTGCGCAACTCTGAATATAGGTTCTACGTTGGCTATTTTACCTAGCTAGGTATGTATCATAGCTACTTAAGATCCTCATAAAATCATTTGCTTTGGGTCTGTGTATGACCAAACTTTCTGTGAATAAGTGCAGAGTAGTAGTAGTATGAGTGTTGGCCTGGAACACCAGGGTTCAAATCCTTACTCACCCATGAAAACCCACACTGGAGGACACTGGGAAAGTCATATTTACCCATCCTGAAAGACAAGTAATGGCAAACTTTCTCTGAATAAGTCTTGCAGAGAAAACCTTGAGATAAATCATCATACATCCTAGTTGACTTAAAGACGTATTACAACTATTTATTTATTTATTTCCCGCATTTCTATCCCATCACTTCTCAACCCCCGAAGGGGGACTCAGGACAGCGTACAATGGGCCCCATTGCGAAGCTACTACATAACTATTACAATAATAAAAACCACAATTGAACATAAAACATAATTAAACAATACATAAGACATCATTAAAAACAGTAAAACAATCTCATCAGCCATATCATCATTCCAGTCAAGCCCCTTTAAGGTGCTGGTTACATCTATTGTCCAAAAGCCTGGTCCCAAAACCATGCCTTTAGTTTCTTTCAAAAAGCCAGGAGGGAGGTGACCAATCTTACCTCAGTTGGGAGTGTATTCCATAGGCGGGGAGCCACCGCGGAGAAGGCCCTGTCTCTTGTCCCTGCCAGGCACATTTGTGCTGTTGACGGGAGCGAGAGCAGGGCCTCACCAGATTATCTTAAGTTTTGAGGTGGGACGTAGGGGTGGATGTGTTCGGACAAGTAAGCTGGGCCAGAACCATATAAAGCTTTATAAGTCAGAACCAGCACTTTGAATTGGGCTCAGAGATGGACCAGCAGCCAGTGGAGCAGGCATAACGGGGGGGGGGGATTTTCCCTGTATGTCGCCCCTACTGAAAATAATGGTGTCCTTGTCAAAGAAGTTACACCTTTGTAGGACTGAAAGAAGAAAAAGCACAATCAGATAAAAAACAAGGATAGCAATCATTCATGCACTTATTCAGAACTTGGAAATTGCTTTTTTGGACCACAGTTCAAAGAGTTCCCAAGCCAGCTATCTTGGGCATTCAGGATGGTGTCATCTCTAAACCTCTGAGTAAGGAAATGAACTGAAACTGGTAATGGTGGAGGATGCCATGAGTTGTTTCACTTCTACCATATGGCAATAATGTTTTAAATGGATTTTAACCTAATGTTTTTATCTACTCTTTTATGTCATGTTGTATTGTGTTTTTGTATACATTGGCATCAAATTGTTGCCATTGTAAGCTGCCCCGAATCCCCACTCTGGGGTTGAGAAGGACAGGGTATAAATGTTTGAAATAAATAAATAAATAATAAATTGACAACCTTGACTGAACAAGTAGACTGATTAATCTACTGGACTTGCCCAGCCTTTTAGAGGAAGGTGTGAAAGGGAGTCTCAGTGCCAATAATCAGAAGTGTGTATATTTTGTCACCAACACTAAAGGTCTTGAGTTTATTCCATGAGGAATAACAACTGATTCTTTCTATCTAATATTTATAATGGTACAGTAAAACAGAAAATGGAGCAAAAACTGGAGCAGATGGGGAAAGTGCAAGGTGTCTGCCTACACACAGCTCATGTTTTGTGCATGGATGCCATTCTCAGTGTGGGACTGGAGATGGGAAGCCACAATCAAGACTGCTGGCCACACGTCTTTAGGTATGGAGATAGAAATCTGCATTAATTTTCAGTTTGAGCCAAGTGAGCTTGTTTTCACAAGCTGCATTTCTTGAAACTGAGTAGATTCTTTTAATTATAAATTGCCTGATACAGTGATTTCATTTTGCCTTTGTTGATTCCATAAAAGGTGTACATTTTTGTATTTGTTGTCCTCACAAGCAAGAACAAATAACTCTTGCAATGCTTTCTCTGCTAGGTGAGAACGTGAGGAGAAATTAATATCAAATAAATATTGGCTGAGATCCTCCATAGATGTTGCTATAACAATATAATTATGATCTGTCTCCTAATCTGACTCCTTCTCCTTGCTCCAAATCCACCTTAAAAGCCAGATACCTGAGCTGACCAAAAGAACGCTGCTGCAGCCCTTGAAATAACTGAGAAAATACAGTATTGTAATATAGCAAAAGACATACAGAAGAGTGTGTGCAAGATAAGAGTTGTGGGTTTGGGATGCAGATTTAGGTGTGCAGACAAGCATTTTTGACCCCTTTCTCCCTTTGGCAATTTTATCCACATCTTGAAAATGATGAACAGAGGGTTAAGAAACTATGGAACAGCGATGGAAGGAATATTATTTTCCCCATCAATATCATTCTTATTTGCAACTATATCTGATGCTAGTGTTCAGTGTTTGTAATTGGATTATTCACCATAATTGTGGTCTGCTTGCAAATTAGCTTTTTACTTGAGCAGCTTTAAGATTACTGTAGAGCATCTGTAAAAAAAACATGTTTTGTATCAAGTCAACAAAGCTATACAGAGAATAAACTGGAAGAACTCCCTTCTTTTTCATGGGCAATAATTTTGTTATTATTTTCAGAGTTTGTGAGTACATCAGCACTCTGGAACATGTCCATTTCGGTGATGGCACATCTCAGGCTCCTGTTACCATTACACAGACACAACAGTCTACTAGTGGGCCACAGGGAGATGGTTCATCTATGGACTCTTCCCAGGAATTGATTGAAGATGAAGAGCCAAGTCTGAGGAACACTCCCATCATCCAGCCAGTTTCCATTCAGGAGCTCATCAAAGAGGGCAGCAAAGGGAGAGCTTTTGACTTCCGCGGAGGGAGCCTAATGGGTGGAAGCAATGCGGCTAAGGCCATCCTCACCCTCTCAACCCAAGCTGAAAGGTACGGGTATCAACAACTTTACACTTTCCATAAGTTTGCTTCAGTAAGTCTGTGGTGTGCTTGCACCAGAAATTAACAACAAAACAAGCCAGGAATGTATATCAAGAGCAATATAATCATACATTGATACTAGCGTCCTACATATTATTTATCTATACATACATAACAACATACATAACAATACAACACAATCAATGTATGATTATATTGCTCTTGATATACATTCCTGGCTTGTTTTGTTGTTAGATACGGAACATTGAGTAGTTTTATTTTTCGTTGTTTGATACGATGCACCAGAAATTAGCCATAGGGTTGTGCTGGAGAACGTAGAGATTCTTAATGAGAACATATACATCTGATGGAGGAATCTATAAATCTCAGATTCCTCCATCAGATTTCTATGATCAATGTCCAGTAAAAGGTTGTTTTTAAGGGCTTTTCCTACTTTTTTAGGGATCATGCAGCCCCAACTCCCACGAAAGTGGGGATCCTACTTAACTGTGTTGGCATTCAAAAGCAACATTGACAATCTTGATTAATTTCATACATGTCCAAAAGCAAGTGTACATTCAACCCCTTTTGTAATCATTCCTATGTATTATTATTACGTTTATTTTTATCTCACTTTTCTCCATTAAGGAGACTCAAAGCATATACAGTATCTAATGTTGCCAAACTCTGCACCTAGGAAGAACCTTCTTTAGAACATTGTAGAGCTGGGAGTTTCAATGGAGGCCCTCCTTCTCTGACACATGTATTCAAAAACTATGATTCCCACTCAATTGATCAGTTATTTTCCCATTAGCTTTTCCAGTTGATTCATATTGTATATTGTAAGTGCTCCGGGCGACTTACACATAGCAATTGGGGCAGGTCGAGGGAGGCTCTCTGGTCGGTGGCATAGAGTTCCAGAGAACGGGGGCCACAATGGAGAACGATCTCCGTCTCGTGGCCTCCAGGTGGGCCTCTTTCACGCCCGGGACGCAAAGGAGGTTCTTGTTTGCCGGCCGCGGTGTCCTTGAATAGGCAGGCATCAGCAAGCGGTCCTTTAAGTATGTTGGGCTCTATACTCAACGGGCAGCCAGTGCAGGCGCTGCAGGGATGGTGTAATGTGGCATCTCATCGGTGTTCCTGTGAGAAGCCTGGCGGCGCGTTCTGCACAGTCTGGATCCTGCGGGTTAGTGACCGGGCAGACCCACATATAAGGCGTTACAGTAATCCAGCCGTGATGTAACCGTGGCATGGATTACTGTAGCTAGGCGCTTCCGTCGGGAGGTAGGGCGCCAGTTGTCTCGCTTGGCGCAGGTGGAAGAAGGCCCTTTTGCTCGTGGAGGCAACCTGGGCCTCCATCGACAATTTGGAGTCCAGGATAACACCAAGGCTCTTTACTGAGGGGGACGGAATCAATGGTTCCCCTTCGAAGGGGGGCAGTGGGAAAGGTGGTTCTGGGCGGCCCGCCATAAGATCTCCGTCTTTGATGGATTTATTTTGAGTTTGTGGGCACGGGCCATTTTGTTACTGCTTCCAGACCTCGAGTGAAGTTTTCGGGCACCGAAGTTGCGCCAAGCTCCAGCTTCAGCAGGAGCTGAGTGTCATCGGCATATTGGTAGCACCCTAGGCCGAAGCTCCGGGCTATACCAGCCAAAAGGCCGAACATAGATGTTGAACAACGTTGGTGATAATATGGCGCCCTGGGGTACTCCGCACTCGAGGAAAGATTTCCTAGAAGTTTGGCCTAGCCATTCAACTCGCTGGCTACGTCCGCGCAGGAAGGAGCTAATCCAAGCTAAAGCTGCTCCTTGTATCCCTATGGTGGCAAGTTGTCGTGTCAGCAGGTCGTGGTCCACCATGTCGAATGCAGCGGTAAGGTCCAATAGTACCAGAACTACTGAGCCTCCCTTGTCTAATTGGCAGCGGATATCGTCCGAGATGGCCACCAGGACGGTCTCGGTCCCGTGCCCGGGGCGAAACCCTGATTGAAAGGGGTCCAAGCCATCTGAGGTCTCAAGGAAGTTTTGTAGCTGGGTTGCTGCCGCGCGTTCGATCGAAGAGTATTGTAAAGCATAATACTCTTTCTTTCTTTCTTTCTTTCTTTCTTTCTTTTTGAATGCCAGAAAGTGTGTCCTGCGTGAACCTAAAATACAATCCAAAAATCTTGACCCTTGATTTATTGGTTGATTATACTTCTCCCAAATTACACACCAAATACTAGGAGTGAGGTTTTTCATGAGGGCAACTGACATACGTGTGTGACAATTCCAAGGTTTTGGAGGTTACGTGAGATTTCAGATCTCACAAGATGCCAAAACTCTTCAGACAGGATTTCCTCTCACAAGATATATACTCTTATCCCCATCGATCTGTAAATGCCATAGCCATTAAAAGTGCATAAGGATTCCTCTGACTGTACATATATTTCTTTGGATACATGTTAAACCATAGTGGGAAACTGTGCAATGTCCCAGGACCAGTTACCTTCCCTTGAGACCTTCATTGATGAGTGTATTTTTGTATAAAAGTTCTTGTTCTGAGGATTTCGTGAGATCCATTTTGTTGACATTGCAGGGAATTTAATGACCTGAGACAGATGCTGTAGTCTAAGCACTGAGTGTGCTAAATTTACATATTCACTATTAACCTTGGGGAGGGGGGTTGTTCATGACTATAAGAAATAAGCATTCTGTATGATATCTGTATGTAGAGTTATTTCCATGTACAGCCTTTCCTCCCAGGATTTTCTCTTCTGTAACTTTTTATGGGACATACAAGAACAGATCTGAGATGCTTGAAACCCGTAGCCACAGATCAGGCCTTTCCTTTTCCATCTGGTCTGCTGACACACACAACTTTTCTTAAGCTTTCTTTGCTTTATGTTTGTGCCAGCTTTATTCTTGTGGCCAAGGTCATACATGGCACATGGAGCAAAAAAAGTATTACTTGTCCCAGAGTGTTTGTTGTTTCTCATTGGTGCCTCCTTCCTGCACAGTGATTACTAGCTACTTATTTTAAAAGCAAGACTTGATCAGGCAAAATTATATGTTCTACCTCTTACCTTAAGGCTATTTGAAGAAGCGGTTGACAAGCTGAATCTGATGGCATTGGGAGGTTTCCTGTATCAGCTGAAGAAAGCCTCTCAGTCCCAGCTCTTTCACTCCGTTACTGATACTGTTGATTACTCATTGGCAATGCCAGGTAAGCTTCCAAAACAAAAAAGGTATGGCAAGGGAAAGAGTTAAGTGAGAACTCAAATGTTATTTATAATGAAAAAGGGAGAGTGTAGCTGGTGGGGTTCATGTGCTCCAATCTCCCCTTTTTTAACAGGTTCCCCTAAACCCTGCAGAACACATTCACCTTACATAGTGCAAATAGCTCAAAAATTATGGGCTCTGATTAGATTTTCCTCCCATCCTCAGCAATGCCCAAACTGCTCAAAACCACCCAGCCTGCCAAGGATTATTTATGGTTTAAAACTGAACCACAGACAGTGCTGAAGTGGCTTGCCATGGGCACAGAGACAAAAATAGGCCCATGCTCACAGTTACCCAACTTTGCTTGATATTAACAGACATTTTGCTTTTTTTCTTCCCTAATAGGAGAAGTAAAATCCACCCAAGACAGGAAAAGTGCCCTCCACTTGTTTCGCCTGGGAGGAGCTATGCTTCGAATTGTCAGGAGCAAATCTCGGCCTTTGCTTCATCTCATGCGCTGCTGGAACCTGGTGGCACCTCATCTGGTCGAAGTGAGAGAAAGAGGGGTGGTGGTGGTTGCTGCTGTTGTTGTCTGTATTTTTATCTCCCCTTTCCCAAAAATTGAGGTTCAAGGCCACTTACTTGTAATTTGAAGCAAGTGAAATGCATTAAAAGCATACAAAAGGTGAACATTAAAGGAGAATTAGACTGTTCATAATATTAGAACAAATGAAAGCATGCACTTAAAATATAAAGCAGTTAGCTAGAAGGTAGGAAATAAATACTATATGTCTAATTTCAGGTGGCAGAAGATAATCTAAGTGTGCTTTTAAAACTATGTACAAGTGAACGAAAAGCTATATGAAAGATTATACTTTAAAGCAGCTTTTACTATCCTGTGACCTACTAAAGTATTGAAATGTAGTTCCTGCTTTTTAGTGCTGTTGTGCATTGAAATCCAAAAAACCTAGAGACAACTACAGTCAAAAGTCTGGCTGTCATCTTTTAGAAATATCTTCATAAATCAAGTTTTATTTATTTTAGGAATGTTTATGTATCTGTTTGTTTACAAAATTTGACTTGTTTTCTACTCTGCTCCATAAGCTTCAAGGTTGCAGTCATTTTAAAATGTGTGAATACTGTCTTAAAAGAATTTACAAATTAAAGGGTTCGGGGATAAGAAATTTAATTAAAATAGATATTATATATTGAGTCTCATGTTAGGATCTAATAAAATGAAAATATAGAAAACCTGTTTCGGTAGCGGCTGCTTTAGCTATTTATAAGGATAGACTTCATGAGGCTGTCTGGGTCATGTCTAAGCCTTACCCCTGTCCATTTCCTCCCAATTTCCTTTATTAAGTGCATTTGTTACACACTTGAAATCCTGGTTGTTCTCCTCCTCTCTTGCAGGCTGCCTGTCACAAAGAAAGGCATGTTTCTCGGAAGGCTGTCTCTTTCATCCATGACATCCTGACTGAGGTTTTAATGGATTGGAATGAACCTCCCCATTTCCATTTTAATGAGGCTCTGTTTCGCCCCTTTGAGCGCATCATGCAGTTGGAACTCTGTGATGAGGATGTCCAAGATCAGGTAAGTTGGTTCTTGGTTTTGTTGAAGAGGATTTGCCTTCATGTTTATTTCTAAAATACAAAATTACTCATGTTTATTACATGCCTAGTGGTTACAATATTAATGGAGAGTGACAAGAGAGGATTCTGTACAGCACTCGTTTGTTTGTGTAGTTGGGAGTATGATTTTTATTTATGCTGTTTGGTATCCTATGTGCAGTTATCTATTTGTATGCTAGAATTATAGATCTGTAACTACTCCATATGCAGTTGTACAATGTATGGATGGCCCTCCATATCCATGGATTCTGTATCCATGAATTTGAACATCCATAGCTTGAAATTAATTCCAAAAAGCAGACTTTGATTTTGCCATTTTATAATTTGAATGGCAATTTGATTTTGCCATTTTAAGGGGCACCATTTTATTATGTCATTGTAGTATGCATGGATTTGGTATCCATTAAGGTACTTTATTGGATCAACAAAAATGGACAAATTGCATAATGCAAGCTTTTGAAGCTTCATTGGCTCCTTTACCAAGCAAAGATGTTTACAGGAGAAGAATAGTAATGATATTAAAGTCACAGTTTGTCTCAAATCTTACTTCTTTTGTCAATTAAGATGGTCTGAAGGGATATCCATGCTTGCAGAGTAGCTTCAAAAGCTTGCATGATGCTTTTTGTGCTTTTTAGTTGATCCAGTTAGGAGTCACTGTTTTCTGGATTCTGCATTTTGCTGCATGGCCAACACAGTTTCTCCTGAATGAGTTTCATTCATGTTACCCTATATTTGTTTGGGTTTCTAAAAGGCCAAATGGTTACCTTAAAGAAGTCTAAGATGCCCTCCCTCACCCTAAAAAAAAATCAACATATTGAAGCCACAATAAATATTACCAGTTATGCCAAACATTGTATTACTGATGTAAAAAGAATTACCCATGTTTTCTCGAGTCTAATGTCCCATCAAATCTAACGTGCACCTCAATTTTCAAAATCCTGAAACCAAAAAAAAGTATTTGCTACCAAATACAATGTGCAATGGCAAAAAGTGCACTCTTTGTAATTTGACCAAAAAAAAGTATACATTACCATGGTTGCATGCTTATAATTCCTTCTTCAAAAACAAAAGTGTTAGGACACCAAAGCTTTCAGCAATGAAAAATAAAACCTTGGGGTGAATCTATGCTTTAGAATGAATCCACTTTAACTGCCCTGGCTCAATCAGATGAAATCATGTAGTCTTGCAAGGTCTTGAACTTTCTCTGCCAAGGAATGCTGGTGGCTGACTGAACTGCAAATCCTACGATTGCACAGCATTGAGCTGTAACAATTAAATTAGAGATGGCATCCCTCAAATAGATGCTCCAGGTACAGATCTTGAAGCAGCTTTCCCTTTTGCTTTCGCTCTGCACTAAGATTACCATATCACACAAATCTAATGCGCACTAATTTTAGGGAAATAATTTATCCAAAAAAGGTGAGCATTAGATTTGAGTAAATATGAAGTTTATTAACGGTTATTTTTCAAAAGAGAAGAAACCTATCTAGCTATCAGTTAATTCTAAATTCTGATCAAACCCAGCATTTTCTTTCTGCTATTTATTTTCTCCTTTAATTGTTCTGTATATTCTGCTTGCCTCAGGTGGTCACATCGATAGGTGAGCTGGTGGAAGTGTGCTCTACTCGGATCCAGTCAGGCTGGAGACCACTGTTCAGTGCACTAGAAACTGTGCGTAGTAGCAGCAAATCAGAAGTTAAGGATTATCTTGTTGGAGAATATTCAATGGGTAAAAGGTTTTTAATTCTATTCTTTTTCTTCAGATTGTGGAATTTTATGACTTATTTTTGAAAGATACCAGAAATCAATTTCTTTTAAAAGAGATTTATCTGGTACCATTATCAAGTTACAAACTGCCAGTTACAATTTAATACTTAATTTTTGAAAGGCAACTGACAATTTTTAGCTTGATAAAGGCACCAGAACACACATGAACTTAGGAGCTAAGCAGGGGCAACTCTGGCTGGGCAATCTGTATACTGACCCAGGTCCAGTCAGATAAGGGCCAATGGGCAGAAGTCAACATCATGGATGGGGAGCCAGGTGTTATAGACTTTTCTCAGTGGAAGGAATTGGCAGAAATACCTCTGAGTATTCCTGGCCTTTAAAAACCCTACAAAATCCATGAGGCTGTCTTAAAACCACTTGAAAGGATACACATAAACCAACAATTTGCAGCAGTACAAACAAAAATGGCATGTAATATCTGGATTACAACAGAAGTCTGACATATCATTGCTGTGAATGTCACAGATTCTTCTCAAATAAGGAATTAGGAATCAGGAATGAATTTTTGCCTCATGGATGCAATACAAATTAGTAGCTCAAATTTGTTACAGAGGGGGCTGAATATCTTCAAGCAGCTTGTTAGCATGGTGACCTGTTAGCGCATAAGGCAACATGTATACAGATTTTATCTTTGCATACAACCAGATGAAGGCCAGTAGGCAGAAACCAACATCATAGTGGTGCGCAGCTGCGCAGAGGCTGAGATCAGCAGATGGTGTGAGCTCAGGAGTTCTGGGCCATGGTGGGTGGTGATGATCGGGTATCCACACGAAGTCCAGCATCAATGCCAATCAAAGTCCATCCATGCTTTGTCCCTCATGTACACTCCTACTGGAGTGTTCCAAATTGATGTGTGGAAAAACTGTCCTTTTAACCTCTATCTATGACTGTGAACTAGCATAATTCTGTTCTGCATGAAAATATTCTGTTTGGACAACCACTTAATTTTATTACAGCATGAGACCCAGAAATCTGGACATTCTGCCCTCAGATTAATATTCTCCGCACAGCTATCTGAGGATAACCCCACAGTGGGTAGAACTGTTTTATATGTACTATGTAAACCGCCCCGAGCCTGCTGGAAGGAGCGGTATATAAAAATGAATAATAAATAAATAAACTACACATTAATGTGAAACAATACAGAAAATGCTGAATTTTCCAGAACTCCTAGCCAGATTGTCTGATGTGCACCTACATCAATTAATGACCTTGTTGTTTCCTCAGGAAAATGCCAGGCCCCTGTATTTGATGTCTTTGAAGCATTTCTAAATACGGACAACATCCAGGTTTTTGCAAATGCAGCCACCAGCTACATCATGTGCCTTATGAAGTTTGTCAAAGGACTGGGTAATGTACATAATATGTTTGTTACATTTCACTGCAAATCAGTCAGTGGTACTCAGCATTGAGGGATTCATTCACCCAGCATTTTGTAATACACCTTTTTCCAGTTCTAAAGGTGGGCTAACAACATAAAATAATAATACAAAAATAATATCCTTAAGAACAATATCTTATATGAAAAAATATAATGGTAGAGCATACTAAATCTCTAGAACCACACCTAATGGCATTACATCTCAGCCTCCAAATGCTTGAGAAAAGAATTATCCAGCCCTCATTGGAACACTTGCAACAATAAGAACAGATGTATTGCCATATTTAATTAAACATGGTACCACTATAGAGAATGTCCTGCTTTATATTATCACCTTCCCAACATCTGCAGTAAGCAGAACCAGACACCCTCTGTTTCTTAATGCATTGTCAATATCTGCAGTTTCATGGGTTTTTTTGAATGATTGCTGAAGATGCAGCTTTAAGATTAAGAAAGTGCTGCATTTCCTATCCCCAACTACGTAAATTGCCAGCAGTTCCCAGCCATAGTATCTAATCCATGAATACAAATAAGGTTTATTATAGATGTCTGCTTCCATATCTTTGCCTTCCCACACCTCCCCTCTCCTTTTACCCTCATAACTCACACATGTATTTTGTGAATAAGTGATTCCCTCTGGATTTCTCATTACACAATCCAACTCCCATTAGCCACCCTGCTCAAAACAACACAGTGTTATGTTTTATATATTTTGCTGTATTTCTCCCCTGCCAGGGGAAGCAGATTGCAAAGAGATTGGCGATTGCGTATCAGGATCAGGTTCCATGTCTACAGACTTGTGCCTTCCTGCTCTCGATTACCTCAGGCGTTGTTCTCAGGTGTGTAGAATAAATGTTGTTTTTGCTTGTGATAATTTAGGCTCAGTTGATTGCCATCCTATCCGAGTCTCATGAAACAGCAGCTGTAGGTTAGTCTTCAGTAAATGAAATGGCACTGTAGTGTGGAGAAGTACAGAGATGCAATTTCAAGGGATGAATGCTAGCCTTAAAAGGAGTTGTTAGGTTCACTTACGAAAACTATGTGAGTTAGACTTTCGTTTTACCATCAGTATTTTCATTACATTTTCACCTATCACCTTTTGCAAGAGTGTGAAGGAAAGTGTCTAGGAATTAGATTCTGCATTTCAATTGTCTTTATAGTTTATTTGAAAAGATCATGATGGGTGGCCATCTGTCAGGGATGATTTGAATGCGATTTTCCTGCTTCTTGGCAGGGGGTTGACGGAATGGCCCGTGAGGTCTCTTCCAACTCTATGATTTTATGATTGAAAATGTATATAATGATGGGTTTAGTTACATAATTACAGTGGTGGTCAAAACTCTTAGCTCATGTGATTGAAATGGGTATTCCCTCCCCAAACTGCATCCTAAGTTCTTTTAAGAAAAATGAGCATGATGACATGCAAAAGGTATTCATAACTGAGATAACGTGCATTTTTGCACTGCACATATGGCTTCAAAATATATATTATATTCAATAATCTTAAAAGTAACTTTTGGAGCCCTGCATGTCCAGCAACATTGTGAAGCCAGGACTTTTAATTTAGCAAAGGTATTGATATCAAGTGCCAAACACTCTTGTATTTTCCAATTTCATTTACTAAAGTCCCCATAGAAACCGAAGAGGGCATACATACACACAGAGAGAGAGTACGGTTATACTCTGACTTATTTTAAATGACTTTACCTTTAGTGGTGATTTAACACCCATTAGCTTTACAAAAGCCTTTTGGGAATGTCATTACAAGGAGTGCCGTGATGCCTGCACACTATATCATAGTGCATCCTTGACTTGTATCCACCCTCTGCTCCCATTGTTACCCATTTCTTCTATTTCTCTCTCTCTCCTTCCCTCCTCTTTTCTCTTGCCATAATAGAGAGCTAATGAAGTAGCAGGCATCACATACATTTGTGAAAAGGTATAATGTTAATCCCTGAGGAGGTTGTGGTTGCACTCTCTTTCTTTCTTTCTCTCCCCTACTAACTCTTTCTCTCTTGCTTTCCTTCTTTTTATGACATAATGGAGGCCCAGTGTTCTGCTGACACACACAGCAAGGCATTGTTGTTCCTGTCAGCGTAGGCTTTCTCTCTCTGGCCACAAGGAATACAGATGCATTTCTATGTTCTTTCTGCTGCCAGATGAGAGGCAGTGGGAGTGTGCAAACACAGTAGCCCACTGTTATATATTGTTCCCTTGACTGAAGAAACACAAGAGAGCAATGGCTGCTAGTGCCCACTTGGTTTCTCCATTTTCTGCCAGGAGAGAACCAGGTTTACTAAAAGCAATATGTACTTAGAGAGCTGGCCAAGCAAGTGCATGTTTACTATATTGTCCAAAAAACATTTGTAGATACTGCCTAAGTTCTCAACCAATATTTTGTGTACATTCACTAAGCAGGAGGAGGTAGCGCTCCATCCACAGGAATTCTTCTGATATTGAACTTTTCAGAGATTGATCATCAACATGGGGATACCTGCAGGAGGAAGTTAAAAAAAATCAAGCACATGTTTGCCACACTTACCACAGCAGATCCATCTGCCACCTTTCTTCAGCATTCCTCTAACAAGTAAACCATGTGGCTTCACCTGTATACACCATCCCAACATTACCATAGGATAGATATGTGGAATCTCATGCTTGTACACATGCCAAACACTTATGGGAATAAGGTGCGATATTGCTTCAAGAAGGCAAGTACACAACTGCTTCCCCCTTTTCCTGGCTTCTCTCCCACATTTCTGATTACATCATTGATGCCTCATCCAAGAGTGCAGGCATATCCCTTGAAAGCATATGCCTTTACCGGCTAACATTTCAAAATATTCTATAGGTTTTTTCTGAATGCACAAATGTTCTACACGAAACCTAGGAACACTCTTGCAAGTACGATGAGATGCCAGTGTATATGCCCAGACCAAGTTGTATCCTTTTTGTTCCTTTTTTAGTTGCTTGCCAAAATCTACAAAATGCCTTCAAAGCCAATTTTTCTTTGTGGGAAACTCGCTAATTTGCCACAAAAAATACAAGAACATTCTGCAAGCAGCGACGATGGCATTGAGTGTGTCCTTTCTGAATTTGATGATGACACAGGTAAGCAAACCCATCGTGTAGACCTT
This sequence comes from Anolis apletophallus, assembly GCA_030556195.1. Classification (NCBI taxonomy): domain Eukaryota; kingdom Metazoa; phylum Chordata; class Lepidosauria; order Squamata; family Anolidae; genus Anolis; species Anolis apletophallus. The sequence continues at coordinate 140,687,540 of JARBWK010000003.1, forward strand.
CGTAAACTATGGAGACTTTAATAGCAGTTCCTGAATGTGACTTCAAAGAGAGGATGAGTGATTTTGTTTTGTTTCTTTCCCTTCAACATGAACATATTCAGCTCTGGGAAGCACTGTTTGTAATCTGACATCACTGTTACCTGTCATAAAAATAAATTTCCTAGAACAGAAGAGCCAAGATTTAAGAGTAAAACAACATTTTCAGCCTGGTTATATTGCTTGCTTCTTAAGAATGTAGAGTCCTAAAATAATGACAAAAGAAAAAGAAGGCATTAGCACCTCCATTTACATTCTATATAGTTCTTACAGATGCTTTAGAAGGATATTTCTGCATTAGAAACCTACTATATTAATTTGCACAATCACAGCTAAAATTGAGTTATATTGAATGAAAATTGGAATTGCATACATTGGAAAGAACTTGAGGGCACACATCAACAACAAGGGACACGGCCTAGATGACCTTTTAGTACTCCTCAACTATGTGATTCTGACCTAGACAGCAGAAACAGAAATGAATGTATGCTTTATGGAAAAATCTGCTGACAACCTCTGTTGGAGTTTGGGGGGAGGGCTCTGCTATTTACTGTCTCCCTGTGTGTCCCAAGATAAATCAGTTAAGCATTCATTTAACCATAATTGTAGTGGTGCATGTGTCTAATGCATAATAGTATGGGATTGGTCGTAGCATACCATTTTTGCAGTCCTGCTTGAGAGCAGCTAAAGAATGTAGAAGGGTGTAGAATTGTGCTTACAGGGTATGTGAGGTGTGTTCTTGCCATAGTGGGTAACTTTGGATACTTCCATTCTGGGGGGAAATTAAGAATATTTCTGCTATAGATTTCTGTTATATCCTTGATTGACATTATTCATTTCACTCTCCCTTCATGAACTTAATATAGCAGGATTTCTGAGGCTTAGCCAAGAAAAAAAAAGTTTTACAATGAGTATCAGTATCTATGCAAATCTTTAGTCTCTGAGGATTCTTGATGATATTTATTTACCTGGTTGCACCATGATTATATTGCCTTGGTCCAGTGGGTGGCCATATATATGGCCATTTCTTTTCACCCCCATCTACGTATGCATTATAGATGCAAGTAGAGAGTCCATGCTGCTCACCAACCTAGTCAAGCAGCATGAGCTCTGTATTTAGAACTGTTGGTTTAAAAAAATACATTGAAATTCTTCTGAACAACACTTTGGGAGGAGAAGCTGGCAAACTGGATGGTGTCTCTCCTCATCCTACCACCAAATAGCTGAGCAGGTGGTTTCTAACTTTTAAAAGGCTGACCTTTAACTACTCTGTTCGATCAGAGCCAAAGAAGACCACATGAAGATAATGTAGGAGTTTGATAAGGGCAAAACCCCATAAAACAACGAAAATTCCATGATATATATTTTAAATTAATATTTTTTTAAAATCCGTGATAAGCGAACCGCAAAGTAACGAGGGAACACTGTATAGAGAAAAAAATAGAAAGTGTCTACTGTAATGCAACTTGGTTTTGACATGACCTTTTGTCTTCATAGGCCTTATCAATGTCTGGATCATTCTGCTGGAAGAGTTGACAACGGCTATATCCAACTGCCCTCGTCAGCATCAACCTCCCACTTTGGATTTGCTCTTTGAACTTTTGAGGGATATTACCAAAACACCTGGTAATTAACTGAGTTTACAGACTAACGCTGAAAACATAATATTTCTGCTTCTGCTCAGAGCAGCCAAAGTTTTTACTGTTACAAGTTTTTTATGTCTTTCTTCTTTTTCTATCTGGGAATTTGATTGATGTATCAGTTTGAAAAACTACCAAACAGTACCTGTTCTCACTGAGTATCTGTTTTGTGCCCACAGTACCTACTTCTTGTAACCAAAATAGCACCATCCTCACCCAAAAGGAAGGATTTTGCAGCCATATACCAACTCTGTGGTTTGAACATATATACAAATGTGTGCATATATAGGGGAGGGATTGAAAATATATATCTATTTTTATCATATTCATAGATAGATAGATAGATAGATCTAAATATATAATCATTCCGTAGTCTGCACTTGTTCGTCAAGCTTCATTTGCAGAATATATTCAGTTCTGAGCACATCACTTAAAGGAGAACAGGTTGTAGGAGGTTCAGAGAAGGGCAGGAAGGATGACAATAGATATGGAGAACAAAATATATGAGAGGTTGAAAGAACTGGGCATGATTTCCTTGCTGAATCGACTAAGGGGTGACATGATTGTACTCTCTAAATACCTCAAGGACAGTCACAGAGAGTATGGTACAGACTTGTACTCTGATGCCTCAGAAGGTAGAAACTATCTAATGGCTTTAAATTACAGAAGGATTGATTTCAGTTGAGCATTAGAAGGGACCTCTTGGCAATGAGAGCTGTTTGGCAGTGAAACTAATTGCCTAGAGAAGTGGTGTGATTTCTATCTTCAACAAGAATTTCTAGCTGGAGATCTTTCATTGAGCAGGGAATTGGATCTAATGGAGTCTACATTTTATATACTTTTTTTAAAAAATCAGTCTTTATTGATTTTCAGAAAGTATAAGACAGAAAGATAAAACACTTAACAAAGAAAAACAGAAAGTAGCGCTCAGGACACCCAGATATGGCTCCCGAGGTTACGAAGAGACAGAACAAATATGGGTGAAATAGTGTGTAGACAAAGTGGGTGAAGAGTTGAGACTTCTTCCTGGTTTCACGTTCTTCACTTCCATCGGAGTAGTTTCCTCCTTGGTTGTTTCCTACGATGGGGTGAAAGAGCAGTATAATTTACACTTAATCTAGGATCAAATCAACATTGAACTCCCTTCTGGAGTAATCTCTTATTGCCTCCCAGTTCGTTCTTTCCAGTTCATTTTTGTTTTTGTTCCGAAGCCTTTCCGTCAGCCAGTCCATTTGTCCCCGCTATTATTTATTTTCTCGCTGGAAATTCTGTTAAATAAGATAAGGGAGGACAAGGAGCTTAGAGGTCTGCAGATAAAAAAAGATAACATCAAGGTGAAGGCATTTGCAGATGATGTCGTGCTTATAATAGAAAATCCAGTCGAGACTACAAAAGCGTGGTTAAAGAAAATAGAAGAATTTGGAAAAGTGTCGGGCTTCAAAATCAATAAGGGGAAAACCAACCTGATGGTTAAAAATATGACGGAAGAAAGGAAACAAATATTACAGAGAGTAATGGGCATGAAGATACAGGAGGGGGTTAAATACCTGGGTATTAACCTAACACCTAAGAACTCGAGACTGTTTAGAAATAATTATACAGAATTGTGGAGGAAAATCAAGAAGGATCTCGAGAAATGGCAGAAATTAAACATCTCCTTTATGGGGAAAATTGCAGCCATAAAAATGTATTTATTTATTTATTAAATTCGATTTGCTATACCGCTCTCTCTCTAGCGCCCAGAGCGGTTTACAGAAAGAGCAAAAACATAAAATACCTTAAAAATACAGTTAAAAATACATTGAAAACACATTAAAATGATGGTATTACCCAAAATTAACTTTCTTTTCATGACTTTACCAATAATAAAGAATGAGAAGGTTTTTAAGGACTGGGAGAGAGACATCTCAAAATTCATATGGGGGGGGGGGAGAAAGCCCAGAGTGAAAATGAAGACACTCCAAGATCCAATGGAGAGAGGGGGACTAGGGGTACCCAACCTGAAACTATTTATTTATTTATTTATTTATTTATTTATTACTAGTTGTCTGGCCTGGATAAGAGAATGGATATGATAAAACAAGTTAGAAAAACACATTAAAACATTAAACATTAAAACAGTTAAACATTATGAGGCAATGGCATGGATATTGGATTTATAAACAGAAAAAAATGAGGCTAGTTGTCTGGCCTGGATAAGAGAATGGATTACATCTAAGAAACCACAAGCTCACCAATCTGGAGGACATGATTTGAACTTATGGATATTTGATTTATAATAGAAAAAAAATGGACCCACTCATTACATAAGGACTCTCTCATGAAGGTCCTTACTCCAACTTATTGCAGCTAGCGGAAACCCACTATGGACCTTGGTTACGAGGCCTTCAGAATTAAGTCAATAAAACAATTGGCTAACGGTCAAAGTGGAACGGGGAGAGTTTTATACTAAAATCAAAAGAGGAACTGGAAATGGAAGGGGTACAACTTGGATGGTTCTCATACCTACAAATGAGAGAAAAATTTAAGGAAGACCAGAAAAGAGGGTTCATAGTGGAAGAGAAAGAATTGGAAAAAAGGTTTTTGAGAGAAGAGGAGAAACCATTAGGGAAGATCTATAAAATACTCTTGGAAGCAGATACAGCAAATAATCAAGAAAGGGAATACATGGCCAAATGGTCTAGGAATTTAGGGTTTAAGATTAAACCTCAGATGTGGAGAAACATCTGGTGTAATGTAGTAAAGAAATCCCTAAGTAACACCTTTAGAGAAAACTGGGTTAAAATGATATACCGATGGTATCTCTCCCCAGAGAAGCTAGCTAGAATGTATAAGAGTGTTGACCCAAAATGTTGGAAGTGTGGAAATAAAAATGGCACTTTTTTCCACCTTTGGTGGACGTGTACCAAAGCTTCTAAATACTGGGTAATGGTGCATAGGGAAATTCAAAAAATGATAAGATTTAACTTGGGGAAAAAACCAGAGATTTTTTGTTGGGAATGGTGGAGGGAACAATATCACCAACTGAAACAAAAAGATATTGTTGATAGGAACAACTGCAGCTAGAATCCTGTTTGCAAAGGGCTGGAAAACCCAGACTACCCCGACGAAAGAGGAATGGTTCGTAAAAGTCATAGAGACAATACAAATACAAATGGACGTTTTATATACTTTTGAAGTTGTTTGATAATTTGAATATTGTTATATTCTGTTTTCTGTTTCAGAATATATTTATTTTGCAGTGAGATATCTCATGGGCAGACAGGATACAAATACACAACCACACAGGAAGACAAGATACAAATACATAAATAGAGTTTTTCAGTGGAATCAACAGCTCTGAATTGTCATGCATTGGGTAGTTTAACAATAAGGTTTACATAATAAGTCTATTCATTGTATATTCAACAACATATACATAAGAGTTCATATATATACACAAGTGTGTTTCAGACACGCAATTCTAGTCCTACCGGTCATTCATTGATAATCCGGGATAAGCAAAGTTAATGCTGGTACAGGTCCACAGCCAATTCCTGAGGGTGCTGGGACATTTGTCATCCAAAGGTGAATAGGAATGAATCAAAAGGGTAACAGTAGGTGATGGGAAATCCAAGAAAGGTGTCCATGGGATCAAAGAAGCCGGTTGAGGAAAAAAGTTGTCATTTCCTCTGTGCTAATGCTCTGGAAGTTGAAGACGCCGACAGTATGCTAATGCTATAATCCAAAAGGCCATTAGAAGGTCCGTTTCTCCTTTAACAGGTTTTTTCAAGGCGAGGCATACAGAATGTTAGGAACCAACTTCTGAAATTAATAGTATTCATAATCATAATCAATATATTCAAGGAAAGGTAAAGCACATTTATAGCCATAGTCAATATCTTAATGCTGAACCTGTACCAGCATTAACTTTGCTTATCCCGGATTATCAATGAATGACCAGTAGGACTGGAATTGCGTGTCTGAAACACATTTGTGTATATATATGAACTCTTATGTATATGTTGTTGAATATACAATGAATAGACTTATTATGTAAACCTTGTTTATGGCACCTTTTTGAATTTTGGTCTGTATATATAGCCAGGCTGTTTATTTCATCGTAGTTTAACAATAGTCATTTTGCACCAATAGCCATTTCTATGTTGACAATAAAGCGACACTTCTCATTTTATGTGTCCTAAATGTGGGTAGGAAAGGGCATACTTTTGTGTTAAGAATGGTGTCTGCATTTAGGGCTTTCTGCTAAGCACCCAGGTGTGTGTGTGTGTGTGTGTGTGTATGAATTCCTATGTCTTATGGGGAAATGTAGTATGGAGAACTTCTGTTAATTGGCAACAAAAGTAAAAATGCTCAGCACAAAATTCAAAGTAATTCTGTTGCAAATGGCATTCTTTTTGGAGTCCATTTCCCCCCTGGTCAGTTGGGAAGAGACTTAACTAGCTTACATCTTAATTTGTGAGTTACCCTGAGCCTGTATTCGAAGTGAAAAATGCTTTTATCTTGCCTTTGTTGTTATCCCTTACAGGTCCTGGTTTTGGTATGTACGCAGTTGTACATCTTCTGCTCCCTACGATGTCCCTTTGGCTTCATCGCAGCCAGAGTGATCATTCTTACTGGGATGCAGCATCTGCAAATTTCAAGCATGCCATTGGTCTTTCTTGTGAGTTAGTAGTAGAGCACATTCAAAGTTTCATACATTCAGGTGAGAAAAACGGAATTCCGAGGAGCCTGGTTTATTGTTCTAAGAAAAAGAGCTGTATTAAAATGAGATGTGATATGTATTTGTGTGTGTGTGTGTATGCATGGATGGAAAGACAGGTAGATACATAGAAGTATATTTGGGAGCATCCTGTTATTTTGTGTGTGTGAGAGGGGGGGGGGGAATGCCTTGAGAAACTGCAAGTCGCTTCTGGCGTGAAAGAATCCTGTTACTGATTTACTCACATATAAGTTTAAAAGCCACATTAATCCATTTCTGGACTGAGCAGAAAGAACTATTGTCTTGCCCTTGTGCTCTGTCCAGAAACCTCCTATGCATTGAAGCTTTGAGCTACTGCTTATCAGATATAAGAGAAGGAAAGGATAAGGAAATTCAGACAAAGTGATCTGGCTAGTCTGGGTTTATTGAGAAAGGAAAAATGTCTGCACTCCTCTCAGAGGGCACCCCTGGTTTTTCCCCTTTCAAAAACCAGCCAGAGACTACCTGCTTCTCCATGCTCTGAATCACCTCGCCATCCCACCTCCCTTTCCCATTGGAAGAAAGAACAAGAGAAGTCCTTGCAAGGGCTTGAGAGCAGTTGAAGAATTGAGAAGGGCATAGAATTGTGCTTACAGAGTAATACACAGATGTAAAATGTCATCTGATATGTATTTTTGTCAGATACACAGTAACCATGTGTGTGTCTATTTGTACATTTCATCTTGATTTCTGCACTTTGAATTTACGATTACAGAATTTTTTTAAATTGAAAGATCCACTCATATTGCACACCATTATATTAAGATTTCAAAGATACAAATTTACCTTGTATCCAATAATGGAATTAGATCCATTTTTGAGGTAGAATACCTTAAGAATATCCATAGCACTTGTCTATGTATCAAAGGAGTGCACAGACTTTACACACCCCATTGCAAAATGCTTTTAAGGCTCTAGTATGAGGGGAAATACTCTACCTTTTTGGCCCTATAATACTTGCTTGAAAAAAGCACTTAATAGATTTCAAAATTAAATGTTTTCTCCGGAACAGGTCTGAGGAGATAGGAAAGCTGCATTTTTCAAATGTCCCCCTGGAGTTCATGGAAGGCTTTTTAGAGAGGCCCTTTAATAACTCTCTCCTCATAGTCTGAGGATGATGGTCCTCCAAGTGATGTGTCTTGGCAGTGGATACGTAGATGGCTGTAGAGCCCTATTCTTGACCTGCATGTTCTCCTGCAATGAGGGCATTGGTTTCCAGGTGGAAGGCAGTCCCGGTTGGGATTGGCTTGACACGCCTTCCTCTTGGCATGTTTCTCTCTTTCGCCGTCCGTTTGTGCCTCTTCAAATTCTACAGCACTGCTGGATACAACTGACTTCCAGCTAGAGCACTCAAGAGCCAGTGCTTCCCAGTTCTTGGTGTCTATGCCACAGTTTTTAAGGTTGGCTTTGAGCCCATCTTTGAATCTTTTTTCCTGTCCACCAACTTTCCATTTCCTGTTCTTGAGTTCAGAGTAGAGTAACTGCTTTGGGAAATGGTGATCGGGCATTCGGACAACATGGCCGGTCCAGCAGAGTTGATGGTGGAGGATCATAATTTCAATGCTGGTGGTCTTTGCTGTTCCAGCATGCTGACATTTGTTCGCCTGTCTTCCCAAGATATTTGCAGGATCTTTTGGAGGCAACACTGATGGAATCATTCCAGGAATTGCATGTGACATCTGAAGCTAGTCCACGTTTCGCAGGCATATAGCATAGTTGGGAGGACAATAGCTTTATAAACAAGCACCTTGGTATCCCTATGGATGTCCCGGTCCTCAAAGACTCTGTGCTTCATTCAGAAGAATGCTACACTCGCAGAACTCAGGCGGTGTTGTATTTCAGTGTAAATGTTGACTTTTGTGGAGAGGTGGCTGCCAAGGTAGAGGAAATGGTCAACACTTTCTAATGTTACACCATTTAGCTGTATTTCTGGCATTGCAGATGGATTGGCTGGTGACTGCTGGAAGAGCACTTTGGTTTTCTCAATGTTCAATGACAGGCCGAGCTTCTCATATGCTTCTATGAAGGTGTTTAGAATGGCTTATACATAGGTCTTCTTCTGAATGCACACAGATGATGTTGTCATCAGCATATTGGAATTGTCCAGAAGGTCTGAGGAGATAGGAAAGCTGCAATGTCCCCCTGGAGTTCATGGAAGACTTTTTAGAGAGGCCTTTTAATAACATAGAGACAGCTGTTCTGCTCTGTACATGTGTAAGATGGCTTTTTTTTCAATTAAAAAAAACTTACTCATCCAGGCCCATAACAAAGTCGCCTATGAATATAAAACACACAACAGCATATATTTTACTAAAATGAAATCAAATCAATCAAACCAAGATCGTACTCTGTAGTATAACAAAGTTCTTTCTGAATGTGTTAAAAAATTCTCAACCCCCCCTCCTCCTCTGTTACCATATATCATCAAACTATAAAACAGGTAAGAATTTGAAATGTTGGGTATATTTCTCATCACTGAGAAGAGTAATTCGTGTTTCCCATCTTCTAGTTGGGTCAGAGAACAAGCATAAGGAGGGTTCTTTGTCAAAGAACACCATAATCCAAAAACAAGTTTTCCATATTTGTATTAGTTTGTGTGAATACACTGATGATCACTGAAAGGATATAGTTTTAGTAAAAGCATAGTTGGCCTTCCACAAATATGGGTTTAACTTTTGAAGATTTGACTATGGATGAACTTGCCGTGGAGGACCTAAAGATTCCTGGAGATGACTTCAGGGTTTTTTTAATTCATGTTTTTCAAATTTCATGGGGTCCTGTACCCCTGAGCTCTGTTAAAGTGTGGGGCCTACAAAAATCTGTTCTAGGATTTAACAAACAAACAAAAACTCAAGTGAATCATTGTTCCTCTGTATTGTAATTTTCTTACACAAGAATTGAAGCCAAATCTTACTCTTTTTAGATATTGGCTATGAGAATATGATCAACACTATGCTCAAAGACCTATTCAAGTTACTAGTCGCTTGCGTAGCAGAACCCACTGAAAGCATCTCAAGAGTTGGCTGTTCCTGCATCAGGTAATCTGTATTTCAATTCAGGAGGTCAGTCTATTCGACATAATATAAAACCAAAGAAGTTAAAGTTTACCTCAAGCTAAAAATAATTATTTCGAAAATAACTATGGCAGTAAGCCCCTGTAAATACATTTTTATTTGCCTTGACACATATGGAACTTTGAAAAAGTTGACAACATATGTCATTGTCCACATATTCGTCTACATGTGTGTATGTGGAAACGGCAGGGATTGTCTGTTAAGTATGTGTACCTGTAATCCTCTCTGAATCCCCTTCGGGGTGAGAAGAACGGAATATAAATAAAGTGTATTATTATTGTCAAAGTCTCCAGCTGAACTGGAAGTTTAGACATTACTTATGTTCTTGAAAACTTTTCAGTCTGTCATGGCAAAAAGACGCTTCAGGAAGGACAAATAAGAGACCTAATTAATCTTCTAAACCAATGTTTCTCACATTGTTCTCTTCCAGATGTTTTGGACTTCATTTTCTACAATTCCTATCAGCTGGTAAGATGGTTGGGAATTCTGGGAGCTGAAATCCAAAACAACTGAAGGAGCAGAGTTTGAGAAACACTGTTCAAAACTATCTTGATCTGAATATATTTTTTTTTTCTTTTGGACCCATCTTTTCATAGATGTACATCAATACAAAAATCTATTTTGATGTTTGAGTTGAACCAGCTTCTGCAATCCCGCAGTAAAATAATGATGATACTTGCAGTCCATGTGCTTTATTGTGGATTTATTTTCCTCCTCTGCAGATATGTGCTAGTGACAGCTGGTCCTGTTTTTACAGAAGAAATGTGGAGACTAGCGTGTTGTGCATTACAGGATGCTTTCTCAGCTACTCTTGAGCCAGTGAAGGTATGATATGCACAGGATTGCCAATTAATACTGTCTTGAATGGAGTGGTGTATTTAGTGAGCATAATTATACGACAGTGATTAGTTGAGTGACAACATTGTTTATTTGAAGCAGTACCTTACTTGGATGAAATGGGATTGCAGGCCCAAGATGAAATATGCTAGGGACACATGAAGAACAGCTTGTCTTCTTTGCTTTGGGAACACAAAGCTATGACCCTAGCATGTTGTGTGTTAAATCTATCTCACGTAACAGGTTTCAAGCGATGAGGGCTTTAACTCCACTTTAATGCATGTTTGTTGCAAGATTTGAATAGTGGTGTCTGGTGGCCTCTGTGTCACTGGAGCAGTGAATCCACTTCAGGTTTAAGTCTGAAGTGTAGAGAAGTTATCCAAGTGATGGTGGATCTACACTGCCATATAATGCTGTTTCATAATGCAGAATATTTTAATCTAGTTTTAAATACTCTATTTTAATTGTGGAATTTGTTGTGTGTAAGTCACAGAATATGACTCAGCCGTCAGTCAGACAGTCAATATAACTCATATAATCCAGTTCAATGCAGTTAATGTGGATTCTAAAACTGCATTATATTCAGTGTAGATCCAGCCTTAGCAAGCTTATTTTGGGAGAAGAGTTCCCAAAATAGAGCCCACTGAAATGAAAGCCACCAGCTGTCAGTTAGAACAACATCAAAGACACCAGTGATTCAATTTTTTAAATAAAAAAATGAAAAACTTGTCATAAATGCACCAGGATTTTTTCTTCATGGTCTCTGTAAATCCACACATGTGGAGTATCTGTGCCTGCGCAGGCTCCAATGGAAAAACTTCCAAAGTTCAAATCTAAGTTTTGGTGGTAACCACACCCAGTCCTCAATGCAGGGCATAAAAGGCACCCCGCGCGCACACTCCGCAGTTCCTCTTTTTCCACCGCAAAGCTCACTTCAGAAACTTTCTTGCTATGTCAATGATGAGTTTTAAGCCCTGCTCGCAGTACCCGAGAAAAATTCCTGACTCGGACAAGCACTCAAAGTGCCTTCTTTGTCTTGGCGAAGCCCACGTTACTGCTTCCTGCCATCATTGCCAATCGTTGACGTCTCAAGCCAAGAAGAATAGGGCTGCTCGCCTTAAATATCTGCTTTATCAGCAGATTTTGGATCCTTCGGCTCCATCGGGTCACTCGCCCTCCACCTCGGCAGCGGTTGAACCACCGGAGAAACCACAGTCGATGACATCAGGTACGTCAAAATCCTCAAGATGGATGAGGCAGTCGAAACAGCCGTGCATTGTGACAACGGAGATGGTCCTTCCTTGGGCTATTGCGCTTTATGTTCTTTATTACTGTTTTTTCAATAAATCCTGTTTGGTCCTCAAGAAGGTGTCTGTTTGTCCTTCCCGCCTCCAGGACCTCAGCTTGCTAGTCTCCACATGTGTGGATTCACAGTCTGCAAAGAAAAATGGTTGGTTACTTACCTGTGACCATGTTTCTTCAAGTGGTACTCTGTGAATTCACACAAACCTGCCCACCCTCCCCTACTGACAAACCTCTTCCTTTCTCACTGCCTTTGCGGCATAGGAACTGGGGAGCGTGCACGCGGGGCACCTTTTATGCCTTGCAGAGGGGACTGGGCAGGGTTACCGCCAAAACTTAGATTTGAACTTTGGAAGTTTTTCTGTTGGAGCCTGCACAGGCGCAGATACTCACATGTGTGAATTCACAGAGTACCACTCGAAGAAACATGGTCACAGGTAAGTAATCCACCAGTACTGAAGAGGATAGGGGGAAACCTGAAAGGCAGGTGAAAGACATGTCACTTTATAATTTGATGCAACATTACTTATCTTCCTTCTTTTCGGCTACCCTTTTTGATGATTTGTGTAAAGTCAACATAGTAAATAATCTGATATTTATGTTTTTTTATAGAATCTGTTAGGCTATTTCCACAGCGGCTCTGAAAACCTTAGTGGTGATGCCTGCGAGGTGAAAGTGGCAGCTCCTTCCCTTTCCCCAAGTGCTGAAGCAGAGTACTGGAGGATACGGGCCATGGCCCAGCAGGTAAATGGCTCTGCTCCTGCAGAACTTGGAAGTGAGGTGAATGAAACCTATCTGGGGCCCCATCCAGACAGGACTCAAACCTATCTCAATTTTACTGGAGGTGTCCAAATGAATGTGCCACAATAACACAATGAAAGTGTCGCTGAACTGCTCACCTGAAGGTTGGCAGTTTGGATCCACGATACGGGGTGGGCTCCTGTCTGTCAAGCCCTAGCTCCTGCCAACCTAGCAGTTCAAACATGCAAATGTGAATAGATAAATATGTACCATTTTGGCGGGAAAAGGCAAAGAGCACTCTTGCTGGCCATATGACCAGGAGGTGACGACTCAGGCTCCGCTCCTCAGCTTGAAAATAGAGAAAAAGCACCTCCCCGGAGCCAGAAAGGTGTACCGCCTCCAGAAGCTGAAAATGACAGGAGAAGCCTTTCCTTCGTTTGTATGTCTCATTGTATTTGACTGTAAAGGCATTGAATGTTTGCCTATGTAAATGCTGTAATCTGCTCTGAGTGCCCTAGGGAGAAGGGTGGAATATAAATGAAGTTTAATAGTAGTAGTACCTACACTGAAATCTTTATGGATGTTTATGGAGTAGGCATCATTTACTCTATAGGATTCATCATCCCCGCCCCCCACTCCAAGTCATTCTGCTCTTCTGGCTAAGTTGCCCTGTTACCACACTAACATTGTGCTTTTGAAATTCAGCAACACAGTGTGCTCTCGCCATGCAAAACCTTGTTTCGTCTGCTCTCTCTTCTTGCTTCCTCGTTCCTCTCCCAGTTCCTGCTCTCTTCTTGTCTTCCTTCTTTCTTTTCTGTCTTCCTCCTTTTCATCCATAAAGTGCCACTAGAGCTGATACCAAAATTCATTTTCACTTGTGGCACTGATGGAAAATTAAGGTGTGAGTTGCCCTTTGCTTTCTGGGCCAGGCCCCAACTTTGGGAAATTCCCACCGTTGTTGTTTGTCATCATGCTTCTACAAAAGATCAATTGAATAGAAGATACAAAAAGGGGGACATTGTGCATGCCATTTGTGTGCTCTGTTTCTGTGGTTCTATGCCTTCCTAAATCAACCCAGTGCTCAGCGGGTTGGTTCATTTTTTGTTTCTTGAAGGTATTCATGTTAGACACCCAGTGCTCCCCTAAAACTCCAAACAACAAGGAAGGCTTTGAACATGCTCAGTCCTGTGTGCTTATCATCGAGTTGCCTCCTGACAAGAAGCCTAATGGCCACACACAGAAAAGGTAAGATGGATTTTTCTATGCTCACTTTCACACAGCAGGACTATACCATTCCACTGTCACTTTAACTCCATAGTGCCATCCTATGGAATTCAAAAAAGATAATTTCATGAGTTATTTAAATTCCCTGCCAGAGAGCAACAGTGTGGCTACTAATCCCAGAATGCTGTAAGATACCACTGTGTCAATTGAAGCAGTATCAACATGCTATAATTGTGGAGTGTAAAAAGAGACCTAAAACTAAAAATACAGGGCAAAGAAGGAGAAAGATGCAGGAACGGAAAGTCATAATTGCATCAGTATCTAACGCTGGATACATTTATTCCATCTACTAGAGTATGAAATGCATTCTGGACTAATCCCAAGCATGAATATAATCCATTGCTTGTGGGGAATGTCATGAGAATTCTTCTTTTCATCCCGCCATTTCAACCTTGCCTCAGGCTAAACACTTGCCAGGATTTTTATAAACTGAACTTAGACTCAGTAGGATGCAAAACATACAGGCTATTGTTGCATATCCTGGATTTTGGGACACTGTGTGTGAATTAGCTGCAGTATGCAAGGAGATGATGGGGATTCAATGTGTATGTTAAGACACATGTCCTCCCAAGCAATTGTTACAGACAGCCACTTGCTGATAAATCATAATTTCTATACTTGTCAACATGTTGAAGAAAGGAATGAGCAAATTTTAGGAATCTAAGGACAGCTGTAGCAGTTGACTTATGCATAGCAGATGTCTTGGCCAAGTTAAACCCATGGCTTTTTGCTTCTTTTAGACAGACCAAACTTTGATGAGAAGAACTCTCGCAGTTTGGAACTTACTCTGCACAAAAGTCTAACATGGTTGTTTTGTGGAGAAATGCTGTATTTGGAGACATTTTTTGTGTCAAAATTGCATGCAGTTTATTTACATAGAAAACAAAATATTCTGCACAGGCTTTTTCAGTTCAGAATACAGTATTCCTGAGAGAAATGTTATTTTTCTTTCCATAAAATGCTGTTTTCCATGTAAAATCACAACATGATTAAGTTTGCTCTGAATAAGTCTCAAATTCTGAATGGGCTTTGCAGTATATGTAGTTTTTGAAGATTTTCTTACAGTGATAAATCGTTAAAATCACTCAGTATTTCCTTTAAAGTGTGACATAGTGGACAATTGCATCTATATAAAGAATGTACAGGAAACAGGGACCAAGGAAAGCTTCACTGCATTTTCTGTATCTGCACAATTTATCTCCCCATCTCCTTACAATGGATTTTCTAACTGAATTAGAATTTCTCAAAAGTGTCAGATGAGGATTGCTGGCAGTCAGATTGAATAAAAGAATTGAAGCAAAATGCCAGAATTATTTATTTAAACAAAATAATAGTTTATTTATTTGCAATATCATCAGATGAGGTAAAATAAAAACATAAACTACTCATCTAATTCTCCATACGCTAGCGTGCAATAGTAGGTTTTTAGTTGTTTCTTAAAGGAGATGAGTGAAGGGGCTGTTCTAATTTCTTTAGCGAGAAAGTTCCAGAGGAAAGGGCGACCATGGAGAAGGCCCCCTCTCTCATTCCCACCAGCCATGCTTGAGACGGGAGTGGGACTGAGAGAAGGGGCCCCTCTGATGATCACAGCATCCAAGCAGGTTTGTAGGTGGAAATGTGGTTTGTCAAACAGTCTGGACAACAAAATCCATTCTCAGTAGTGGGTCACTTGCAAAACAGCAACAACAAGCGCTTATAGTGCTTAGGAACTACTTTTATTCTCCTACTTTCCTCACCCTCTAATTAGGAAGACCCTTTTTTAAAAAAAAACAGCATATGCATACAGCTAATAGTGTAACAGTGTATTGTATGGAAAGAGGGATGTTTCTCTGTTTACTTATTCCTTTAGTGTGGCTTGTATGTGCACATCAGGGAGAATGTGAAATTTTCTTTTTACTTAAAAGTTTCTCTTTTTCTATCATATTTTAATGCTCCCCTCAATATACAGGAAGCTTGGGTAAGGAAATACCTCTTTTTTCATTCCATGTTATTTTGTGCCAGAAGCAAAATTGCTTGTGCGTGTGTGTGTGTGTGAGAGAGAGAGAGAGAGAGAGATTCCATTAACTGGACAATACTGGCATAAAAGGAATTCCCATCAATTTACTGCTGAGTTGAAAAGGTTATATGTATATCTTCATGTACGTGTGTGTGTCTTCGGCCAATCCAATAAATCAGTGGACTACACAGTGGCAGCTGGAGCCCTTTAGAAATTGTGATCTCTGTCAGAAATGTTTGCAAACTGGAGGAGAAGAAAAGAAAAGTTTCATACAGCCAGTGCTGTATGAAAGCACAAAAAATGTCATAATAACATATTGACTTGTTTACCAAATGGACCTTGATTGCAAAGGAAAATTATTTAGATCAGAATGTGGAAGATAGGCATACAACTAGCTATAGTGAGTGACCTATAACTAATTGCTAAGAGAGATTATAGGTTGGGGGGGGGGGCAGGGCCTAAGCTACATTTCAGAAATAGTTCAATGAGTTAAAATGAAGGTCTCATATATA
The DNA here is from genome assembly GCA_030556195.1 of Anolis apletophallus. NCBI lineage: Eukaryota > Metazoa > Chordata > Lepidosauria > Squamata > Anolidae > Anolis > Anolis apletophallus. The sequence continues at coordinate 140,703,703 of JARBWK010000003.1, forward strand.
AAGTTACTTTCAATTTTAATTTTGAATTTTTGGCAGAGGTTTTCAACTGATATGCTATTTTCTTACCATCCGTATGGGTGTCTTTTCTTTTTTCAAAGCATTAGAAAAAATACAAAAATAATGAGCAGTATAACACATTTTGGATGCTGTTGTTACTGTTGTTGACTGACAGTTTTAATTACTGTTAATCACAGAACTGGAACTCACTTGGCTTAGAAATGAAAAGCAAAATTAGAAGAAAACATGTCCCAAATAAATAAAATATATTAAACTAAAATTGTTTTCAAACAGATATTAAAATAAAAGTAGTTGAAATGAAACGTTCATGTAAAACATTACTTGAGCAGTCAATTAGTAAAGTTAACATGCTGCTTTTAAACTGCCATAAAGAGTAACAGCAAACAATGCCAGCATCCTTTGGTATCTTAATGTATGAATTACTTGCATCCCAAAAGGGGAAAAAAACCTTGCTGTGCTCTGCCTATTACTGAATCAAAAGACATGTGTGTAGTGGGCCATGTCAGCCTCTCCCTACAGAGAGTTTAAGCTGAATGCTGGAGTGCCACCGCTAGAGAGTGTCAGAGGGGTGTATTCGCTCTCTCAGAAGTAAACTCAGAGCAGAAGGAGTGGTGAGAGACAACTACAGAGAGAAACCAAAATGCCAATATATTCCAAGGCAGTAGCATTTCCATGAAGCTCAATGAAAATAATGAAACGTTTGGTACAAGAGAACAGCAAACAAATTTCCTTTTTTGCATTCATTCTCCATGAATGACTGTCTTCTGTCCTCGCAAACCCTTGTGTTCTCAATGAAAGCTGCAGCTCTCCTGTGCCATGCTAGTTAGAAGTAACTCACATTCAATGTGTTGGGGCCTCCTCCCAAGTAGTTACAGCATGAATGCCTTTATTCTAGATCAGCTTCTTCTACATCCTGCCAAAAAGGGAATCGCATGATGTCCAGACTATCATAAGGCTACAGTCCATAATGGATTCCATAGAAATTGAGACTTAATGATGGATATCTTCATTGAAATTACCATGATAGACCTTAAATATTTTGAAAGTAAAACAAATAATAATAACAACAACAACAACAACAACAATGGGTGCAGGGCCTAAACACAATTGGCACTGACAAAATTACCATCTGTCAGCTCCAAAAGGCCACCCTACTGGGACCTGCACGCATTAATCACCAATACATCACACAGTCCTAGACACTTGGGAAGTGTCCGACATGTGAGCCAATACAACAGGCAGCAGAGTGATCTTGTTTGCTGTGTATTTATCTTTTTATGTTTCAAATAATAATATAATAAGCCATCCCAAGGCAGGATATAAATAAAGTTATTTATTATTATTATTATTATTATTTAATAATAATAATGTTTGTTGAGGATTTGAAAGAAGTATTTTAAATAGGATGATTAAATGTATGATTAGCTAAGCACAGTTGACAATGGCTAGTATCTTGTTATGTACCTATGATTATGTAAGATGGATTTATGAGACAATGTCCATAATTGTGATGAAGTTTTAATTTTCCCTTCGGGAGAACAAAAAAGAATATAAATGCAGCTGGGTAATTCGTTAAGTAATAATAGTGAGATTCTAAAACCTTTTTTCCCTTTCTCATTCCTCTGGCGGTGCATGAAGTATCCCTTTCAGAACTATTGTAGTTAGTCTGCTCTCCCACCAAGTGCTGTTGCAGAATTTATATGATATTTTGTTGGAAGAGTTTGTCAAAGGGCCCTCTCAATCTGAGGAGAAGACAGTGCAACAACCACCAGAAACCAAATTAGCTGGCTTCCTCAGATACATTTCTATGCAGAATTTGGCAGTCATCTTTGACTTGCTGTTGGATTCCTACCGAACTGCTAGAGAATTTGATACAAGGACTGGATTGAAATGCTTGCTGAAAAAGGTCTCTGGCATTGGTGGAGCTGCCAACCTCTACCGCCAGTCAGCAATGAGCTTCAACATCTACTTTCATGCCTTAATCTGTGCCATTGTCACAAACCAGGAGAACATAACAGCAGAACAGGTGAAGAAAATCCTCTTTGAAGAGGATGAAAGAAGCACTGATTCATCCCAACAGTGCTCTTCAGAAGACGAAGACATTTTTGAAGAGACGGCTCAAGTAAGTCCACCAAGAGGAAAGGAGAAAAGGCAGTGGAGGGCCAGACTGCCATCTCTGAGTGTCCAGCCTGTCAGCAATGCCGATTGGGCTTGGCTGATTAAAAGGCTCCATAAACTCTGCATGGAATTATGTAACAACTATATTCAAATGCACCTGGATTTGGAAAATAGTGCCGATGAGCTTCCAGTCTTCAGAGGTGATCCTTTCTTCTTCCTTCCATCGTTCCAATCTGAAACATCCACCCCATCTACTGGAGGACTCTCTGGGAAGGACACCCCTTCGGAAGATGACAAAAGTCAGATGAGGGACTCGCTCACAGAGAATGTCACTCCTAAGGGAGGAGGCGGAGATATGCTGCTCCTTCCACCATTGAGCCCCAAAACAGAGAAGAAGGATCAGGGCAGAAAAAAAGAGTGGTGGGAGAGTGCTGGCAACAAAATCTACACCATCGCTACAGATAAAACCATATCGAAGTTAATGACAGAATATAAGAAAAGAAAACAACAGCATAACTTGGCTACTTTTACCAAAGAGATGAAAGCAGACAAGAAAGGAGACCCGCTAAGCTCAAGGGGTCCAGATTCACCCCTTCCACAAAGGCCACAAAATCTGGTTGATCAAGGCCAAATGAGGCATTCCTTCAGTGCAGGCCCAGAGATTTTGAGGCAAGAGAAGAGGCCACGGTCTGGGTCGACTGTCAGCTCACTCAGTATATCTTTTCGGGATGGCGAGGCACAAATACAGGTAAGGAAGCAGTGCCCACAAACCCACAACATCCCAAAGTAACAAGAGTTCTCCCATGTCTTCATGTTGCTTCTGATTTTAATATGATTTCGCACCATGCTTCTTAGCACTATCCAGATGAAAGATTGCTCTTAGAGAGTGAGGCAACTCCTTTAACTATGATCATTTCCGGCTTGAGTCACCTTCGGGTTCGAGAAAGGCAGGATAGAAATATTGTAAATAAATAAAGGGCCATTCACCTATCTTGGGTGGGGGGGGGGCAGAGCTTTGTGTGTCATTTTGCCTGGGTTCCACTCCCTTATACTGACTTGCTAATGTCAGATTTAGTGGAAGACCCTAATTTACTTCCACATCAGAAGTTTAAAAAAATCAATTGCAAAGCAAGGGCTTAACAAGAAAACCTGAACTCACATCAAATCCAGCACTGAATGTCTCCATGATGCACAGGGAGATTCAGTGGATATCCTGAGTTCTCTGGCATTACCCAACTTTGACAGCAGTGTGAAAATGCCAAATGGAATCAGACTCTATAGGCTTAGTGTTGTAGATCGAAGAAAACACCCAAAGTATGCAAAATATGTCTCTATATTAACACATTAGTGTAAATAAACACATGGTATATCACATCAAACATACAATGATACAAAAAGAAGGAGGCGCCAGGTGAAATATACTCCCAAAAGTACTTGCCCTATGGCGAATGGTTGCTGGAAAAGGTCCGCTCTCTGTACCAAGCTGTATAGCGGCTCGGGTTCAGCGTGGGCCGATACCCGAGCAGGAAGAGGAGGCGCTGAGTGATGACGCGTCACAGCGCCAGATGCGGCCGTCGTGAGATCCATATTGCAGTAGTGACGCCAGCACGTTGGGAGTGGTATGCGGGATACCCCAAAGGAATGAAAACATGGATGGGGAAATCCCCATGTAGTTGAGGGGAATCCCGGGCGTCCAATCAATCCAGCCTGGCGGTCTGTCCAGATGAGCACTAACACCATAACCCTTTCCCTTTGGTGATCAGTGCAGGGGAAGGGATCTCTCATCCCTATGTCACTGCCACCACTCCCCACTTGGCATGGAGCTCGCTGCAAACATGTGACCATTGTAGTCATGTCTACTAGTGTCAGAATGAGGTGTCTGCACAACTGGATCTTTTGCGGATTGCACAGGTGCTCCTTTCTGACATCAACAGATGTGACAGGCAACAGCCAGTCCCTCACCCAGATCTCTATGAATGATGTGGAGGAGTTGCGACAACAACCAAGACAATGTGACATCTGGGGCCAATGTGGTACTGACCTGGCTGGACACTGGCTCCAAATTTTGCATATGTGCAGGATCCAGGGCTGCTCCAGAGCAGATACGCAATAAAGGATCCTTCCCAGTGTAGTCATCTTCAGTATGTGAAACAGGAGAGGGGGTATCAGGCAACAAAGCATTTTTGCCTAGCCTTGTAAATACAGATGTCCTAAGGGTTAGAAGGGAAAAATGCCGTTTTTCTCTACTGGCCAGCTGCTCCAAAGCACTTAATGTTGAATGGTAATTCTCTGGAACTACTTAAGGGTAGAAAATTAACCTTTCATACTAGGCCACTAGTATTCTCAATCAGTGTTTGTGCTGAATATTTTCTAAGCTCAAAACCCTTGCTCTACATATGGAAATACATGCTTTCAGTTGACCTTGATAATAATTGTATTATTCAACCAGACACATTTCCTTACTGCCTTCTTTGTCTCTTCCTACATTACTTTAGGCATGGACCAACATGGTACTGACAGTTCTCAACCAGATTCAGTCCCTTCCAGACCAGATCTTCACAGCCCTCCAGCCAGCTGTGTTTCCCTGCATCAGCCAGCTGACATGTCATGTGACTGACATTAGGGTTCGTCAGGCTGTGAGAGAATGGCTGGGAAGAGTCGGCAGAGTTTATGACATTATTGCGCAATAGACAAAGTTGGGTTATCGAGCAGACCAACAGCATCTAAGGCACTTCAGGGCATACAAATACAGGCGCAGACAGTTGTAGTTGTAGCTGCCTACTTGCTGTCCATTCTTAATAGGCAACTTTTATCACACCCTGTTAACTGCTTCAGAGCACAATCAATTTTGCTCATTCCTGCAAGAGAATGTGATATGGCAGTATGGCTCATATGCCAAGTGTCACAAATAATAGTGCATATTAAATCAGAAAATGTCATTTAATCAGGCTGAACATGAAAACTCAGTATGTTAGATGCTGTGTATTTGTCCTAGACAAAAATGTTATACTGCACTCTTTCTCTGCAGGAAGAAAGGAAAGGTTGCAGTGTAGTCTCAATGCTGGCCATATGAAATTGACACCTGCATAAAGTTAACCATGACAGAACGCTGTCAAATTGCTTCTGTTTCAAACCTCTACTCTTAATGAAAAATGCTGATCTCTCAGAAATCAAAAGGCTTTACATTCAAAATATACTAGAGAGTACGATGGTTGCTTGGTGTTTTTTGTGTTAGAACCTTGATGTGCCCTAAAATGAGATAAGCTTGCACTTCAAACTGTCTGCATTCATACAAACAGATCAGGGGGAAATCATCAAACAGTAAGTAGAATTCATTTATGCCTGTTTAAAAATAAAATAGGCAATTAGAAATAGGCCTTTCAAATCCCAATAATGGCTACACATTCAGAAGACAGATGTTACTTAATTTGTCACATGGAGAGATACAGCTGTACAAAGGCTTCTTGGGCAAATTTAGCACACTTTCTTGCCAACCTTTAGGTGAGTGTATTCATGTAAACACATGGAAAAGTCCTGTGGACAATTGCTTAATGAATGCCACAGACTTTGGGTGGTTTCTTTCCCTCTGATATCTACCCATAGGTCTTCAGGAGAGAAAATGTGTTGTCATAAATATGGCTCTTCATCATTTCTTCCAAAGTATAAAATGGTAAAACTTTTCTACTCTCTGTTCCAAATAGTTGGATTGAGGTGGACAATTGGGTATTTTTCAAATTGAGGTGTACAATTGGATATTTTTCAAAATTCTGTTTTCATACTCTGAGGCCATGCTGCTGTAAATTATCCTACTAAAATTATTTGGGGAAAGAAAACAAAAGTAATATTTGGAGGGAGAATTCTTAGTGTTATCACACTCTATACTTACAACTTCCTTGAAAAGTGGATTAGGCTAAGAAGCCAAGGGTCACCCTATGTGTTTTACAGTTTGGTAGGCATTTCAATTGCTATCTAGCACATTGCCAAACACTTCCCACAAATCATACTGTATCTCTAAATCCCTTGTCTTAGCTGAGCTATTGGCAAAGGACTTGCTGCTTCATTTTCCTTTCAAATGTAGCAGCGAAAATGGTCATTGAATGACATCACTCCCATAAAGGAGGAGCCATGTGGGAGATGGTCCCAGATGAATCAAGAGGAGCAGCTTGTAGATCAGAGCAATTCTAGGAGGGAAAGAAATAGAGTGATAGTTGGTCCTAGTAGACTTTCAACTACTAGAACTCAACTGCTGGCTATCACATGTCAGCCATTTGATAAAAGCATCCCAGAGTCCCACATGCAGGTCCATCATATACCATGGACATCTGAGTGATTCCTGTAGACCTTCTATTCTCTTTTTTAGATCATTGTTGGCAAGCCTGACCTAACAACAGAGGCAAGGGAAACAGCAAAGTAGCCTATGACAGCCTTTTGTCCCAACTCCGATTACTGGTGTAATCCAGGGAGAGATGGATGAGTCTGTCTTAGCCTGGTTTGTGATATATAGCCATTTGCCTTGAAGAATGACATTATCATTTCATTTCTCTTTCTTTCTTTGATAAGTTAACAGAAGACTATGAATGTACAGGTTGTGTCCGCTGCTGAACGTTTGTGACTAGCTAATACAGAATTTGAAATTCTTTGTGAAAGAAGTTGCTGCTGTACCCCAATCTGATTGTTTTGTTCTGTTTTATGTTTCAGTGCAAATATGCAGTGTTTCTATGGCTCTCTTTGTGGAGCTGGATTTTTTTAAGGGAAACATTTTCAAGTAGTGCACGCCTACGTCGTTTCTTAGTGGAATTTTATATGCAACTCTAGTTTGTTACTATAATAAGCATCTCTGTTTAACAGAGTAACTTTGGAGAGAGGCAGGTGCATTCCTGGGTTTGTGTGTGTGTGTGTGTGTGGTGCTACACAATGAGGCAAGTGCAATATATGAAGCAATGTTGTAAAATACACATGCTGAAAAGAGAAGTGTTTTGTGACAAGGTGATGCAGCCATCATTGCATGAAGAGCAAAAACTGTAGTGTTGTTACATTTCTTAATGGAGATATTATGTGTTATTGCCACTAACTGGAACTGTCACTTCAACCTTTCCTTCTCATTGCTGATCCCATATGGAGGAGATGTTTTTATCCACCAGACTACCAAGCAGACAAGGATATTTTCTCTACACTACATTAATCCCTTTTGTGAGAGAGTTATCGGGTATAACCATAATATGTGAGCTGGTCTCAAGCACACTGAAACTTGCAAAAGGTTATAAATAAGAAACGAGACCAACCTTGTCATTCAGCAGAGTAAAGGAGTAGCTCAGGTGACAAATGGGTTTTGGGGCAAGGGCAAAGCTCTGTACGTCTTGTGGTGTGCCCTGCACCAGTATGATAGCCTGCTGCACTCAGGCACAATGGAAGACACTGTCCAATTGCCAGTTAAAGTTGGCATCTGTATGTAGAATATGAATTGGGGGCCCCCGTCTTCTCCTGTGGCTCAAAAAAAAGTCTATTGCTCCCAAAGTGGATTTTTTAAAAAAATCTCATAATGTCTTAGGCCAATCTAGGAAAGAGAAACACAAGCATCCCATTTCCATTCAAAGGATCATCATATACAGTTCTGTTCCATAGCATTCATTTGGGAATTGTGCAGTTAACATCTTTTTAAGGGGCAAATGTAAGCATAATTCCACCTTATGTTTGTGTATAAGTTTTATTTTGTTTTTGCTGCTGCTAAAGAGTTGGCATTCTCTTCCTTCCTCCTCTTCTGTACTGTGACGTTCCTCTTGGATTGGTTCACACTTCATAATTGTAGCACTTTGATTCCCCTCTGATTGCCTTGGTTGGAGAGGCACTTCGCATTCTCACCAGTGCTTCATCATGCTATAATCTCCAGGATTCCAGAAGATGCAATTAAAAGGCTATAATTGTGTGCGGGGAAGGGACCCCTTGTGTACTGTTCTGAATATTTTGTTGTCAGTGCTTTAGGTGAGTACATGAGCAAACTGGAAAAATATCTGGCCTAAGGAGAATTTTAGCACAGAGATGACAGTGCTATAAATAATTATTTTTCCCATTTCTGTGAATTGGGAATACATTTAGTTCTGTCTGAACTAAAAGGAAAAGTCTGCAGTGTCACTCTTAGATCAATGGAGATGCTTATTATTAGGCAAGGAAACAATAAGGCAAGGAAATAATCCAACATCTTGAGCAGTTCTGGAAATGGTTGCTGCTTTAGAAAAAATTACTGATATGCCAAACTAAGGGAAAGAGACTCTTTTTAATCTTGTTGCCAAGAAAGGAAAGCCCCCAAGGAGTGTTTGCTTTCTTATGCCAAAGATCTAACTAACTCAAAAGTGAAAGTGACAAAAACAAAATTGGCTTGTGAATCCTGTGGCAGCCATAAGGAGTCTTGCTTCATTACCTATAGAAATAGTAGAATCCAAACAAGTTTGAAGGGAGAAAATAAATCTTCAGTCGACTGCAACCTATTTGTGCCCTGAGCTTTTTGCAAGCACAGGTTTCTAATCTTGGTAGGAAAGAACTACAGCATGGCAGTGATTCAGTGGGGTTGTATTCGGACCCTTTGTCTTCTTCGCACTCCATATGTCGTGGCCATTTGAAGTCAACCTAAGTCTACACAGCTATGAGTAGCTGACATGAGACTGCCCTTAATCCCTACCCTAGTTTTCCATGTGATTTTAAGTTTAATAAATGACTCCCCCAGGTCCTGTTCCCCTCTATTTAGTTATTTCTGTGTCTATGTTCAAAAGTTCATTGTAAGCCAGTCCGCAAAATGTATTTTGTGTATATTATGTTCAAAGGGAATTCTTAAAGGAAGATATTTTAAAACAAATTTTAACTATTTATGTTGCTCGTGTTGTAGAATAAAGTACATGCAAAACCGAAATATTTGCAAGTAGTTGTTTGTTTATCTTTCCCCAAAAGATATCAACAATAGAGAAAATAGACCAAGGTTCTATACCAAGCATGCAGAATATAATGCTTTGGCCACAGCGTTCTCTGTCCTCTCTACATCCCATCAATTATCAAATCCCTGAAACTCAGATGAAATAGCTGGTCTTAAGTTGGAGGGCAAGAATGAGTACACAGTCATAAAGGCAGTGCACCCTCTTTCTTTCTTCACTAGGAGCCCACAGGAGCTACATCTTTATTGTCTGATTACCTCTCCCCTGTCCACTGGTAACAGCATAAGCAGCAACCTCTTCCAGGGCTAGGCATGTAAAAAGCTAGAGAATAGACCTCTGTGCCCTGTAAAAAAGATAGAGAGGGATGCAGACACAAGCCACCTTTACACATTTGTAACTAATGGCATGTTGTCCACTCTAGCCAAAGTTGCAAGGCCACCCCACCAAACCCCACCCAAATCCTGACCACGTTTCCATCTGTAATTCTGGAATATCACAGTTGGCTTGACTGAGTAAAAGAATTAACTTATCCACTTCAAGCTTGTAGAGCTGTAGTTCCAGAAATAGTACTAAGATTTGGGATCTTACTTAACACAAATCTTCTGAATTCTGGCAAGTTGTCAAACATCTGCTGTTTCACTGAATCCAACTTTTAAAACAGTATCCTGTACTCTCCATAAGCAATTTAGTTAAGTATACATAAGCAAGTTAACTCTCCTGGCCCAACATGCCAAAACCTAGTGGAAACATAATTCAGCTGTGCTCCAGTTGTCAGAACAATGGATGTATTTCTCCCCATGACACTCACGAAAAGTAAGTTGGTTTGGAGGGCGGAGGGCTACAATACAGCAATGGTATTAAAACATAACTTGAAACAGTTATAGATGTATATTAACAGTTAAAGAATTTCAATAACTACTGTATTTAGTCACCATATTGTCAAAGGTTCTCATGGCCAGAATCACTGGGTTGCTGAAGGTTTTTTGGGCTGTATGCCCATGTTCCAGAAGCATTCTCTCCTGACATTTTGCCTGCATCTATAGCGGGCATCATCAGAGATTGTGAGGTCTGAGGATGCCTGCCTGACCTCACAACCTCTGAGGATGCCTCCCATAGATGCCGGTGAAACGTCAGGAGAGAATGCTTCTGGAACATGACTATGCAGCCCAAAAGGCTACTTCATCACCATTTTGACACAATTTCCAAGATTTTAACCAATCCCAATCTACATTTGATTTAAAATTTTAAACAACTTTGTTTAAAAAATCAGGGATCTCAGGATGTCTTTAAACTAAGAGAAGATTTAAATAAGGTTATAGGGATTTCTAAAACATGTAGAACTGCAACACATAATAAAAGGCTCAAGTTTCTCTGTTAGTTGTACACAAGGCATTTCTCATTGCAGAGAATGTAGGTGGGTGGTGATGGGCATCTAAATCCACAGTCAAAGCAATGTAGTGGGGCTAGTAACATTCTTGTGCAATGCTGTAATGGGACTTTAGAGTTGAGTTCAAAGGCCTTTTCTATTCTTACTAGTTCATTCTTGCCTCCCTACCCACAAAAACTGGATCCCCATTTTATAAGTATTAATCAAGTGTTTCTCCACTCAAATATCCATGGGATTTCTTGAACAAATGCATTAATTCAGAGGCAAATAAAACAAATTATTATATAGAAACTGGCTATTTTTTCCTTAAAACAATGGTATTTAACAGATTCAAGAAATTAGACCAAAATCTTCATGGACACTGAATTATTTTATATCTAGGACTCGATGGGTACTCTTGTTGCCAAACGTCCTATGCCTTGGGGTGTGGTGGAAGCTCATTCCTTGGAAACTTTTTAACAGAGGCTGGATGGTCATGTCAGGAATACTTTGTGCTTTTCCTGCATGGCAGGGAGTTGGACTAGATGGCCCATGTGGTCACTTCCAACTCTGTTATTCTATAATTTAGCATGAACTCCACACTGAGGCTGAAATCCACAATGACAGTGGCAGTTCTGCATGTCATATGGCTCAACTTACTGTATAATCTCTTAAGTCCTCCCCTTCCCCCCACCAATTATTTGTTCCCCATGAATGGAAAATAACAGCAATAGTTTAATAACAACAATAATAATAATAACAAAAACAACAATTTTTGTATCCCACCGCCATCTCCCCGAAGGAACTTGGGGTGGCTTACACAAGTCAACAGGTGCCTAAAACAAAGCATGACATAAAACACAATATACAATACAAGTGATTAAAACACGTAAACATGTAACAACATAAAATTCAGGATAAATAAGTGCCCTTAGTCCCCCTGTGGGGGTTGAGAAGGGCAGGGTACAGATATTTGAAATAAATAAACATTTGACAGTGGTGATAGCTAATGTAAACATGGCCAGGTTGTAAACAATAGGGCCAGGGAATGGGAAAAGTACAGAGCTGTAACCATGGAACGAGGGCATGGAATAAGGAGCAAGACTGCATAATGATAAGGTTAGCCAACTATCTTTTTGTACAATTACACTTGAAAAGATCTAGGGGTACAGTTGCAATATCAAGTTCAAATGGACCTGATCCAATTATCCAGACTGCTATGAAACCCTGGGAGTCTCCAAAGTCTCCAACAAACTCCGAGTATCTCTCAACATTGTCTAAAGGGGGACAAAGTCGGATCAAATTCAGAAGTCACTACACATCGTGGATACAGACAACATTAGATTTGTGGTGAATCTGGGTTTTTGACAAGCCAAAAATGTAGCCACAACATCATAGCTAATGTCTTACAGAGGATCTAACCCATAGTGTCTAAAATATTAGAGGAGAAATACACAATCGTTCTGACAAGTGCATATAAGGGCCACAGTAGTGTAGTAGCCTGAATGCTAGGCTTGAACTCTGGGATAAGTTTCCACTCAGCCCACTGGATGACCATGAGCAAATCATACTCTCTCATACCAAAAGGAAGACAATGGCAAACCTCCTTTGAATAAACCTTGCCAATAAAAATGTATGACAGAGCTGTCATAAATCAGAGACTACTTAAGTCATAATCAATGTGAAGGCACACAATGACAAGAAAAGAGCAATGTGACCTTTTGAGGCAAAATTGCTAGACAACTGTAATTATATAAGTAGATCATTGTAAATATTTTATCTAATGCATTTACAGGTTAGTGTTGTCTTGGCACAGACTAGGCTTTCCCATAGTTTTTCCTGCTTCCAGATTTGGCAGAAAACAGGCGGTTTTCTTTTGCTGAGCATGTAAATTGTGCTGAATATAAAAATCAATAGTGCTAAATAGTTTGAAGAACTAATGTCAACTTTGTTTACTTTACATTTCTATCTCTTTTTTCTCTTTAAGGGCCTTTCCATTCAACCACATAACCCAAAATACCAAGGCAGAAAATCCCACAATATCTGCTTTGAACTGGGTTATCAGAGTCCACACTGCCATATATTCCAGTTCAAAGCAGATATTGTGGGATTTCCTGTCTTGATATTCCGGGTTATATGGCTGTGTGGAAGGGCCCTGAGTCTTCTAATCCAATCCAGTTTAAGTGAGTAATGAGCTATTGTGACTGAAAAATCCTTTAAGTATGTAATAGCAAAATTGTAATCAAGGTTATAATTTTGCATCATAGCCTAAGTTGTCAATAGCAGATTTGCATTGCTAAACTTGAAAATGTAAAAACTAGAAGAAAAAGTTTGTTTGGCTACGACAATCATGCATTGTTTAACTTTGTGAGAAGACTGCTGTTCCTAGGAGAATTTAACATTTAATGTCAAATTAGAGGCTTCTTAAATGTACATATGCATGTATCTATTTTTAAAATGCAAATAACAGGCACAGTTAGGGCCCTTCTACACAGCCATATAACCCAGAATATCAAGGCAGATAATCCACAATATCAAATTTGAACTGGGTTATCTGAATTCACACTGCCATATAATCCAGTACAATGTGGATTTTATACAGCTGTTTGGAAGGGGCCTTAGTTATAACTGGAACTGGTACCAGACTTAGATCTACAATAGAACATAAGGCATCATACTTTCCTCTTTTGGTGAAAATTATGTCTCTGGCCCCTTCTACACTGGCCTATATCTCAGGATCTGATCCCAGATTATCTGCTTTAAATTGGATGATATGAGTCTCTACTGTCAGATAATCTGGGATAAGAAGATAATCTGGGATCCTGTGATATAGGGTTAATGTAGACTGGGCCTCAAAAGCTGCTATCCAGCATGTAGGTTTTCTTCCAATGCAAATAGCCTTGGAAAAGATCTTTTTTTGTTAAAGTTCTTGAAGACAAGGGGATCAAATTCCCTTTTTTGCTGCTGCTCTGAGTGTGATAATTATACACTCGGATCCTTTGAATTGTTGTTAATGTGAATGTTAATTCCCCCACCCACCCACCCAAGATGATTGGTCTGTGATCAACAGACTGTATTTTTCATCATTCTGCTCTCTTCTGAATGTAGTGATAAAAGCTCTGGGAAGTAGAGGTATTTACAGAAATGCTTGAAGACATCCATATATTATTACAGATTTACTCTGCAAAATATGCCAGGGAGAAAGACATTTTCCTTCATCCATTTGTATTTGGATCTATGCCTAATTGAGTTGCCATTTGGACATCATCAACCTTCCCCAAACCTTTCAGCTACAAGTGATTTAAATATTGGCTGCTAAACAGTGTCTATTAAGATGCTACAAGATTAACAGATTATAAATGAATAAAATGCTCTCATCATGTTTAATAATTTTATGGTGGTTCTGGCAAGGGATAGTGTGCTAGACTCAACATCACAGTTCATTTCAGTTTGAGTAATAACCTTCTGCTATCAAAATGTTAAATTCTTTACCTCTAATTGTGGTCTCAATGATTCGGGGAAGGAGCATCTATGGATCTCCAACTCCAAAAATGGCTGCTAGCTTGTACCTACACATAAGAGCCAGATTTGGGGGATTCTTGTATGTATAGGCAGTCCCTGAGTTAAAAACATTCAATTTACAAATGAGTCATAGTTAAGAACAGGGTTGGGACAACAGGAAGTGAAAGAATCTACCCCTTAGAAGGGAAATTCACTCCTGTAAGAGTTACGATGGGGAAAAGTATCTCATCTGTAGCTTTATCCTGTTTTATCCTGTATTTAAAAGCAGTAGTTATACTGCTGAAAAAGCCCTCCCTGGATCCCCTGGACCTTAACAACTACAGATAAGTCTCTAACCTTTCTTTTCCAGGTAGTCTTGGATGACACACTTCCTCGATCCAATTCAAACCAGCTTCAGAGCAGGATACAGAGTTAATTCTTTACTAATGTGCTTTGGCATTCCCTTTCCAGGGTTCCAATACACATCAGGAGTGATTACCATTGGTGGCAACCGTAATCAGAGCAGAGGCTGAACTTTCGTTCTGCTGGCTCTTCTACACTACCAGCAATGGAGAGATAACTTTGGGAAAAGGTTGTGTCTCAAACTAAAAATAGAGAGTGAAGGAGAAAGGGGGAACATACAGCCTGAAAAAGCTACAGCAACCCAAAGGGGGAACAGTTTTGAAGCCTAATATAATTGCTAGTAAATTACAATAATCCATGAGGCCCAACTGGAACTGAATTCACTCTGTCTGTAACACTCTGAAGGTATTCAGTCCCTGATTCTGGAAGCTAAGAGGATCAGGCCTCATTAGGAATTGGAACAGGGAGGACTATCAGGGAATACTGGAAACTGTAGGCTATATTTCAAAAGCAGACAATGGCATACTCTATGAAATGCATGGAATTGACAGACATATTGAATGTGTGCACACACAAACAAAACCTGGTCAAAACAAATTGGGATGAGTAGATGAAGCAAATTTTATGACCATCTTATGACTTTTTTTATTCCTGAAATCTCTATGAGAATTGCCTCTCACCTTCTGATCATTCTATTTAAACTCCCACTAATACCAATGGAACATTACACATATCCTAATGTCACTCCACTGGCTGCCAATTAGTTTCTGGGCAAAGTATAAGGTGTTGAGTTGGCTCTTCAAAACCCTACATCAGGGGTGCCCACACTTTTTCATCATGCGAGCTACTATATGAACAATCAAGTTGAAAAGATCACCTGTTGTGCATGTGAGTGTGCGCGTGCACATGCGTGCGCACGCTCCTACTGCAGCCTTCCGTCTGCACGGGGCTTCTTTCTTGCCTGCCCATGAACTCGCCGCTGCGTGCAACCGGGAAGGGGATCCTCCTTGCCTGCGCGCGCTCTCTCTCTTAATGTCTTCGTTGCCTTCCTCCTTCCTGCTGCATGCTTTCACGAAGCAGGAAGTCCCCATCCCGTCCTGCTTCTTGCGTGCACAGCAGGCCCCTCCCACGCACACAGCAGGAGGGTATTTATAGGCGCACCCGCCAGCGCTCCGGCCAGATATGGCTTCGGCGGTGGGTCAGAAGGCACAGGGCTGGGAAGAGGGGCCGCCTGGCTGCTGCCTGGGCTGGGAAACTCAACCGAGAGAGGGACCCACGTGAGGCTGGAGCCTCCCCACGGCAGCCTCCCCCCCTCCCTCCTCCCTCGAGGCTTCCTTACCTGGGCCGGAGAAGGAAGAGTGGAAGAGGTGCTTCCCCAAAGTGACAGATGCAGCGGGGGGGGGCGCCCTTCCTTCCTTCCTTTCAAGGGTGTCACTCAGAAATGACGCCCAAGTGGACGGCTGGCAGGAAAGAGCCACCCCCCCCCTCTCCCGTGGGCCCTCGCCGCCTTTCTCCTTCGAGGGTGAGGGAGGGCGAGGTGGAGAAAGGTGGCGAGGGCACAAGCAGCAGCAAGTGGAGTCTCCATCCCCGCAGCCCCCTCCTCCTCGGGTTCAGCCCCAGGAACACGGCGGAGCCCTCCCTCCTCGTCCCCAACCAAGGAAAGAAAGCAGCCCCACACAGCTCGCTCGCCCAGGTCTCGGCTTGGAATCCCAAGGGCAGCAGCAGGGTTTGTGGCGGGGCTTGCTTGGCTTTGCCCCACTTTGCCTGGCCTCCTTCGCCTCTTTCTCTCTCTCTCTCTCCCTCTCTCCTTCCAGCGCCCGCCTGCCTGCCTGCCTGCCAAAAGGATCCGAAAAAGTTCTCCGGATTTCTTTCTTCTCTCCTTGGCTCTCTCTCTCTCAAACACACACACATTCCCTCCATCCCTCCCACAGCCTCGCATCCTATCTGTGCGCATGCCTTCGCCTTGCTCCCCCCCCCCAGCAGCAACCAATGGGCGGTCATGTCACCACACCGTGCGTGGCAAGACGAGCGCCAGGGCCCGCCCAGTAAAGCCTCATTTTGGCAAAAGAAGCCCCGCAAAAGTGGCGGTGGGAGGGCACGTGCGCGCGCATGGCAGGAGCGCGCCATCCGGCTGGTGAGGCCCAAAGATCACCTGGAATAGGGCTGAAGATCACCTAGGTGCTCCCGATCACCATAATGAGCACCCCTGCCCTACATGGTTTGGGTCCAGGTTACCTGAAGGAACGCTTTTTCTTTTTGATGTTGTCAGTATCACATACAAGGAGTGTGGGTTGGGAGATTCAAAACTAGACTTCAGAGCAGGGCATACATTTACAATTCTCCATGCCAGCTACCTCTTTTTTAAAAGCAGAATATATCACACCAAACCCAACCTAGTTTGGCTCTATATAAACCTGGGTCTTAATAATCTGACAGTACAGATGCTGGAATCCTTCATACACTACTTGACAAACTTTCTCCTGTTTTCTCAAACAGATCGTGACATGGTCTGCCTGAGCAGCAGGGATGATCTGCCGATCTGCTCAGCATTTGATTCTCCTCTAGTTCATTCCCTATCTGATCACTGACCTTTCTGGTCTTTTATTTCACAGCATCTTCATATATTTTTCAAGACCCAAAGTAATTACTATAATCCAGTCTGCTGTCTTTTGTTACAAAATCAATGCAACTTGTACCCAGTTGTCCCTTCGAAAGGTCCATCGCTCCCTCCTGCAGTTCTGCTTAGATCTGAAGGATGTGTCAGCAACTGCGGCAGATGATGAGAACCATTAGTCTGTGAAGAAGATCGCTCCCACAAAATGGAAGACATGGTATCCGGTTTCTTTCTAGTTACACAAAGAACATTTGTGCTTCCTGAATTCATTGGCTTGAGGTCAGAAAGTTTGTCATGGAAATAGTGCTGATTAAATATTTAGTAAAGCAAGTTCCTTTTTTAAAAAAATCTCAAGGTTTATGTCTCCTTCAGTAGGATCAGTGAGCTCATTAAACAAGAAAGGGTGGGGAGGATAAAATAGAAAATGCAATGTCTCTCTGTAACTTTCATTAATTGACAAAGGAACGAAACCTCCCATTATCAAAAATTAATGAGAATACTTTTGCCAAATTCCTTCAATCAATCCATACATCTTCTTTTATTTATAACTTTCTAGTTCTTACCACAAAATCACTGCTCCATACCACCTGCCGGCCAGCACTGCAAAATATAAAGGATCTCCTTGAGCATCAGCAAAATAAACAAAAGCTTACTCTTCAAATTCAAAATCCTGCCTTTTATATCTTATCATTCTAGCTAAGGTTGATAAGAGGAACCAACTTAATATTATGTTTGAAAGTACTTAGAGAAAGCCCTACTTTGCATTATTTTATGGTGCTTCCATGCTTTAAAAAACAAAACAAAGTAAAGCATTCTGTACTCAAAATCTTTAATTAGTGACATGGTGAAGCCCTTTACAGAAGTTTATCCAATTATTGTAGCCTCAGGTTTGCTCCAAAAACCTCACAATTCTTTTTCTGGAGTAGCAAATATACATCATGCCACATGGCAGGTAGTTAGTCCATAATTAAATCATAGAAAATGTCTCAATTATGCCCATCTGATGAAATGTTGGAAACTGTCTTATAGCTGGTAAGTCTATTTATCTTTTCCTGGCTATGGTTCTCTCAAGCTGAAGCCTTTAATGCCCCCTCTTAGCAGATGCTTAGTGGTTGAATTGAGGACATTTGATGTGAAGGACCTATGTTTTTTCATTGAAATGTGGATCCTGCTATGTATTGGTGTAGAGCTTTTTAGGGCCTCATCAGATGGGCAGGTAGAAAGCGGGGGAAAGAAGAGGAAAGGAAAGTGGAGTGAACCATTCTTCTTTGTACCCTACTATATTTCTGTCTTCTGAGATGGCCTCCCATCCCACGTTGTTTCCCCTCTTCATCTTCCTCAAGTTTCCTCATGTTGCCAAAACGGAGCCCCACAGAGTCTTGCTGAAAGTTGCCCTGTGTTGTTCAATGGGCTCCATGGGACACCTTTCCAGCAACATGGAGAAACAAGGAGAAGATGCAGAGATGACTATCTGATAAGGACCTTAAGTTTTTTCCACTCACAACCCTTTTCCTTATCAATATTTTTTTCATGACCCTAGATATATACAGTAGGTATATAAAAAAGTTATAAAAATCAAACATTTACTGATAATAAATCAGCATTTGCAAGGCTTGCTAAACAGGCTGATTTGTCTTATTGTGGAGTGCAGCTGAAGAATTTTCTACAGAATCTATGGTCAACACTGTTGCTAGCAGATTTGTGTAAATATTTAGTTGGTATTCAGAAACTTTTTACAGTTGCTAAATTGTAAAAGGACTTCATTTGGGGTCGGGTCCACAGTTTAGGAAACAAATAAACAGTATCTTAGTGCAATAGGTTATGTCAGAAGAGAGAAACACCTATGGTCTTCCAGCTTTTGATAGAGCTCAACCCTGGTCACACTACGGTTGATAAGAGTTGAAGCCCAGCAACTTCTGGAACCATAGGTGTATGTAGTAAGTTGTGGCAACAAAAAAAGTCCAGTGTGACACCTTATCATTCTACTCACCACTCAAAAGTGTTAAGCTATGCATGGTTTTATTTGTTTAGACTCCCTTCTAAACTCTATCTCAGCAGCTTTGCTTCAGGAAAGATGGATTATGATTTAAATTAGAAAAATTGTAGAATTATGATTTTAACTGGGAGGGGATGCAATGACTACAATTCTATATGCCTCAGCATAGCACAATAGTTTTTAGTGTGGATCTCAGCTAGGCTGAGCAATATACCACCCCCATCCCTTGGGTGTACAGTCTCTGGAGCTTTCTGCCTCCATGGTCACTCTATATTTTGTGAGGAAGGAACAGGATTAGAGAAATGCCCAGCTGCACCCCTATAGCCAGGCAGGAAATGATAACAGCATTGCTGAAATTGCTGAAATCCATCAGGATCCTCTGGAGGTCTCAACGGTGATGTAATCATTTTGTGTCTAGCTATGGAACCCCCAGTGGTGCAGCGGGTTAAACCTCTGAGATGCTTAATTAGCTGACCGAAAAGTTGGTGGTTCGAATCCAGGGAGCAGAATGAGCTCCCGCTGTTAGCCCCAGCTTCTGCCAACCTAGCAGTTCGAAAACATGCAAATGTGAGTAGATCTATAGGTAGCTAGAAGGTAATAGTGCTCCATGCAGTCATGTCAGCCAGACTTAATGTCAGGGGGAAAACGTTTTATGCAAACATAGTCAGAAACACTTCTGGTCCTGCCCATTTATTTATTTATGTATTTATCATGCATTTCTACCCCGCCCTTCTCCCCACGAAGGGGGACTCAGGGCAGCCTCACACAAGCACCGTATGATGCTATCACCATATAAACAGTAAAAAATACATTAAAAACATTTTAAAAACATTATACAATTCATTAAACAACAGACTATACATGCCAATTAAAACCAAATCCAAGTCTTGGTTAATTCAATGTCGCCGATATCCTAAGTCTTCTTTCCAATTGCCACTGTCCACTAATGGAACACCTGGTCCCAAAGCCAAGTCTTCAATTTTCTTCTAAAGAACAGGAGGGAGGTGGCCAACCAGATGTCCCTGGGGAGAGAGTTCCACAGATGGGGGAGCCACTGCCGAGAAGGCCCTGCCTCTCATCCCCACCAAATGTGTTTGCAATAGTGGTGGGATTGAGAGCAGGGCCTCTCCTGAAGATCTTAAACTTTGTGATGATTCATAATAAGCAACACATTCGGACAGGTCGTTTGGGACAGAACTGTTTAGGGCTTCAAAGGTTAAAACCAGCACTTTGAATTGTGCTTGGAAGCTGATTGGCAGCCAGTGGAGCTGGCATAGCAGAGGAGTTGTATGCTCCTTGTACACCGCTCCAGTGAGCAACCTGGCTGCCGACCATTAGATTAGTTGAAACTTCTGGGCAGTCCTCAAAGGCAGCCCCACATAGAGTGCGTTGCAGTAGTCTATTTGGGATGTAATAAGAGCATGGACCACCGTAGCCAAGTCAGACTTCCCAAGGAACAGGTGCAGCTGGTGCACAAGTTTTAATTGTGCAAAAGCTCTCCCAGCCACCACAAGACCTGGGGTTCCAGGCTCAGCGATGAGTCCAGGATCACACCCAAGCTGCAAACCTGTGCCTTCAGGGGGAGTGTAACCCTGTCCAACACAGGCTGTAACCCTATCCCCTATTCAGCCTTTCTACTGACCAGGAGTACCTCTGTCTTGTCTGGATTCACTTTCAATTTGTTCGCCCTCATCCAGACCGATCCAGCAGCCAAGCACCGGTTCAGGACCTGCACAGCCTCTTTAGTGACAGGTGGAAAAGGGTGTCATCCACGTACAAATGTCATCTAACCCAAAAACTCCAGATGAACTCACATGAAGGATTAAATTACTATGCAGGTGTTTCAGAATCTTAACAATAAGTCCTTGGGACTTTGTGGTAGTTTTCAAATAGCAGTTTAAGAAAATCATTTTTTAAAGTAATGGTTCAGATAACATCTGAATCCACAGCCTGTAATCTAACTATTGTCCTTTTAAGAGGTTGCTTAAATCAAACAAACTACAATGCAACTCCACTATTCACAGAGGATATATTCCAAGACACAAATATCCCTGTAGATAGCTGAAATAGTGGATATTAGCAATGTTTTTGGAGCATGTGTAAGTGGAACCATGGGTATCAAGTCTACAGATAAAGTGAGCCATACTGTAAATACAACTAAGAAAGCGACTAGTGCAATACTTTGGAACAGCTATGTTATGTAGTCCATCAATAACTGATGTCCTCCAAATAGTTTGGAGAAATCCCCAAAACTTATAAAGGCACCAGATGATTTCTTAGAAACTAACCAGTATCAGCTCTTGTTAGTACTAGGATGGGAGTCCACCAAATAATACCAGGTGCTGTAGGTTATATTTTAGAGGAAGACACTGGCAAACACGTGTCTCAATATTCCTTGTCTTTTAAACATCCTATGAAATTCATGGGGTCACTATAAGCAACTCAAAAGTACACACAGACACATGTTGGGGGGGGGGGATACAGAGGTCTGCAATGCAAAGCACAATGTATAAGTATTTTATTTTGGTGCTGGAATATATGCAAATACAAAAGAACAGGTCATGTGAGGATAAGACTGAAGAAACCTTTTACTAATAAAATCTCACCTAAATCTCCTATTTTGGCTGCTGTGTAGAAGTTCATATTAAACCATGTAATTCAGAGAGGAATTATTAGGTGAATCTGTCAAAGTGCTCTGACAAGCTTTAGTGAAAGCTTTCATTGGTGGCCTTGAGTGAGAAAGCCCATATTTGCTTTGGGGCTGGCAAGAAGTAAATCTATGTGAAGATTAGCAAAACCACAACTGTTGGTTCTGCTGGACCTCTCGGCGGCTTTCGATACCGTTGACCACGGTATCCTTCTGGGTCGCCTTGCAGACATGGGGCTTGGGGGTACTGCTCTGCAGTGGCTCCAATCCTTCCTGGAAGGTCGTACCCAGAAGGTGTCATTGGGTGACACCTGTTCGGCTCCACAGCCGTTGTCCTATGGAGTCCCTCAGGGTTCAGTTCTGTCCCCGATGTTATTCAACATCTACATGAAACTGCTGGGAGAGATCATTCGGAGTTTCGGAGTAAGGTGTTATCTGTACGCAGATGACGTCAAGATCTGTCACTCCTTCCCACCTGTCACCAAGGAGGCTGTCCAGACCTTGAACCGGTGCCTGGCCGCTGTGTCGGACTGGATGAGGGCTAGCAAATTGAAACTAAATCCAGACAAGACAGAGGTCCTCCTGGTCAGTCGCAAGGCCGAACAGGGCATAGGGTTACAGCCTGTGTTGGATGGGGTTACACTCCCCCTGAACACGCAGGTTCGCAGCTTGGGAGTGATCCTGGATTCATCGCTGAGCCTGGAACCCCAGGTCTCAGCGGTGGCCGGGGGAGCTTTTGCACTGTGTTGGACTCGTGCGCCAGCTGCGCCCGTACCTTAGGAAGTCTGATCTGGCTACGGTCGTCCACGCTCTGGCCACATCCCAAATAGATTACTGCAACACACTCTATGTGGGGCTGCCTTTGAAGACAGTTCGTAAATTGCAATTAGTCCAGCGGGCGGCAGCCAGATTGCTAACGGGAGCTACATACAGGGAGCATACCACCCCCCTGTTGTGTCAGCTCCACTGGCTGCCTGTCCAATTCCGGGCTCAATTCAAAGTGCTGGTTTTGACCTTTAAAGCTCTATATGGTTCTGGCCCAGCTTACTTGTCCGAACGCATCAGCCGCTATGTCCCACCTCGTAATCTAAGATCATCCGGGGAGGCCCTGCTCTCGCTCCCGCCTGCGTCTCAGATGAGGCTGGTGGGGATGAGGGATAGGGCCTTCTCGGTGGTGGCTCCCCGCCTGTGGAATGCACTTCCTATTGATGTATGATCCACCACATCCCTCCTGGCCTTCAGGAAAAAAGTAAAATCCTGGCTGTGGGACCAGGCATTTGTATACCAACACAAGGCAGCATTTTAGATTGGTTTTTAATGAAAGTGGGTGATTATGGCCAATGTTTTTATGGACTGAACATTGTTTTAATCCAGAGTGAATGTGTATGGTGCTAATGTAGTTGTATTTTAATGTATTTTAATGTATTTTAATTGTTGAAGGGTTTTGGGGTTTTATATTGTTATTATGTGGGCATCGAATTGTGCCATACTGTAAGCCGCTCTGGGTCCCCCCTTGGGGGTTGAGAAGAGCGGGGTAAAATCCCGAAATAAATAAATAAATAAATAAACATCAAGAGGCAGTAACTCCGAGTCTAGTTTAATCAAGAGTTGATGATTAAAAGGCCTGGTTTAATCTCATAGCAATCGTTTGGCATCTCTGCAACAGAACCACAAATGCAGATTATTTAAACCATCAGTCACTTCATTTGGGTCAATAGGGATGACTCGGAGCGATCCTTTGCACACCTTCCAACACTTCATAGAAGAAAGACAAGACATGGGTGCCAAGCAAATACTTTTTTAAAGTAAAACCTTGAGAGCTTTATGTACATGCCCATAGGTTTAAACTGTGGGCCCTTCCATACATCCCTATATCCCAGAATATCAAGGCTGAAAATCCTGCAATATCTGCTTTGTACTGAGTTATTTGAGTCCACACTCAGATAATGTAGGATTTTTGTCCTTGATATTCTGAGATATAGGGCTGTGTGGAAGGGCCCTGTGCTGCACTACTTTAACCAGTTTTAACCAGTTGTACTGGTAAGGTCAGGGTTTTGCCCTCCCTCTGGAGATCCCTACAACTGGTGGGCCACTGTGTGATACAGAATGCTGGAAGATTTCAGCATGGCTCTTCTTATGTTCTTATGTTCTTATGTTCTTCTTCAAATTTCAAATGATTTTAACTGCTTAAATCAACTTTACTTGTATCTGCCCTATATTCTGGTGATATAGCATGACATATAAATAGATAAGAGATGGATAGATAGATAGCAGTAACTGAAAAAGTGGGATGACAGTGGATTAATCAGGGCAGCCCCTGATAAATCAGGATGGTTGGATGGTAACATTTGACTATTAATGAGCCATGCACGTTTAATGGGATGTATTTTTATCTATATTGTTAAATATTGAAAATTATTTTCTACAATTTTAAAATGTGATGTTTTTATTTGATAGCTAATTGAACTGTTTTTAACTTTTGTATCATCAGGTTTTTAGTTGTATCGTGCTCTAACCTCATTGTAAACTGCCTTGTGTCTCTTGTTGGGAGAACAGCAAAATATTATTTAAATACGTAAAAAAAATAACATCTACTAACACACAAAGGACTTAATCCCAAACAATAAGTAAACCACACTTTAGAAACAGTGAAATACCTAGAACCCAGGGTATGGGCTTGCGTCATTTTATTGCATGTGATGAAGTCATAGGGCCTAAATCCTATGGTGAGTCCTGACTAGAGCAGACATTAACAAGATTTGCCTATGTGGTAACTCGCCACTCAACAATTGATCAAATAGGTTTGCTTAAGGCTAACCATGCTTAAGGCCCCTTCCGCACAGCTGAATAAAATCCCACATTTTCTGCTTTGGACTGGAATATATGGCAGTGTGGACTGAGATAAGCCCTTCCACACAGCCATATAACCCAGACTATTGAGGCAGAAAGTACCACAATAACTGCTTTGAACTGGGTTATCTGAGACCACACTCAGATAATGTGGGTTTTTCTGCCTTGATATTTTGGAATATAGGGCTGCGTGGAAGAGCCCTGAGTTCACACTCAGATAATGTGGGATTTTCTGCCCTGATATTCTGGGATATAGGACAGTGTTGAAAGTTTGAAGGTCCTTTCTAGTATATATGGAAGCACAGACTATAATCCTGTGGATCAGGGGTGCTCAGAATGGTGATCGGGATCACCAGGGTGATCTTTGGGCCTCATCCTGGTGATCTTCAGGCCTCTGACCAGGTTTTTTGCTGTTGGTCCTCTTCATGCGCCCCTGCGCGCTGCAAAGAAGTCATCCGTCGTTGCTCCTCCCAGCTCCCTGCTCGCGCGCCGCCTCCAAAAGCTCCAGAGTCCAAGAGGCAGAATAGGCCCCCTCTTTGGATTCCTCCTCCTCCCTCCGTCCTTCTCCAGCCACTCAGAGTTGTAGGAGACGAAAGGGGCGGGCCTGATGACGCGAGCGCCCATTCTGCCTCTCAGACTTCTCGTGAGCTCTTGGAGGCGGCACACATGCTGGCGGCGTGGAAATAGGAGCAACGACGGCGGAGAAGAAGAAGGATGCTTTGGGGTCATTTCCTTACCGCATCTCAAATGTTGGTCTTTTTACTTTGGAGTGGGTGCTTGATTGTTCTGTGACATGTCTCTTTGTTTATTTTTAATGTTTAAAAATGGCCTTTTAGCTCCAAAGCCTCTTTGCTTGCTTTGTTCCTTGAGAAATATATGTTGGGGAATATGGAAATGTGGGAGAAATGGGGTGGTTGGATGTATTTATGCATGCCCCTTGTCTACCTTGCTGAGTATTAAATGGCCTTGCAGTTCAAAAGCCTCTCTTCTTACTTTCTGGCTGGTAATATGTGTGGGAATATGGCAGTGTGGGAGAAATGGGGTGGTTGGATGTATTTTTGCATGCCCTTTGTTTACCTTGCTGAGTATTAAATGGCCTTGCAGTTCAAAAGCCTCTCTTCTTACTTTCTGGCTGATAATATGTGTGGTAATATGGCAGTGTGGGAGAAATGGGGTGGTTGGTTGTATTTTTATGCTCTGTTTTATATTGTTGTTATTAAATTGAAATGTTGATGTTTTATAACTTCATTTTATGTAAACTGCCCCGAGCCTGCTGGAAGGAGCGGTACATAAAAAGGAAATATAAATATAAATAAATAAATAAGAAAATAGTTATATGTTTTACATTTCTGGGTAGGTGATCTTTGGGACTTGGTTTTTTAATCAATAGCTCCCATGCTGAAAAAGTGTGAGCATCCCTGCTGTGGATGCTCTCTGCCAAATGCCAATCTAACTATGGCAGTGTTGGTGAGTGGAATTTATATTCTCACAGCATCTGCCTCTTTATTTAGCTGCCATTTCCAGTTGCCTTCTAGGGAGGGGTAGGTGGGTACAGCTTGAATTGCCTGGATGTTTGGTATTCTTAATTTTTGATTGAATGTAAGAACAGAACCTGTTTGAAAGCAAAATGATCTCATCAACTTGATTTCTGTGGGTCCAATTCTGAATAAGAGGACTAGATGGAACCCCTGGTGTTCTTAAAGATAAAAATGAGTATAATCCATATGAATGAATGTGTCATTTTATCTCCTTCCTCTCTTAAGTACTTGCCATGCCAATAAAATATTACTATTCATCAGTTCCCTCACACCCACCAGGTTCACTGACACCAGCAGCTGATCAGGGTATTTTTCAGAGAAAGAGCTGAGCTTCAATGGCTTTGATTTCTATGGCAGAAAGAGAAATCTAGAAGAACAGGCTTGCTGAATCGCATGAAAGTAGGAATGTCCCAAAAAAACCTCTCTTTACAGATTGTTTTGTAAACACTATTGTTTGTATTTTTAGAAAATACAACCTGAATGGGTGCTGTCAACATGAAAAAAAACCTAAAGCTTTCATAAATGCTATATAATTGGAAGCACTCGGGTACCATGGACAATACCCTTTCTCCTCAGCTTGCTGAGGAGAGAGGCATTTGCCCCCCCCCCCACTCCGAAGGGAGATGGAAGGTTCGGATGAACCTTCTAGGCTGGGGGCATGGCCTTTAGGAAGGCCAACCCCCGTCAGGCCATTCTGCGCCTGATTGCCTGCCCACCACTCCCGCCCATCAGTAGTAGTTGACGCTGCTTTAGGAGCGGGGTACGGAATTTTACTTCCCATGCTGCGGTTAAGCATGGTCGGGTTTTTGCTGACCCCCTTCTGCTGCTTAGGGGCTACTGGGGGTGATGGTTTATTAAATAGCTTAGCGGTGATTAGAGAGGGAAATGCCATATTCGGTGTACACCGAGGCACCCCCGTCAGGGGTGAGGGCCAGTTAGTTATGTATGCACCCTAAAGTTATTGTTGTTGGGTGAAGTTGTGTTAATGGCCCTGGAATGAGAAGAGGCTCTTCTCCACTGTGGGAGAACGGACCTCTTACTCATTTCCCTCAGTAGGTTGTCCTGATTGATTAATCAGGCAATCTTGGTGTTTCGCCCGTAAATTTAATGAGATTGATTACAACTGATTGATCATTATTCCTGACACCCTTCGAGTTTAGCTCAGGTTGATTTAAATAGGCAAATAAAATTTTGCCCAATTTGACCCAAAAGTACTGTTGTTGTGTGATTATTTGTGTGAGTCTCCGGATTTCGGGGGATGGGCGGGCAATAGATCCTTCAATAACATTAGGTAGGGTTCTACTGATTTAGTTTGAAATATCTCTTTAGTTTCAAGCAATCTTGCTTGCATTGATAAATCTGTCAGATTACCTAACATTTCAAAAACCCCAAAGCTTATTTTATTATTGTTGTTATTATTTTCTCTTCATACCTATGGGGGCATCCTGGTTGTAGAATAAATGCAGTTCGACATCACTTTAATTGCCATGGCTCAGTTCTGTGGACTCGTAGGAGTTGTAGTTTGGAGAAGGCCAACACTTTTTGGCAACCAATACTAAATACTTTTTAAAATTCCCATGATCCCATAGCATTGAGCCATGGCAATTAAAGTGGTGTCGATCTGCATTAATTCTGCTGTGTAGATGAACCCTCCATTCATCTGTTCTAAAAAATGACAATTCTGCAATAAAGACTCTCTCTAAGAGAAGAAAATAAGGTTTATTCTTTCCAACTAAAGTTACATCCCTGGGTACACTTGTTTAGGAATAAACCACACTGAATTTTGAGTTTACTCCTACATCAAATTAGGCTGCCATATTGAGACATCACATTAACATGAATATTAGCACTATATGAGTTTGTAGAACAGTATTCGAACCAAGAGAAATGCCATAAGAGCTCAACAAAGTAAAGTGCTTGGCTCTCCCCAGAGGGGGTAATACACACTTCTGAGCTTTTGAGTCAAGCTGATTTTTTTTCCATCTCTGATTTTGGTAAATTACATCAGCAGCTAGAATCCCCAAGAGAATTTTAGTGAATGCTCTCTTTAATAATGCACACTTCAATTCAAAAAATTTTCACTCAGAGGCAGAAACCATGTGGTTATTGTCATTTGCTGGTCTTAGAAAGGAAAATGATGTTCCAGTAGTCTGAGCATAAGAATAGGAGGCAGAAACCCTTGAATCCCAAGGCAACGTTTATTAATTTATTGGATTTGTTCACTGGATTTGTATCCTACCTTTCTCCCAAAAATGGGCCTTGGGTTAAAAAATGCAATTAAAAACAATTAAAATAGGAAACAGTAAGGGCTAAATGCTTTGCAGGCACAAGATCCTGTCTGAGTTTGGAAGCTAAGTAGGATCCAGCCTGATGAATCATCAGGACTACCCAGTTCAGCATCCTGCCAGGCAGGAAATCACAGTCAAAGCACCCCTGACAGATGGCCATCCAGCCTTTAAGATCATCCGGGAGGCCCCACTCTTGATTCCACTCGCAAGAGTGACTGGTGGGGACGAGAGACAGGACTTTTTGGTGGTGGCCCCTCAGCTGTGGATCTCCTTCCCCAGGGAAATTAGATCAGCTTCCTTTCTCCTTACCTTCAGGAAGAAAGTTAAATCCTGGTTGTGGGACCAAGCGTCTACACAGTGATTCCTAGTGCAACAATCGATGTTTCAGTGCGATAATGAACAATTGACAACTGGAATGGCTCCTGATACAAGTTTTTGGATGGTGTGATTTTAGGTAACTGTTTAATTGATACGTTTTAACTATGTATTTTTAAACTATATGTTTTATTTTTATATGTATTCAAGATATCAAATTGTGCCTTTGTTATAAGCCACCCTGAGGTCCCTTCAGAGTGAAAAGGACAGGATATAAATGAGGTAAAGAAATAAATAAAAACCCAGGGAAGGATAACTCCACCAGACTCCGAAGCAGCATATTCCTCTGCCAAACAGCTTTTACGACCAGGAAGTTCTTTCTAATGGTTAAGTGATATCTTTTTTTCCTGCAATTTGAATCCATGGCTCTGTGTCGTATCTCCAGAGCAGCAAAAAAAACAAGCTTGCCTCCTCTTCATATCACCGCTTAACTTTCTCATCTCCAGCTAAACAAACTCAGCTGCTCCTCACAAGGTGAGTACGGGAATGAGAGGTGTTCAAGTAAAAGCTATAGGTCATTGCCAAACCAACTCTGAGTATTCCTTGTCAAAGAAAACCATATTAAATTTGTGGGGCAAGGAATATTCAGAGGTGTTGCCAGTTACTTCCTCTTAAATTTAGCCTGCAGTATGTAGCATTCACTGATAGTCTGCCATCCAAGTTCAAACCAGTACTGACCTTACTTAATCTCCAAGATCAGATGGGATCTGGTGCCTTTATGGTATTTAGGCCAAGTTGACAATTCTATGCAATGGTACAAAACAAAGTAAAAAAACAATTTTCAGTATGAATAACATATTTGTGTTTCAGAAAGCACCTCACAAAATTATCTTGCATGACAGTGTAAACGTTCTCTAGCAGTGATACTGTAAAAGGGATTAGGAAATCTGACTTTGTATAAATCAGTTTGGCTGAAGGTTATTCATGACGAGGTCATGCAATGGTCAGATTGCATCCTATTTGTTTCTTCTCCCCACCCCCCAGGTTGCATCCTATTACATGAATTGTTGCCACTGATGATGTTTAAAAGCACATTAACTGGATCTATACATAACCCAGAGGGATACCTACATGCACAGAAAGCATAGAAAACAAACAGAAACATATCTAAAGGGATTAAACAAAGAGTAGCAATTGGCATAATGAGTTCAACCTTGAAAAATGCAAGCTAATGCATTTAAGAGGAAACAGCATATCCATCCAGGGCAGCAGACAATATTATCCTACAAGGTTTACTGAGTAAATATGATGGTTTATCTGAAATCTATCCCCACTTCATGAAATCCTGAGCCCCTTCAGAGACTATTGCCCTATTTTGAGTTTTGCTTTTCTTTTGAATGAATGTTCTTGAGTTCTCACTATTTCCCTTTTTTTGTATACAAAAAAAGGCAAAATACAAACACAGGGCAAGGTATGAACTATGCATGCCATCAATATCCAGTCCGAGCTCCCATACCAGGCATGTAGCCAAGGGGGCTAAGGGGCTTCAGCCCCGAAATTCTCAGGGTGGTCCGTGAAAAGGCCTTACTGGTACATTATTTAAACTGTTATGTTTATTCATATCATGATCTGATCACCATGCTCATTATATCCCACATTCATGGGGTTATTGGGATAACTATACAAAAGGTTTGCTAGGGTAGACCCTCTTCCACACAGTCTCAGCCCCCGAATCAAAATCCTGGCTACGGCCCTGTCCCATACCTTTCTAAATATTTTATTCTGTATTATTTGATTTCATTTTATGGCCTACTAATGGATTTGATTTCTATACAGTGTTTTTATGACATACATACCAGCCTGACCATTTATACAGTGGCATAAACATTTTAAAGACATCAATTTCTATGTCTGTCCATCTGTCTGTCTATCTATGTCTGGATTGATTGATTGATTGATTGATTGATCGATCAATCAATTAATCTACTATCCCACCCCATTCCCAGAACTGGACTCAACATCACTTATCATAATGCTAAAATAATATAAAGCTTTAGAAAGTAGTGTCAAATACTACTAACAGAGAGGTTCCCAGTCATGCAGTCTGCATGTATTTGTGAGCGTGGAGAATGAAGACATCACAAATTAATTATGTATTTTGATATGTTTACTTATAGTTTGTATATTACATTTCAAATTACACACCAGGAAAATGTAGAGCCTGCCTCTGTGGTTGAAAATTAAATTAAAATGAGTCCAAGGTGGGGGAATAAAAGAATAATAGAATCATGGAATAATGATTAAGAGTTGGAAGAGACCACATGGACCATCTAGTCCAACCCCCGGCCATACAGGAAAAGTATGAGCTTCCACCACACTCCAAGGAAGACAGTTCCACTGTTGAGCAACCTGTACGGCCAGGAAGTTCAAGTGGAATCTCCTTTCCTGTAATCTGAACCCATTACGCCAAGTCCTAGTTTTAAGGGCAGCAGAAAACAAGTCTGCTCCCTCTTCCTTATGACACACATTCACATATTTATACAAGGTTATCATGTCTCCTTTCAATCTTCTCTTCTGCAGTTCTTTAAGACACTCCACATAGGGCATGGTCTCCAGATCTTTGATTTTAGTCACCCTCCTCTGGAGACCTTCCAGCTTGTCAATATTTCTGGACACTTTCCAGCTTGTCCATCACAGCATTCCTTTCTAAGTGATTGCAGACTGCCTCCTTAATGACCTGCTCCAGAATCTTTCCTGGTATTTATGTCAGGCTGACTGGGTGGTAATTGTTTATGTCCTCTTTTTTCCCTTTTTGAAGATAGGGACAACTTTTGCCCTCCTCCAGTCTGCCGGAACTTCTCCTGTTCTCCAATAATTCCCAATGATTATTGCCAGTGGTTCTGAAATGGGTTCTACTAGTTCCTTCAACACTCTTGAATTGAGAGGGCAGCAGCGGATCAGCTGCAGGGGTTCTTAGAAGACACAGCTGGACTTGATCCCTTCCAGTCCGGCTTCCGTATTGGGCATGGGACGGAAACCGTGCTCGTCGCCATTACAGACCAACTTCGCCGCCAGCTTGACCAGGACGGGTCAGCCCTGCTTGTCCTGTTAGATCTGACAGCAGCGTTTGACACTGTAGATCATACCTTGTTGACCCACCGTTTAGCCGGTTCTGGGGTTAGGGGACTGCCTTTAAATGGGTGGCCTCCTTCCTCCGTTCTCTCTGGGGGCTACCACTAACTGTGGGACTCCTTTCCCCCTTATTATTCAACGTTTATATGCCCCCCTGGCCCAGCTGGTTCGCGACCTTGGTCTGGAGTGTTATCAGTATGCAGATGACACCCAGCTTTTGCTGAGAATGGACAGTTTCCATCAATGCCTGGATGACTGGTTGGCTGCGCCTGAAGGTGAATCCGTCGAAGACGGAGATCTTGGGCTGGATGGGCTGGATGAGTGCCGGTTGCCTACCCGGGATGGCGAGCGTTTAAGCCCGTCACCCCTTGTTAAGAGCCTAGGTGTTCAGCTCGACCCCCTGCTGACCATGGAGACTCAGGTCTCCTCGGTCAGCAGGGTGGCGTTCTTCCACCTACGACAGGCTAGGCGACTGGCCCCCTACCTGTCCAGGGACGACCTGGCCACGGTGATCCAAGCGACGGTCATCTCGAGGCTGGATTACTGTAACGCCCTCGTTGGCCTTCCCTTGACGACGCTCCGGAAACTCAAGCTAGTGCAGAATGCCGCTGCTCGCCTACTGGCCGGAACACCAGTGAGGGAGCACATTACTCCCATCCTTCGGCAACTGCACTGGCTTCCCATTGAGTGCCGAATCGCCTTCAAGGTGTTGGTGTTGACCTTTAAGGCCTTGCACGGCCTAGGGCCTGTGTATCTGAGGGACCGACTTGCCCCATATATTCCCCCGAGACCACTCCGTTCAGAAGAACAAAATCTGCTTTTGATACCATCTATCCGCTCCTGCCATCTGTCTTCAACTAGGCAACGGGCCTTTTCGGTGGTAGCTCCAGAGCTCTTGAACTCCCTCCCTGGGGAAGTCCGAGCCATCTCAAAGCTGATTCCCTTCCGGAGGGCTTGTAAAACTGCTTTATTTAGATCAGCCTTCGGCTAGGTCCCCTGACCAGCCGATGCTAGCACAATTCCCAGACCCAAGGCATCTTCTGTGTTTTCCTCTTTACTACCTTATGACATGTAACTTTTAAATGTTTTAACTGTTTTATTGTAGGGCTGCATGTCTGTTCCATGCTGCCCGTTTTATATGTTGTAACCCGCCCCGAGCCTGCAAATAATAAATAAATAAATAAATATAGTTCATCTGACCCTGGAGACTTGAATTCATTTAGAGTTGCCAGGTATTCCTAGACTACTTCTTTACTTATTTTGGTTTGGATTTCCTCTATTACCTCGTCTACTAAGTATTGCTCAGGTTGAACAGCAATCTTTTTTTTGTTAGAAGACTAAGGCAAAGAAGATGATGAGCAGCTCTGCCTTTTCCCTATATTGTTATTATTTCACCACCTCCTTGCAAAGGTGCGACCATTTCCTTTTTCTTCCTTTTTCTACTAACATAACCCCCCTTTTAGTGGTTTTAATCTCTCTGGCAAGCCTGAGCTCATTTTGTGCCTTAGCCTTACAGACCTTTTCCCTACATATGCTGATTATTCCTTTGAATTCCTCTTTGGTGGTTTTTCCATTTCTTGTGCATGTCTCTTTTAAATCTCAGCTCAGGTAAAAGTTTTTGGCTATCCATTCTGGTTGTTGTACACTTCTCCTATGTTTTCTCCTTGCTGGTAGTGTTTGCAATTGCGCTTCAGTATTTCAATTTTTAGAAACTCCCATTCACCATTAACTTCCTTCTCATAAAAGTAGCAAAAGAAATTGTTTGTTTCTGAAGACTGAGAAAATACTGGATAAAATTTAAGACAAGTTGATGAAAAATGTTACACCGTCATATCAATCCTAGAGGGAGTAGTAAAATTAGAATGGTTTCTAACTTGCAATGAAGTTTCTGGTAAATGATTTCCTGGGGACAAAGTCAGTAGTCTGTGGATGTCGGTAACTGCATGTAGATGCACATCATATTCTTATTTGTAACAAAGGCCTAAATCCTACTCTACTGACTATAGTACAATTATAACCTCAATTAAGGGAAATGGATATGTTCCTGGGAAGAAATAAAATGGAATGCATAGAGACAGGCATGTAGCCAGGGGGGGGGCTAAGGGGGCTTCAGCCCCCTCCCCGAAATTCTCAGGGTGGTCCGTGAAAAGGCCTTACTGGTACCTTATTTAAACTGTTATGTCTATTCATATCATGATCTGATCACCATGCTCATTGTATCCCACATTAATGGGGTTATTGGGATAACAATACAAAAGGTTTGCTAGGGTAGACCCTCTTCCACCCAGTCTCAGCCCCCTGAACCAAACTCACCCCGACAAAATCCTTTACGGCCCTGCATAGAGACATTTCCCTGCACCACAAAAAGGCCAAGGACTTCAATATGTTTTCGCAAACTTTGCATTGTGGCTCATACAGTATGATGCATTTGGAGAATTCAATAAAATGTTTTACACACACACACACACACACATGCCCCACCCCTGCTTTAACTCTACCCTCTATTTTTACCCCATTCTACTTTCCACATACTTCTAGCTTTAGTAGGCCACATGCTTTGAGAGGTTTGATGTGGTTCGAGTCTTCAGTCTGGAGCCAAATTATTCAATTAGCTAAACTTATGTTCTCCTCATGTCACACTTGTATGTGTCTACATTGTAGAATTAATACAGTTTGACATCACATTAACTACCTTCCTTCACTTGGACAATAAAAAAGCTAGCTTGAGGACTCTTTGAAGTAATCGCCAGCACTTGGAGAAACATTAGTGACCTTAATCCACTCATCATTTCCTCCCGGTTCTTTGTTTCCCACTTAGACCGCCTCTTTCACTGTCATTGGCTGAGAGCCCAAAGCGGGGCTGGCTTCCTGATTGGCTGAGGCACGGCTAAACCGGCTGCACCTCCTTACCTGCTGATGACTCCATCCAATCAGCTTGAAGCCGGCAAGGGGGCGGATGGCAGGGAATTTGAACTTTGACAGCTCTGTTTTTCACGGTATGTCAGCTTTTGGGCAAATGATTGCAGTTTGACATCCGCTCCAGCTGGAATGAAATAAACAACTCGGTGGCGTTTCTTCAACTTAATGATACTTTATTTGGGGAAATTCGGGGGAAATTAGATTGGTTGCTTCCTATCTCACCAGGGCTATATTGGATCCTCTTTGGTGGGTCTGATTGGTCTCTGCCTTCACCACAAGACCCCCAAATTCCTGCTCAACATCAAGTGCAGTGCCTAAAGACCTAGGCCTGTACTTAAACACAATCGGCGCTGACAAAATTACCTGACAAAATTATCCGTCAGCTGCAAAAGGCCACCCTATTGGGATCTACATGCATTATTCACCGATACATCACACAGTCCTAGACACTTGGGAAGTGTTCGATGTGTGATCCAATACAACAGCCAGCAGAGTGATCTTGTTTGCTGTGTACTAATCTTGTTATGTTTATAATAATAATAATATCTACTACATGTAAATTGTACCACTTGAGGGAAGGCAAAAGTAGCACTTTCAAAGAAGTCAATAATAAAATGTGTCCCATGAGTTATTAGTAACGACTTGGTGTCCTTCTGTATATATCCCAGATGGTCCTGAAAACAGTGTCATGAAGTAGTTTGAGTGCCAGATTAGGGTGCTGAAAGACACAATTTTGAATTCCCACTCAGTCATGAAAACTCACTGAGACCCCTTCCACACAACTGTATAAAATCCACATTGAACTGGATTAAATGGCAGTGTGGACTCAGATAACCCAGTTCAAAGCAGATATTGTGGATTATCTGCCTTGATATTCTTGGTTGTATAGCTGTGTGGGAGGGCCCTGAGTGACCTTGGCAAGTCACACACTCTTAGCCTAAAAGAAAGGCCATGGCAAACCTATGAATATATTTTGTTAAGAAAACTATCATGGAGTTTTTTAAAGTCACATAACAAGCACTATCCTGAAAACTATTTGTCCAAATAATACATTAATTAACAATCATTCAACCAGTTCAACAATTTCAATTACTAATTTCCCTATTTCTATCATTTAACATTACTGAATTGATTTTCAAATCTAGCATTCCAAGCTCTGGCCTGAATGAGCGCTTAAATGAGGCTGAACATGCTCAACGTTATTAGAAACACAAAAGCATTTGAAAAGAAGGTTTAAAAAAGAAACTCTAATAAAGCAATTTATCTTTGAACCATGGTTGTTTTTAAGGTTAATTTGAGAATACAGTACAACCCTCATATCTGTGGGCGATATGTTCCAGGACTTTCCATGAATACGCAGAATAGTGAACCCTATTGACATTAAATACTTATTTGCCAAGAATACTATATAAAGTAATTCTGGAGTACCTAAAAATGTCTAGATATAATAATACAGGTCGCATTCCAGCAGAGGTAAACATTCAATGCCTAGAATCAACAAACACAGATATAATTCCCCTTTCAACTCCGGCTCTAGGGGTGGTGCTCATCTTCATTTCTAAGCCCAAGAGCCTGCATTGTTCAGAGACACTTCCTGGGTTATGTGGCTGGCATGACTGCATAGCGCGCCGCTTACCTTCCTGCTGAGGTGGTACCTATTGATCTACTCACATTTGCAAGAGTCTGAAGAACAAGCCCTATGAGGAGCAACTTCAAGATCTGGGCATGTTTAGCCTGCAGAAGAGAAGGTTGAGAGGAGATGTATAAATACGTGAGGGGAAGTCAATGGCTTCAAACTACAGGAAAGGGGATTCCACTTGAACATGAGGAAGAACTTCCTAACTGTAAGAGCTGCTCGGCAGTGGAACTATCTGCCCCAGAGTATGGTGGAGGCTCCTTCTTTGGAGGTTTTTAAGCAGAGGCTGGATGGCCATCTCCTGCTTCTTGCCAGGGGGTTGGACTGGATGGCCCATGAGATCTCTTCCAACTCTGTGATTCTATGATTCTATGTTTTCAAACTGCTAGGTTGGCAGAAGCTGGGGCTAACTGCAGGAGCTCACTCCATCCTGCGGATTCGAACCGCGAACCTTCTGGTCAGCAAGTTCAGCAGCTCAGGGCCCTTCTGCACAGCCATAGAACCCAGAATATCAAAGCAGAAAACGTGGAATTTTATTAAGCTGTGTGGAAGAGGTCTCAGTGGCTTATCCCATTATGCCACCGCGGCCTCTAGAGACAGGCATGTAGCCAGGGAGGGGATATGTTCCTGGGAAGAAGCCCCTGCATAGAGAATTCTCAGGGGCTAAGGGGTCAGCCCCCTCCCGAAAAGGCCTTACTGGTACATTATTTAAACTGTTATGTTTATTCATATCATGATCTGATCACCATGCTCAATATATCCCACATTAATGGGGTTATTGGGATAACAATACAAAAGGTTTGCTAGGGTAGACCCTCTTCCACCCAGTCTCACCCCCCCCGAATCAAAATCCTGGCTACGGCCCTGTCTAGAGAGGTCATATTTTGTTGGATGTGGACAAATGAAACCATGGATACTGGTCCTGCAGATACATGGGTTGTAATGTATAAAGCCTGAGTGATTTGTGTGGTAGTGAGTGCATACTTCAAAAGTGTGGAAAGGGAGCACCCTTCTCTGGTCATAAGCTTCCCGTATGCACAGCAATTGTGCATTATTGGTAAGAATAAATATTCTACCAGCTCGTACATTTTGCTGCTTTGATGGCAACAGTCTTTTTCAAGTTTGAAATAGTAAGGGTAAAGGTTTTCCCTTGACATTAAGTCTAGTCATGTCCGACTCTGGGGGTTGGTGCTCATCTCTATTTCTAAGCCAAAGAGCCGGCGTTGTCCGTAGATGTCTCCAAGGTCTCGTGGCTGGCATGACTGCATGGAGCACTGTTACCTTCCCACCAGTGCGGTATCTATTGATCTACTCACATTTGCATGTTTTCAAATTGCTAGGTTGGCAGAAGCTGGGGCTAACAGAGGGAGCTCATGCCACTTCCCGGATTCGAACCTGCGGCCTTTCAGTCAACAAGTTCAGCAGCTCAGTGCTTTAACCCACTGCACCACCGGGGAAATTATGGTTGCAATTAAATCGATAGAAGGATTAACAGAAATAATTTGATTTTTAAAAATTGTTTTATTGATTTTTTCCCCGCTCCCACCCTCCCCTCCTTGTACATGTAAGTTATACATCAAACTATAAAAGTTACATTTGAAATAACAGTCTCAGTCTTAATTTTTCTACTCCACATCTTAGCACTTTTTCTAAATAATTCCTAACTGGTTAACAGAAATAATTTGATCACTTTTTAAAAATGAGTATCAAGCTCTAAAATGCACCTTCTCTAGGCAAAGCCCTCTTGTTTATGTTTGTCTGTTTGTTTGTTTAAATACTTACAACAACTGATTTAAGTCTAATGAGGCTTATCCTGAAAAAAGAAAAGCCAAGGGCAGAATTAAGGGCAGAATTAAGCACATCAGATGTGTTGCTGCCATTATTGAAAGCAATCATATATCCTCAGTGGTCAAAGCCTCTGCTGGCAATAGCCTCTCTCCGGATTTATCATTAACATCTACATTCTAATACTCCTAAATAATTCAGCACAGCTTTCAGCCTTATGCCCTTGCCTGCCTACCCAGAAACCACTTTCACTATTTACATCACATCCAAGTGATTTTTAAAAAAAAATCTATTGGATTCTCTATCTTTTCTCTTTGTGGCGATGAAAGCACTTTGCTCTCTCCTTTCAAATGTGGGCAGTTCCTCCCTCCCATAATCTCTCCCACCAAAAAAAAGTATTTATTGGATCTCTAAAATTAGAAAATTATTTAGCCACTCAGAGTGAGGACCATGTGGTCTCAAATTCTCATGCAAATTCTCTTCTAATAATCCTAATGCAGGCAACCCTCCAATCAGAGCGCTATCCCACCCCGGATACCTGATGCCAGCTTTTCTGATAATGTAGGCCACTGAAGCAAATCCAGAGAGACCGAATCGGAAGATGGAGTAGCATCCGAGATTGGTCACTGTGCTACTTTTCCCCCCTTTCTTTGCTGCCATACAACAGTACTGAATTTTCAACATGACTTTTAGCTAAGCCATTCCTGCCTGGACCAAGCTGAAGACGAAGTTCAGTTTTTTAAAAAACCTGGATTGAGAAAGAAGAACCAAGGACAGAGGTGCACATCCATGAAAGCATGAGGTGGCTCTTGGGCAGCAGCTGGAAGAAATTTGGACATGCGGACAGGGGAAACTATGACTGGTTAACTAGTGAGCCAGGGGTGCCATTGATGGAAACACAGCTGCAGGTCTGTACCTCTTTCTGCTCTATTTAAAGGAAAGTCACTCCTTAGAAATCTCTCATTTTGGGGCTGGGGGGCCAAAGTTTACCCATGCTTGGTATATACTATGTATACTATTAATTCTAATTACTATATACATCACAATAATAATAATAATAATAATAAATTGGATCTGCACCACCTTACTTGGATTTGAGCACATCATTCGAAAATACATCACACAGCCCTAGACGCTTGGGAAGTGTTCGACTTGTGATTTTGTGATACGAAATCCAGCATATATATCTTGTTTGCTGTGACATACTGTGTTTTTGTGTCAGTATAATAATAATAATAATAAACTTGTAATATGATATATTATATAGCCTACAATGTATGATATAGTACAATATATTCTATAATACTAATAGTAAAATAGATTGGTAGTGTAATATATATAATATTGTAATATAGTAATGCTAATATATTAAATATAACAATATTGAATTACCTTCCTGACTGAACTATCATTATGAGAAGTGTGGAACATACATTCATTTTGTGTATCATTCCTGCTGTTAATTAAATTATATATTCTAAGTACATTAAAATGGGTTTAATAGGTTTTCCTTTGGGGGGAAAAGTTTTCTCCCCCCTGATTTTCTTACCTCGCAAGAATGCTAATACAATAATGTGTGAACCTACATGACAAAAAATACTGAGATATGTTATGGTTTTTTGATAACCATAACATTCAAAAATACTTTAATACTACCATTAAATTGTATCTGGCTTAAGAATGCCAGTTAAACAAAACTTAGTATTTGCTGTGATTTAACAGATTTTGGATTGTTCTGCTTTTTTGCATTAAAAAGCAATAGCAATAGAATGAATCAACACAGATTCAGGTAAAAATGAACTCCTCCCTTCTACAAGAATAATACACATCTTTGTCCAATGTTCCCCTCTTCTTTTGCCAAGGATAAAGGAAACCAATGAGAGGGTGGGACTGCCTAATGTAAATAAAGAATACTACAAAACAATCTATGTTCCGTGGTTAAAAATCAAGCAATAGTTTAGTCGGATTTTAATATTCTTGAGAGAGGTAGTTTTACTTAATATACGTGTGAATTTATTTTATCCCTCTGTTAACTTTGGTTTTGTTGATTCAAACAATTCAAAGAGGTGGGAATTGGACAAAATCAGTTTAATATACAGGTTCAGATATAGCGAGTACATATCATACACAATACTGATTTTTTTTCCCCAAATAGCTTTTATTTCTCAGAAAAAATATATCTCCAACGATAGTTATACCTACCAAGAGCAACATTTTAAATGATCACAAAGCTAATCACATTTCTCATCACTTTGTGTTCAAAGCAAAGCATATTCAAATACATCTAATGACTCATATTGAGTATCTGTGCAACAGATGCGTTCACTGTTCCTGCATATTGATTCAAGTTTCCTTTCCCTGATGAGATATAAAGCCTGAAGACAGAAGCTGCACTTAAGAATCATTTGGAATGCATCCTATTTATGACTGTGCCGTTAGACTGTAAACAGTATTGAACTGGAACAAAAGTCACCCCTTTCCTTTATATCCCCCCTCCATACAGCAAACCATTTATTTTAATTGAAATACTCCTTGGCAGTTTTATTGAAGAGTTGTTTTTCTTTTTTTACTGCAGAACTTAATATGTACAGTAACCAACTCTGTGATATATTGTAATATTCTGATGATACAACAAAGAGCTGTCCCAATCTTTAATTGATCTTTTAAATGATATAATCATAGAGGTGGAAAATCCCACAATGGCTATCTAATCCAACCCTGTCCTATAAAGGAAGGCACAAAACACTCCCAACAGGTGGCAACTTCTATTTATTTCTTCAGTTCTAAGATTTGACATTTTCCCCATATAAACCTCTCTAAAAACAGGATACGTATTAGGATTGTAGGTATTTTATGTCGAGAGAACTTTTTTTTCCTGTTGGTGGTACTGAAATTAGTGTGTGTCTTACAATTATGTCCATAATCAAAGTAATACAGTATTTTGGTGGAATCTCTTTTCCTGTATATCCTTTTTCTTTTCTTTTCTTTTTTGGTGTCAGGAGCGACTTGAGAAACTGCAAGTTGCTTCTGGTGTGAGAGAATTGGCCATCTGCAAGGACATTGCCCAGGGGACGCCTGGTTTTGTTGTTGCCCAGGGGACGCCTCTTGTGTCCCTGCATGGGCTGCTGGAGCTGACAGGCAGGAGCTCACCCTGCCCTCAGATTCGAACTGCCAACCTTTCGTTCAGCAGTTCTGCTGGCACAAGGATTTAACCCATTGTGCCACCAGGGGCTCCTATTTAATGCTTTCACCATTTAAACTGGAAATACACTCCTTTCCCATAACTTTACTACTTCTGCTCTTCTCTTGATGCTTGAAAAATGTTTGAAAACCCCTTTTTTGAACCTTTGCAAGGATTTTGTGTAAAATGTCTTTGACATAAAGTTCTAATATAGAAAGAAAAGTATACTACATGCAGCATTCTAGATGTTGGGTCGCAACTTTTATTGGACCTAGGCAGCACAACCCTTGATAAAGCGCCACAAACTGCCAACACATACAACCCTCGTGTCTAATTCTCAAGCTATAAATGACTTGATATTGTATGTATATATCATAAAATAGATTTGTGTGGCTCTATCATATTTCATTACATGTGTGTGGAGGTTTACTGTTTTGAAACAATATCTACACAGGAAAAGTAGGCATTACCCTTACTGAGTCCAAGCAATAATTTATTGAAGTCGTGTGTATTCGTATGTGACGCCATGAATTTCATCAGGTGTTCTTAGGTAAGGAATTCTCAGGGCCCTTCCACACAGCCCTATATCCCAGAATATCAAGGCAGAAAATCCCACAATATCTACTTTGAACTGTGTTGTCTGAACCCACACTACCATATATTCCACTACCATATATTTTCTGACTTGATATCCTGGGATATAGGGCTGTGTGGCTTTGCCAGTTCCTTCCTCATAAATGCAGGAAATATTTATTCGAAAGACACACATACTTTAATAATTAATGTTAATAACAGAAGTACTATAATGTAAGCATTCCCTTTTCATTGAATGTGGGGTGGGAAGCAAATGCAACTGGAAAAGAATAATTACCGGTAATATGGTTCTGGGCTTCTTGCTACTTGAAGTGCATTATGCACCCACAAATGCCTGTTAAGAGAAAATCAATGTCTATATTTTACCCTGATCTCTTTGTAATCATCTCTCTTTTTGTTCATGTCATACGTGCCTATAAAGAGTTATTCTTTTCCGTTTTTTTATCTTAAAGCCATATTACTATCTACCCCACCATAGCTGCAACCTCACTTTCCTCTCCCATATGTCACCTCCTAATTTGACAGTCCCTGATGACTGATTGCTCTGTGCATTATTTTATATGTGTCACCAGATGTTTTGTAAGTCAAATGCCTGGCAATACTATGCCATTCTCACTACTGTGCAGAAGAATGCTTTTTTCCTCGTTCCTGGCCATTTTTTAAAACCTCAAATAGTTTTCTTTGCACATGAAAAACAACTGTTATGAATCCATAGTCTCTCCCAAATATCCTCTACTATGAAGACGGTGTAGGAAAGCACACTGTGAAAACTGCTGTTTTAGGAATAGTTTCAAAAACTAATTTCTATGGTTGTAAAAAAAAACCAATTATGTATTGGCACTTGTGTGGGATTTCTTTTCCATGCTTATATACCACTTTCAAAAAAGTGATTCTCACCAGGACTGAAGAACAGGAGGAAAGAATTAAATGTCCTACTGAAATGCTGATAATATGTAACACGTTTTTGGTTCTTGTGTTATAAACGTCATTTCCTATTTGATTCTATCATTTAAAAAACATGGGAAAAGTCCTGTAACACTTTTTGCTATTGTTTCTCAATGAATATCTCAACTAATTCAACATAGTTTGTGGCAGCCACAAAAACAAAGTTTCTGGAGTATAACAACTGCTTTCAAAATATATACAGAATACATAAACAGGAATAACACTTTCAAACCAGGAACAGAATTGTTTTTTCCAGATTTTGTTACATAGTGTTATCAGCTGCTCCCAGCTGATGTTATTCGTAGTTTTAAAAATGTGCACCTGAAATAATTGGACTAGCCATTAATGTCACTTCTCTTCTGGCCCATGGAAGTCTTACTAAAGGCAAGGAAGCATTGTTTCTTGTTGATGAAGAAAACTACTTCTTGTTTTCTCTCTCCTTCAGAGACTGAAGGCACACGCACACGCAATGACACTTTATTCTTTCAGGACCCCTGAAGTCATGTGAAATTCTCAGCAATGTGTTAATTTGTTGACAGATACAATTTTTTCAAAACTTTATGTTTGTGACACATTCTTCAATTTAAAGAATGCAGTATCTGATTACTATAGTTGCCATCTGGGAATGTCCATGTACGCATACAGTCACTGCCTGAGTTGAAAAATGTGTTGGCCACACAAAATTGAGTCAGTCATTTTTTTTAATCATAGGCAACGTTTCCTACATTTTTTAATTCTGCTCCGTTTTCCACTTTTGTATTCTAATTACTCTCTGTTAAAATTAGTCCTGTCTTGGTTTATGATCAATTTCTTCCTGGACCCTAGAATGGAATCTCTCGATTTCTTCTGCTGCTGCTGCTTGTCTCTGTTGTGGAGCATATACTTGAATTATGGTAATATTGATGGGCTTTTCATAACATTTATTTATATTTTGGTGACTTTTGATATATGTCTCCATACTATTAATGCCACCGCATTTTTATGCTTCTTCTGTAAACCGCTCTGAGCTCCGGAGTGAGCGGTATACTAAATCGAAGTTAATAAATAAATAAATAAATAAATTTATTCTTAGATTTTAATTTCCTGAATAGAATAATTATCTAACTCAAATGCCCTGTGCCTTTAGCTCACTTACCTCAAGTATTGCAATGTTTATATGTTCCATTTCTTTTTGTACGATGTCTAGGTTTCCCTGATTCATGCTTCTCATATTCCATGTTCCTATCATTATGTTATGCGGCTTCAGGCTTTCCTTTCACCTCTGAGCACATCAACAGCAGAACATCCTTTTGGCTTGAGTCCAGTCGTATCATTAGCCTCAGCTGTACTAATAGTTCTCTTCTGCCCTAATATCTTACTGGTGCCATCCACCTTGAGAATCTCATGACCTCATATTTCATTTCAGATTGTCTCATCATAGGATTTTCCTGGTAAAAGATATTCAGAAGGTTTACTTTGCCTCTTTCTGTGCAGTACTAATAGGCATTAGCTGCTTTGTCTCTTAGAGGTCCTTTGGTCCCATTCTTATGCTATCAGACATGGGAGACATTACCAGCAGCACTGTAACCATCAGCATAGCCTTTGCCTCACATTTGTTCAGAAGGAGTTTGCCTTTGCCTTCTTCAGGGATTTGATCAAAATGACCGAGCAGGGTTCCTATGGCTGAGCAGATATTCACACCTTTGTTTCTTAGAGGCATGGTTCAGTGCTCAAATTTAGAATATTTATGTGAAGAGTGAGAAAAACCGGGCTTTTCTTTTTACAGAACCATTTTGTTTTATGTTTCTCTAATCCCAGGTAAGCATCTTATCAAACTCAGCAGGAAAGTGTTAAAACGTCATTTCTTATTTAAGGGGTCTCATTTGTTTTCCCTTTTATTTATATCTGCTCTTTAAAAGAAAAGGGGTGAGGAAAGTGAATATAGGTACTAAATAGGAAAGTGAACTTAGCTACTAAAATGGAAAGTCATTATAGATAATGTAAATGGGGTAAGGCACTCACAAGGCCCTCCTCAATGGGGCAGCTTGTGATGAAAGCACTGTGTGAGAATGATTGGGAATCACCAAGACATTGGGTGGAGGCACCTTCTGACATCAGATCTGCATATGGGTGATGAACACAGGCTCTGCTCCTGTTTGGTGAAGCTCATTCCTATAATACAAATACTACAAGCACAATTTGAATTCTACTTAATTAATAGTAATAGGGTCTGGAGAACAAGCACTATGAGGAGCGGCTT
The DNA here is from genome assembly GCA_030556195.1 of Anolis apletophallus. NCBI lineage: Eukaryota > Metazoa > Chordata > Lepidosauria > Squamata > Anolidae > Anolis > Anolis apletophallus. Next base: position 140,748,668 of record JARBWK010000003.1, read on the forward strand.
AAAGGGCTGGGCATGTTTAGCCTGCAGAAAAGAAGACTGAGAGGAGACATGATAGCCATGTAGAAATATGTGAGGGGAAATCATAGGGAGGAGGGAGCAAGCTTTTTTTCTGCTGCCCTGGAGACTAGGATGAGGAGCAATGGCTTCAAACTACAGGAAAGGAGCTTCCACCTGAACATTACGAAGAACCTCCTGACTGTAAGGAGAGCTGTTTAGTAGTGGAACTCTCTACCCTGGAGTGTGGTGGAGGCTTCTTCTATGGAGGCTTTTAAACAGAGGCTGGATGGTCATCTGTTGGGGGTGCTTTGAATGTGATTTTCCTGTTTCTTAGCAGGGGGTTGGACTGGATAGCCCACAAGGTCTCTTCCAACTCTATGATTCTATGAATACATATTAACACAAGGTTTATACACAGAAACACAGACTTTTGTTCCCAATGGAACAGATGATGTGTGAGGGCACTGTAATAGATGGTAATAAACGAGGGGACATTAGTTAACCATCTTCAAATGGCTGATCCACTTTCCTTCTTCTGTTGCTCTTATAGAGTCAGCACAAAACAAGCTCGACCAAAGAAGATATAGAGCCATTCTTATGCATCATCCTGCCAGCTACCATGATGCTTTTCCTGGCATTCCTGCTGCTCTTCCTCTACAGACGCTGCCAGCATCGCAGCCCACAGGCTCAGATCTTCAGCATCGACCTCCCAGAATCCCTTCCGGAACACGAGGTGACTGACTTCCTCTCTGTGTTGCCCTGGAGCAGCGAACAAAGCTTTCACTACTCCACGCTTCTCCCCGAGGCGGCCTTTCTCACAGTATGCTTGCCTCCATCTTATGAAGAGGCCACCATGAAAGCCTCTATGGAAGAGGACCACATTCAGCTCTTTCGGGACCCAGTGCCTCCTTATGAAGAAACCAAACAACAGTAAACCTGTGAAAAAAGCTTTTGGTTGGAGCTTGCATCCTTTGTTTCTCTTTCTTAAGAAGAAGAAGAAGAAGAAATCCCACAAACAAGGAAACAGTTATAAGCACAAAACATTGACTGATTAATTTATTCAGTTAAGACAGTTTGAAATAACAAAGAAAACAAACAGGTCCACCAGACTGCTGTGTAAAATGAATGCTCTGCCTCAAACTTTTCTGCACAGAGTTGTTTTAAATGGGCTCCATCTGAGTTATGCTGGAGATATTATTGCATAGGCAGACACCCACATTTCTGAAAGGGCTTAATCATTTTTTAAAAAACATGCACTACCTTTTTGGACGTTTTATGAATTTAGGCAACAACTGTATTATGAAAATACAAGTGGTGAAATGAGAGTAAATATGAATATGACAACAGTCAACACCATAATGAAAACCCTGATGGTTGCCCCTGTAGTCTAGACACCCCCCCATTGTTCTTAGGGCAGCAGTGACAGTTTGAATGCAAGTAAAAGAAATCCAAAAAGATCCTGCCATTAGATGGAAGGCATGATAGAACAAGAATATGTACCAATGTGGTGGGAGAAAAGAAATATTTCACATTGTTTTCCAAATTTTAATGAAGAAAACATCACAGTTGTAATCCCTCTGATCTGGGCATAAAATGTAGTAAATAAAGCTACATTAAAACAATGAAGTGTTTTTAAAAATCAGCTTTTGATTTGCTTTTTTTAACCTCCTCAAATAATAGAATTAGATTATTTTGCTCATTAGCGCATTAGGAAAATGTCTAGGTAGCAGCAGTTTGCTAATGTCCAAAATATACTCTGTGCGTGTGATTTCAAATTACTTGTCAACATATGACAACCTCCTGAATCTCAAAGGATTTACTTTTAGCCATAGAATATTCATATGAGCCGGCCCTCCATATCCATGAAATCTGCATGGATTCAACCATCCCTGACTTGAAAATACTCAATAAAATATTTCCAAAGGCAAATCTTGATTTTGCCATGTTATATGTAGGACCCCATTTTACTACATTTTATTCAATGGGACTTGAACATCCATGGACTTTGGTGCCTAGAAGAGCTCCTGAAACCAAACTCCAGCAGATACTGAAGGCCTGCCATATGAAACTTCGAAGTTCAATGTGAGGCTTAATCACACATTTTGCTGACACTCATAAGCATATCCAAAATTTATATTTTAGGACCCTATCCACTCACCTTGTTGAGTTCTGCCATCCATAATAGTCTAACATGTGTTTGCTAAAAAGTGTTAGAATTGTCACTTGGTAACCAACAGAGTTTTATCACTGGTTTCATGAACAATTCAGAACAGGTACTGTTTGGCACAGAGTAATATAAATGTGCAAGAAACATTTATCACACTAGAGAATGAATCCACTTTAAATCTGGTTTCTGCATCCTGCAGAATTCTGGGGTTTGTAGTTTAGTGAGGCTGTTAAAGGCTCCTTCTTAAACTGCAAACCCCAGAATTCTGCAGGAGGCAGCAATCGGATAGAAAGTGGATTCATTCTCTAGTGTGATGAGGTCATAAAAGAAAGAAAATAAAAGAAATTTGCACAACTACATATATCAACTGCTTTAATGCCTGCCCCCGCCCCAGCTTTTTGGTGGCCCCATCTCCCTTGGATTACGTTTTTCTGACAATAAGAGGGAAGGTGATCACTTCTAGAGCAGTGGTTCACTTTTTTAAAAAGCTCTCAACTCCCTCCTCCACAGAGTTTATCATTAAATAGCATGCATTTTTTCCATTCCAAGGTAGACTCCCAGCAAAACCATTCTGGGTGGTGTGGTATTTGTTTTTAGGATTTACAGTAATCCAAGTCGCCCCTGGTGAAAATCATTCCTTAGACCCACCAAGTTGCTCACCTCCATTTCAATGCATACATGGTGTGCCTAATACAGACTGCACATGTTAACTTTTAAGTTTTCCTGATTTGTCAGGGACAACTACCAATCCTTTGTTGCTTTACTTTTATGGCTGCTTTTAAAATGTTCCAGCTTTTTCTCCTCTTCCCACTTTTTGCTTTTGTCCTTGGCTTACTTCCACCGCTGCAAACTGATTGAAAGTACAAAAGCATTTTGCCCTCAATGAACTCAGCAGTAAGAAGAAGGGGGTTAGAGCCTTGCCCTTTCCAGGAGGCTCAGGCAAAAGCATATTGCTGCAGCCTCTCCTTGTCTTTTTTTCTTTGTGAATAATTCTTGTCATCTTGACCATGTTTTGATGCTTGTTGGTTACAAATGTCCCAGTTTAAATTGGTGGGTCTTGGAGAATATGAGACTAGACCATAGTGGCGGATGCTAAAAGCCACCTGTCCTTCATGCTGTGATCCAGAACCTGAATAATTTGTGCTACTATGGATGCATTGCAAGCTATCTAAGGTGGGAACAGGACATTATTTTTTGTTCCCAATGTGCCAGGGATCAGTATCCCCTGGCAAAATCTGTTTCTGTTTCTCCTATAAACTTTCCAGAGACCAGTAGCAGATGGCTTATGGATCAGTACTGGTCTATGGACCACCACTTTGTCCAGAAGTACCCTAGTATACAGAAATGAAGAGGCTGCTGCTAGCTACAACTTTCTCTTAGTGTCTGCTTTGATCCTCACTTCTAGGTTTTTCATAATTTGTTTTTCATTCACTTACACATCTGAAACTTTAATGCAATATTCATATAATCTAACAAAGCTAGTTTTGATCTGATAGTGTCTGCCTCATGTAACCATATTCATCCATCCAAACACAAATAATGTCTTGCCAAGTTAGTTTTAATTGTAGAGTAGTGACAAGCATGCACAGAAAGTTGTTGAATTCACCTTATTTTCAATACATTTAGAGCCCCCACTTTTACTGGTTGTTATAATTTTACTTCCACTTGAAAAAAGTTTAATAGGAAAGTAGGGCGAGTTTGATTTCCAGGCAGTTTTGCTGTGTTTTTCCCTGAAACTGGCAGCCCTGTTAGGCCTTGGGTTAACAGTTGAAAAGCTTGTACAAAATAAAATGGAAGTTAATTTAATCTTCCTGGAGTATATAACCTGCAACATTCAAGTCCTTTCCAAGTGTGAATTCCCATTCTAGACCGTGAGTGCATTTCATAATGAGATCAACAATGCTGCCACTATACTAAATGAGTTGCACTGCCTCATTTCACAATTGAAATTGTATCAGCCACACCTTGTAAACTATGTGACCGATCTGACCCAGTTGTAAGCCTTGCTGCTTATTTATTCCTAGTAGCAATGGTCATGGAGCAATGGAAAGCCATGGAAAGGGCAACGAGTCCATTTTATTTATTTTAAAATCAGCTGATACAGCTGATCTAGTATAAGTTTAGATTTGGCAGTACCCAAAACTAACAACAACAGAGGGAAACCAGCATTTTCAGCCTGCCATGGATCTCTATTTGTATCAATAACATGTGTTATATACATGGGGATGGGGCCCAGTGAAGTTAAAAACTGTTGAAAAATCTTGCTTTATTCAGAATTGAATTGACAGTCCCAGCTAGAGTATACATGTTGAATCAGTAGTTAAATGGTTGAATCAGCATTTATGTAAATCTACTCTCGTAGATTCAGACCATGATTTCCTATTCCCAAAACTGACACTATGGACCACAGTCATGTAGAAAAAGTCATGCAAAATAGGCCAGGATGTAAATGATTAATACAATATTTTTTCTTAGTAATATTTTCTTTTTATTTCTGCCATTCTTAACTTTATTCCAGTAGCAAAAGTGTTTTTTTGTAAAGTCAAACATGATCACAGATCAGAATTTCTCCCTGCCTTAAAAGAAATGGGAAGGATTTAGTTAGACAAAAATAATTTAAAGTGTGTGTGTGTGTATATGCATGTGTGTCTATATATATATACATGTATGTGTGTGTGTGTGTGTGTGTGTGTGTGTGTGTGTGTGTGTGTGTATATATATATATAGGTAGTGCAGTGGGTTAAACCGCTAAGTTGTAGAACTTGCTGATCGGAAGGTCACCGGTTCAAATCTGTGAGACAGGGTGAGCTCCTGCTGTTAGACCACGCTTCTGCCAACCTAGCAGCTCGGAAAAAAATTAATGTGACTAGATCAATAGATATCGCTTTGGTGGGAAGGTAACAGCACTCCATGCAGTCATGCTGGCCACATGACCTAGGTGGTGTCTACGGACAGTCCCGGCTCTTTGTCTTAGAAAATAAGATGAGCACCATCCCCCCCAGAGTTGGAATTGATTAGACTCAATGTCAAGAGGAAACATTTAGCTTTTATATTACTTTATTACTTATAAAGTTACAGCTGAAAAAAGGTGACATTTCTAAAACTACTATAGTGCAAAATGGGTTTGTGAGAGACCCCATAACAAAAGACCTGGGGGCCAACTATCTTTTCCTGTGACCTTCTAGAAGTCACAAAAGACTATATGCTAAAAATGGAAATGGAGAAACAGAATGGTCCATAAAGCAATCACAATCCCCTCTCCAGCAGAGTTGAGCTTCCTGACAAGAAAGAGGCTCTACATAAGGTTGGACTCAGAGATGAAAAGTAATAAAAGCAAACAAGCCCAGGCCAGAAGTAAGCCTCTTATGAACCTACTTTTCCCCCTGCTTTCCCAATCTCCCTCTACATCCCCGTCTATTTAATTCTCTTTTATGCCAAATACACACACAAAACGACTATGAAATCTGCAACCTTAATTCTATATAGCAACTATTTTAGCCTTTTAAATTGAAGCATAAATGTTATGTATAATTTCTTAGTTGTAATCTGAAATAAAAAAATTAATCTTGTTGATACAAAGTAATTTACAAGAGGACAAACATGTTAAACATGTTCTGACCTAGTTGTCAAAAGACGAAAATGAAGTGATGAACCTGGATTTGAACTATATCATTTGGGACTCAGGTGAGAAGCTCTGTACTAGGTGCATCTCTGTATTTATATACATATATATATGATATATATATATATATACACATACACACACACATATATATATATATCTCCTACATATAAAATGAGTATGTTTGTATAATAAGCCACACTAGCATACACAATATGATTTTAAACAATATACACTAATTCAAGCCAAATCATGAAAAAGCTTTTCAAACAATTAGTGAACTACTATATTAAGATATCAATACTTTTAAACAATACAGAATCTTTCTAAATGTTAGTAGGGAAGGCTTTTTATTTCGGGAGGGAAGCATTCCATCTTATAAATGTCAACCTGTGAATATTAGGTGGTATGATCCAAACACTGTACAGTCTGACCTGCCTTGGAGAAGGATGAAATAACCAGAAGGAGATATTGTTAGGGACTGTTTTAGGGCTGTTGCAATCTGTATGAGGTCCTGGCCTTGTTGAAGTTAAATTACTATAAATGGGGAAACCTTTTCCTATAAGGTGAAACTACAATGGTAGAACACATTTACTGTTAGCTCATACATACTTATCCACATATTTTTGATTTTCAAACTTTTTAAAAACATTTTTAAAACTACAAGAGCTAGCTCATTTTCTATCCAATGACATAAGATCCTTTCTCATTCTGATACATACTGATTTTAAATAAAATTTTTTTGTAGTTTAGGGACAGCCTCTCTCTCATCTCCTGATTGGTCCTTTCTCATTCTGATACATACTGGAAAATGTAGTTTAGGGCAGAGCCTTTTGAATTCTTTGGCATTGGGCTCCTCCTCTCCCCACATTTAAAGGCAACATGGCAGCCGCTCTACCTCCCTCCTCCATCATCCCGGATTAGCTGAGAGGCATACCAACATGTTTGGCTTTGCCTCTCAGGAGGGCTCAAGTGCCCTGTCAATTTTAACTGTGTCACAGACACTCAATTAGCTGTATGCACCTGAAATGCACCTGAGAGCACCTGAGAACTCTCCTGAAACTCAAATCACCGCTAAAGCAGTATGAATTGCAAGGGAATTGCTAGGGAACAAAACAGCAGGTGAATAAGGACTATAGATAAAGGCAAACTACAAACAATTGTCCCAAACATCAAAGGCAACCTGTAATCTAAACATTGCTATACTCTATCTGAAGAAATCAAAACTTAAGAATCAAGGCTTTCTAAAAGTTCAACTTCTTAATGTTTTCAGCGCACTGCTCAGGAGCATCAGAATACATGTTGTAAGTGTGAAACATACTAATAACATCTGATTTGCAACAATTTCCGATACAAACACACATGCCTACTGATTATACAAAAGAGCGTGTAACTTTGTCCCCCTATTTAAAATAAGTTTAATAGAAATTATTAGTAGGAGAACAGGTGGCATATCTATACTGATCTCGTATTCCAAAGGAAAGGCGAAACAGCTCTGTTACAGCTGCACAATGAACAATGCTGATTCAGACTGATGATGCCTTGAATTGTGTTACCAAAATTATCCCTGAGAATTCCAGAGTGAACTGTGACTTTGGGTCTGTGTAAGAAGTTGGGCCAGTTGAGAGAGGGAACAGACCAACTGTTTATGCAGCCATTCTGGATTCCCTGATTTTGAGTGGTTTGGGGACATGGGAAAGCACTTACTGTTCCTCTCCCAAATTTGTCGTAGCAGCGGCCAGTGGGCATGATATGGTTAATGTCCTTTGCTTGTCACCTGGAATGACATTAGCCAGGTTCCAGTGTTTTGGAGATGGGAGGGGGAAAAGAGGGGGTGATTCCTCTCTCCCCCTCCCTTGTCTCTCTGGTATCCTGACATTAATCCAGGTGACAAGTGACAGGCACTACCCATGTATGTTATGGTAAGAGTGGCTTTCTGGCAGCACCAAACCACATTCATCATTGATGGATTGGGAGGACTCCTTTCTGCCTCTTCAGCAACCAGGGATCCTGGGGCTGATCTGGAATTCAATTCTCAGGATTGGCCTTGGAATAAAGTGTTATGTAGATGTGCCCTGAGAAAAAGATATAATATGTACTAATGAAATAGAGGAATTTGAAGCAGCCATGGATAGTGAGATCTGGACTGCAGATAGCGAATCTCAAAGTGTGGATACTTGAGTTCCATTAAACGGAAATTGGCACCGGCATTGGCCCACCCTGTTGATCCGTGTGCCTGGAAAGTTGAAGAAGCTAGCCTAATGTTCCCCAATCAAGAAGTCTCACCAATCAGAGAACGTCCCCCACTTCTGATGCAGATTTCTGCTCTCCAATAGCTGACAGGGGGGCAGGATGGTCCAGGACAGGGCTGTCCAACAGGCAGCCCGGGGGCCGTACATGGCCCCCGGCCTGTTGGACATGGCCCCCGCTATGCCCCCGGCCGCCATTTTAAAATATTTTTTTCAATTTTTAAAAATATATATATATTAAAAAATGGTGACGGGGGGGGGGAGGCGGGGCAGGGAGAAGGAAGGGAGCCAGCTCCTCCTCCCTGCACCGCCCTCTTCTTCCCTCTCTCACCGGCGCCTATGCAAACCGGTTTGCATTGGCGCCGGTGAGAGAGGGTGTAGCAACCCAGTTCTCTTTTGTGCCTGGGGGGCAGGGGGCAGCACCGGGGGTCCCACTTGCATTAGCACCAGCCACAGCTGAGGAAGAAATGGAGGAAGGGGTTAATGAGCTAGCCGGGCCTTCCTCTCCCACAGAGAGTTTGGCATGGGACGATGGATGGCCGGATGGCTATGAGAACTGGGAAGGTCAGGCTGATTCAGAAAGTGCTGATAGCGATGATTGTTATGAGAAACCGGGTGGGTACGGATCACAGGAGAGAATTTGGGAAAACATGGGCGATGAGGCCATGGAAGCTGAAAGGGAGTTCGACTCTCAGCGAAACGCTAGATCCCGTAGCACAGATTACCGCCGAAGCCTAGAGCGGCGGAGACCTCGCCAAGGGGATTAAGTATAGGATCCGTGGGAACGGATCCTCAGTAGCTCGGCCACTTCTATCTAAGTGAGGTGAAGCGAGCGAAGGACCACGGAGCCAAGCGCCGGCTCGTGCCTTGCCAAGAAGTTTCTTGGACCCTGTTTGAACTTTGCCTTGTTCATTGATCCGCTTGGTTTTGCGGAGCCTTTGCCAAGTATTTTGCCAAGTCTTTTGCCAAGTCCTTTGCCTTTGGATTACCACGGACTCTTTACTTTTGGACTGAACTTTTCCATACCTGATGGACAATTGCCTTTTCATCTGTTCTTTATTATTCACTAAATAGTTAGCTGATTACCGTCTCTGTGTGTGTGATTAAGGGGCCGGCCGAGTCCCTGCACTGTGACAGAGGGACAAGGGGCGGTGCAGGGAGGAGGAAGAGAGCTAGCTCCTTCTCCCTGCACCGCCCTCTTCTTCCCTCTCTCGCTGGCGCCGATGCAAACCGGTTTGCATCAGCGCCGGTGAGAGAGGGACAAGGGGCGGTGCAGGGAGGAGGAGCCAGCTCTCTTCCTCCTCCCTGCTCCGCCTCCTCCTTCCCTCCCTTCCCACCACGGCGGGCGGCGATCTCCAGCCGCGGCGGCGAGGAGAGGGGGACGAGCCGCTCCCGCGCTCGTCCCTTCCTCCTAAAGCCGTGACATGCCGGCTTCCTCAGAAGAAGCGATTTCGGCTGCTTCGCCCTTCTGAGGAAGCCGGCATGTCACGGCTTTAGGAGGAAGGGACGAGCCGCGGAAGAGGCTCCCGTAGCTCGTCCCTTCCTCCTAAAGCCGTGGCAAGCAGGCCGCCTCAGAAGGGCGAAGCAGCCGAAATCGTCCTTCTGAGGAAGCCGGCATGTCACGCCCGGGGGAGGGGCGGGCAGGGAGTGGAGCCGGGGGGAGGGGCAGGGAGGGGGCAGAGTCAGGGGAGGGGCGGGGAGGGGCGGAGCTGTGGGAGGGGGCAGACCCTTCGGCCCCCCAGATGATCAATGACTGGAAGTCCGGCCCCTGGGCCAAAAGATGTTGGACAGCCCTGGTCCAGGAGACAAAGGAGTACAGATTTCTGAATGGATTACCCCTGTCCCAGCAGAGGGACAAAACAAAGAGATGCCATTAGGTACCATGCATCTTATTGTATGTTCTTTATGTTGATGAGAGACCCATTAAAGCAGGTCGGACACCCACGATGCCCATGTCCATTGTTGTTCATACAAATAATTGTCCAAAGTGATAGGATTAACAAATCCAGTCCTGGGAAAGGGGAAATGTCATTGTGGAAAGTGGGGCAAGTCATCCCAGTATCAGGGAAGAAAATGCCAAGTGATGAATATCCTTTATTATGTCCAGATAAATGTACAACGAGTGGGCGGCCCTGCAAATGGATCCTGTCATCCTCTGCACAGCCAGAGTCTATGGGGCCAATAGAGCTGGATTGCCCCAGAGATCATGGATGCTTGAGTCCTTTGTGTTTAGATCAGGGCTGTCCAACTTCTACTGGACCGGGGGCCTGACTTCCGGTCACTGATCACCTGGGGGGCCTTAGGGTCTGCCTTCGCCCTGGCTCCGCCCCCTCTCCCTGCTCCGCCCCCTCCCTCCTCTGGCTCCGCCCCCTCCCTGCCCCCTTCCCTCCCCCGGCTCCGCCCCAAAAGGAGGAGGCAGAAGCCCCAAAAGGAGGAGGCAGCTGCGCAGGCTGCCTCCTCCTTTTGTAGTATTAACATAACTCAAAACCACTGGACAAATTGCTGCCAAATTTGGCCACAAAACAGACTAATACTAACCCAAGGAAGGACCATCAGTCAAAAATTGCTTTTCTCATTTGGGAGTTGTAGTTGCTGGGATTTATAGTTACCACACAAAGAGCATCCTGAACTCCACCAATTATGGAATGGAATCAAACTTCCCACACAAAACTCCCATAACCAAGAGAAAATACTACAAGAGTTTGATGGGTATTGAGTTTTGGAGTTGTAGTTCACCCATATCTAGAGAGCACTGTGGACTCAAACAATGTTGGATCAGGACCAAACTTGGCATGAATACTCAATATGCCCAAATGTGAACACAGATGGAGTTTGGGGAAAATAGACCTTGACATTCTGGGATTTATAGTTAAAACACAATCGAAGAGCATCCTGAACTCTTGCAACAATGGAATTGAACCAAACTCTCTGGCATATTGAATTCTCATTGCCAACAGAAAGTACTGAAAGGGTTTGCTTGGGAATTGACCTTGAGTTTGGAAGTTGTAGTTCACCTCCATCCAGAGAGCACTGTGGACTCAAATAAGGATGGAGCAGGACCAAACTTGGCATGAATACTCAATATGCCCAAATGGGAACACTGGTGGATTTGGGGGAAAATAGACCTTGACATTTGGGAGTTGTAGTTGCTGGGATTGGTGGTTCACCTACAATCAAAGAGCATTCTAAACCCCACCAATGATGGAATTAACAATCTTGGCACAAAGAACTCCCATGACCAACAGGAAATACTGGAAGGCTTTGGTGGGCATTGACCTTGAGTTTGGAAGTTGTAGTTCACCTTCCATCCAGAGAGCACTGTGGACTCAAACAATGATGGATCTGGGCAGGAGAAGGAAGGAAGGAGTGGAAGAGAAGGATGGAAGGGAATGGAGGGAGGAAAGGGAGGAGGGAAAGTGAGAAGGAAGAAAAGATAAAAGGGTGGCAGGAAAGGAAGAAAGGAAGGTAAAAGAGGGGCAAGGAGGGAGGGGGAACAGTTGAAAGGAAGGACGAAAGGGTGGGTGGATGGGTGGGTGGGTGGAAGGAAAGAAGGTGAAAGAGAGGGATGGAGGAAAGAAGGAAAGAGTGGAAGGAAAGGGAGGGGGGAGTAGAAAGAGAGAGAGAGGGAAGCGGGGGAAGAAGGCCGGGCGATGGAAGCAAGTGTGCTGAGGGCCTGAGCACCTCTGAGCGCACGTAGCAGCAGGAGGAGGAAGCGAGCGAGAGGAGAAAGAGAGAGAGGGAAGGGGCAGGGAAGGAAGAAGGATGCAAGGGTGGAATGGAAGGAGGGAGGGAGAAGAAATGTTGCTCACCATAATGCTGAATGCTTCCTTGCAATAACTCCTCCCTGGGAAGAGAGGGAGGGAGGATGAGAAGGAGGAAGGAGCTCTGCCGAGCCACATGGAGCACCCATGCGGCCGGGTCGCTCTTCCTGTTTGCTGCCAAGGGGGCGGGGCCCGAGAGATGTCACTCCCTCCCATTGGCCCCCTCCCTCAGGAGAAGAGGAGGCGGCCAATAGAAAGCCAAGGGGGCGGGACCAAAAAAATTAATAAAAAATAATATTTTTGATCAAAAAAAATATTTTTAAAATATTTTTAAAATATATTATTTATTGCAGGAGGGTAAGGGGCCGTAGCCAAGGGGCTGGGGGCCGTGTACGGCCCCCGGGCCGTCTGTTGGGCAGCCCTGGTTTAGATGATGCCCAAGGAAACTGCTGGAGGAAGTTCTCAGGTCATGAGGTGCTGGTGAAAGGTCACCATGGTCTGGCTGGACGACTTCATACTCCAAAGTTTTATGAAACATAAAATATAATGTTACATACACAAGAGGAGCCAGTGGATACCGAGGGGGAGCCAACAAATGAACACCTAAATATTCACGGGGCAAGAGTTGGCTAAAGGGTTAGTTAGGGTGCAAGGATGTGATATTAGGAGGGAAGATGGGAAGGGAGCCCATCAGGGCCGGCTGCTAGAGGCAAAAAAGGGGGGGGAGTTTGATGTAGTAGCTACAGCTGTTGGAAAACTTGACCGTAGATTATTTTGTTCTTAGCCATGTTTCTGTACTACCTAGCAGTTCACAAAAAAATTAAACCCTACGAAATCTTAAAAAATCATTAACATTTTAAGCAAAGAGCTAAAAAAAAACCACCAACAAACAGCAAAAAATACAATTTCAATTTTGTGATTTGTTCCCACTGAAACTGGAGAAAAACTAACATTTTTAGTGCCATCCTGAGAAATACATGTAATCAGGGATGGCAAGCCCCAACAGGGCTTTGTCCCACTGTGAAGGACAAAGTTGAATAAAATATGAAAAATACTTGTCAGAGAAATGATAGTATAATGATATGGCCTGCCTTCTTTGATGCTGGTTGCATTTAACTACAAGAATGGTCAGTAACAGTGGATCAGTTCACTGGCAAAATAACATGTGACAACTGTATTTATGTTGATGCTACTCCCTTATATTTTCCTTTCCTCTCCATCCTCCAAGCCTCGCAGAGGTTTTATAAAGACAGTCTTCAGTCATGTAAACAATTTTGTCAAAGCTACTGCACAGGCTTAGCCACATTAATGGAAGAAATGTGTGCCATAGAGATCCAGAGCATCTGTAGCTGAAGGAGCACAAACCCTTCTAGGAAAAAATCCACATTCTAGATATTATCTCTGCATGAACTAATTCTGCTTAAATCTGATTTTCATTTAGTCTGGCCTTTCATTTATAAAAGCAGATGCAAAGTAATTGCTTAATATGCCCAAGGCTTCTCTTATCCACTGGTTCTAATTCCCTGCCAGTCTTTCTTACCCAGGATGATCTCTCCCCCCCCCCTTTATTTTTCTGCAGTGCATGTGCTCGGAAAGCCTTTTATAGTTTTATCAAGGCTTTGACCCTCAGCTTCACTGCCAGTGCAAAGCCAATATCAATTTTTACTGAGACAACTGTTGGCTATCATCCCTGTGCTTTTAGGAACATCTTAATGCTGCCTTTCAATATGCAACAATTCCATCCTTTCTTCCTTAATAAAGTTTCTGTGGTAAGAAGACAGAAAGAGGCAGTGGTATGGAAGCATAGGACGGTTATAAACTGAAAATATTGTTCTCTGGACTCTCCGTAAACTTCTGTGGAATAAGTTGGCTGGTCACACAATAACAGCCTTGTTTGGAAACATTTTCAGCTACAATTATTTCCATTTGTGGGCTTATTTATTTATATCCTTACCCAATGTGATTCTCAGAAGACATTGTTACTTCCAACACAAAGAAAAATGTTCTGCAATGGGTGGTTTCATAGTACAACATCAACACTTACAACTACACAGAGACTGCCAGCTCCCTTCTTAAGGTGGGCAGATCTGTGTGCCACATGGGCCATCCTGGTGCCCTAAATTTACCTGCAGTTAATAATAAACTTTATTTATACCCTGCCATCATCTCCAACACAAGGGCTCGGAGCAGCTTACACGAGCCCAAGCCCGACGATATATTAGAGCAAAAAATATAAATCAACAAAATAACATCATAATGAAATAAATAAGATAATCAAGCAAAGTAAACAGTGCAAAATAACATGACAAAGACTCAAACACAGTGGGTGGGCCAAATGCAAAACATAAAATGCTACAATTCTGGATGAGATAGCAGTAAAAAAAAGTATATTTATGAAGGAAGGCATTCAATAATGTGGGGGGAAAGTGCAAGATGAGGACATTGAAGGTGAAGCACCAAGAATGAAATATATGGTCACAAATGTAACAGAGTGTTGTATTTTTGTTAGTACTGAAATCAGTTTTATTTCATCTCAGCAGTCGGTTTCCATATGCAGTAATGAATGAGAGAGCAGCATCTTGCCTTTTGCCCCAGACAACAAAATATCTTGGACTGCCCCTGGTTTAAACTGCTTGCTGTAGCATGACATTGAGTTTCTGTTGTGCATATGGTTTCCAGCTGTCCCTTATTTGAAGGCTGGAAGCCTTGTCACTTATAGGGCTTGCAGATCTCTTTTATTCGAGGATTGGAAATATTTTCTTTCTATATAGATTGAATAGGGTACCCAAAAAGACCCCATCCAACCCCACCTTTTGAGGTATGGCAAAATTGCATGTATCGTGTAATTTATAAATTTGCATAATACATTAATTTTACAGAGAAATACAGAGCCAACTGAAATAATTAACAATTTGGTATTTATGCAGAACACAAAGCGTTACTTCCTGACTGTCAACCTTGCATGTCATGAATTTCAACTCTTTCTTATTGTTGCTTTGAAACCTGAATAACACTAGTCACATAAAGTGATACAAAATATCCCCTATCTTAAAGGGGGATGCAGATTTTGTCAAACCTCAGTATAACACCAGTATATAGTCCACTACACATATCTACAGATTCTGTGTCCATGGATTTAACTATCCACAGCTTGAAGTGTTGTTGTTTTTTTAAGTACTTTTAAACAAACCTTGATATTGCTATTTTATTTTAAGAGTACAATTTTATTGAACATGGATGGATCTTGGTAAAAGTTCTGGAACCAAACCCCAGTTGATACGAAGGCCCCATTGTATATTTATGGTAGTTATTGTTATAGTTTGACAATGTGTGAAGACCTTTGAATATTCAAAAACGAGTAACACAAGTAGAAGATTTCAACAGAAAGGACAAAACCATGAAAATGAACAAAATCTGCCTACCAGTATTTTAAAAAACCTCTAAAAGTATAACAGTAAATAAAGAGCAACACTCAAACACAGGGGAACTCCAGACAAAAAACAATCAGGGACAGCTAATCGACCACAACAAAGGATTTCCCCAGGTAGTAACAAACCACCCTAAAATATGTTGGACACAGTATATTATTTGAGAACACAGAAATGTTGGACCACTCCAACAACCACCATGTCAGACTACACAGAAAAGCCATTGAAATCCACAAGCATGTGGACAATTTCAAGAGAAAGGAAGAAACCATGAAAATGAACAAAATCTAAGTATTTTAAAAAACTCTAAAATCATAACAGTAAATAAAGAACAACATTCAAAAATAGGGGGACTCCAGACAAGAAACAATCACGTTCAACTAATCACTTCCCAACAAAGGATTCCCCTGGGCAGTAAGAAGCCACACTTTGAAAACTGCTAGGCCATTAAATGCTAATCAAAGTGGTGAATTGCTATATTATTCACACCTACCTCAAAGAGACGAGAGTTCTTTCTCCCACCCTGGACTTTCCACAGATATATAAATCCAATTTTCCTAGTTTCCCACAGACCTCACAACCTCTGAGGATGCCTACCATCACTCTCTGGTTTCAAATTCAGGAAGGACTCATCCCATGCTTTCTATAAGTGCATTGATGTCTAAGAACGCCAAAATGGGTCTGCAAAATGGGTTGTGGCGGGATTCCAACTCGCAAGCGTGCGAGTGTGCGCCTGCCAGTTGGAAATCCCGTGCAGGCACTGCCTGGAAACCGCAGCACGCTCCCCTTCCTCTCCTCAACTCTGCCCACAGCGCAGGCCTGTATCGCTCCTTCCAATCCAACGGGTCCCTTGGAAGAAAGGGGCGATACGGGACTGTGTCGTGGGTGAAGTTGAGGAGAGGAAGGGCATGCGCACTGCGGTTTCCAAGCAACGCCTGCCCAGGGATTCCAACTGGCAGGTTGAGACAGTTGCGTGCTTGCGAGTGTGTGCCTGCCAGTAGGTCCAGCGGAAAAGGAAAGCCTCCGCTTCTGCAAATGCTCCCTGAGTCGCTGCGGCGTTTGCAGGCGCCTCCTGGGAAATGGCCGTGGCACGAAGGAAAATCCAAGCAGCTCCCAATTTCCAAGGTCCAGTATTCTCTATTGCTCAAGTTTAGTTCAATTCCATTGCTGTTGAGAGTTCAAAATGCTCTTTGATTATAGGTGAACTATAAATCCCAACAGCTGCAACTCCCAAATGACAAAATCAATTCCCCCAACCCCACCAGCATTCAAATTTGGGCATATTGAGTATTTGTGACAATTTCGTCCAGATCCAATGTCGTTTGGGTTCAGAGTGCTCTCCAAATGTAGGTGAACTTCATCTCTCCTAAATCACTGTCAATTCCTCCCAAACCACTCCAGTATTTTCTGTTGATCATGGGGATTCTGTGTGCCAAGTTTGGCCCAGGCCTGTCATTCATGGGGTCTTGGCTGTGGAAGTCAGAGCAGAATCGATTGAAGGTACTGCAAACCCCATCATCCTTTGTCCATACTCCCCCAAACATAGTTTCTGTGATTAATCACTATGCTTTAATTACGTTCCATTTGTAACCATGAAAATACATTGCATATTAGATATTTGCATTAGAATTCGTAAGAGTAGCAAAATTATTTACGAAGTAGCAACGAAAATATGGTTGGGGGCAGGGCCGTAGCCAGGATTTTGATTCGGGGCTGAGTTTGGTTCGGGGGGCGGCTGAGACTGGGTGGAAGAGGGTGTACCCTAGCAAACCTTTTGTATTGTTATCCCAATAACCCCATTAATGTGGGATATAATGAGCATGGTGATCAGATCATGATATGAATAAACATAAGTTTAAATCAGTGTTTCTCAACCAGTGTGCCGTGGCACACTAGTGTGCCGTGAGCGATCATCAGGTGTGCCGCGAGAAAAGCTCTTCCCCCCTTCCTTCCCCCCTCCTCCTACCGAACTCCTGCTGCTTGGGAGAGAAGGAGGAAGGGCCGGGCGGCGGCGAAGAAAAAGAAGAAAGGACCGGGGCACTGCCTCCTTCGGCCGTTTCCCCAGCCAGCCTCCAATCCGCCATGACTCCCACCATGACTCTCGCCCCTTGCTTGTTGAAGCCGCGTGGAGGAAGAGCCCCGCCTACTGAAACCCGTCCACCGCTCATGATCCTCCTCTGTGGGAGAGCTGAAGCCGGGAGGAGGGGGGGCATGACACAGCCTGGCTCCGCCCCTCCCCCCGGCTTCAGCACTCCCACAGCTTCGCCAGCCTTGAGGGGGCAGTGCCAAGCCAGCGGTGGCAGAGCCAGCACAATGCTGGCTTGGCACTGCCCCCTCAAAGCTGGAGAAGCTGTGGGAGAACTGAAGCCGGGGGAGGGGGCAGAGCATGGCATGGCCTGGCTCCTCCCCCGGCTTCGGCACTCCCAGCAGCTGCTCCCAGCAGGCCACCATCCCCCAGCCGTTCTTTACTGTGTTAGAGTGTCATTTTGTGTCATTTTGGTTGATGGTGTGCCCCCCGGATTTTTTTAATGTTAAAAGTGTGCCGCGGCTCAAAAAAGGTTGGAAAACACTGGTTTAAATAATGTACCAGTAAGGCCTTTTCGCAGACCACCCTGAGAATTTCGGGGGGGGGGCTGAAGCCCCCTTAGCCCCCCCTGGCTACATGCCTGGTTGGGGGTCACCACAACACGAGGAACCTTATTTAGGGCTCACAGCATTAGAAAGGTTGAGAACCACTGCATTAATACATATATCTTTCTGTTTAATTGCTATTACATTTAAAAAAACTTCTGGGGGGGGGGGCGGTGAGTAAATTTTCTTCTGGAAAGGGGGCGGTAGGCCAAAACGTTTGGGAGCCACTGATCTACAGCAACCCAAATGTCACGATCACGGACGTAGCGGGCCCCTTAATCACACACACAGAGACATACTGAAGGCTAACTACTTTATTGAGTATAAAAACAGTTCCAAAGAGTAAATAGTCCAATAATATGCAAGTGTCCAAAAGGTAATAAGCAAAGTAGTCCAAAGTAACGTAGCAAATAAGCTGGAAGCGTGGCAAGGCTCCGCAATCCAATGCGGATCAGGAAACAGGGCAAGGCTCCGCAAACCAATGCGGATCAGGGAACAGGGCAAGGCTCCGCAAACCGCTGCGGCTCAAGAAACAAGGCAAATGCAAGGCAAGGCTTGATGACCACTGCTGGCTTGTGGTCCCACTCCGCTTCACGCCTATTCAGGAAAGACGTGGCCGGAGAACTGAGGATGCGTTCCCACGGACCCTATACTTAATCCGTCGGCCGAGGTCCGCGACGCTCTAGGCTCCTTCGTCTCCAATCTCTGCTCACGGACCTCGGTCGGTCTAGGACCCTCGACCAAGCCCTCCTGCTAGACTCGATGTCTCGTCTCCTATCGAAGGAGCGACCTTGCCTCTCGGCAGCTGTGTCGCTATCTTCCTGAGAACTTTCCTCCCTGGCACTTTCCCACTCGGGATCGTCCATGTTTACATTCTCGGGCTCCTGGGAATTCCTCCCCCCGGGGTGTTCATAACTCCCTTCGCTGCTTCCCATCTCCACCTGGTGATCGGAATCTAAGCTGGGCCCAAACAACATTTCATCCCATGCCAAGCTCTCTGTGGGAGACTGCGGCCCATCCGAAGGGCCCTGTGCTTCACCCCAGTCATCTAGCTCATCCTCCGAATCCACCTCTGCTGCTGCAGGCCCTAATGCTAAAGGAACCCCAGGACCTATTCCTTGCCCTCCAGGCACGAACGAGAACTGCTGTGCTACACCAAAGGGCAGAGTGATTGCAGATGGATTGCTACTTTAGCAGCCGTGGCTCCAGAGTATGGGATCATAGGAGGTTCCCCCAGTGTGGACGCATCCAAAGAGCTGCCTCAGCAGAATGCAAGAGGCCCACCCCCGCGCATTTTGCAACACTCCTGAGAAGAGGAGTTGTTATTACACAAGCCCTCCTCTGGAAATGCAATGCAGCGGGGGCGGGAGAGGGAGGAGGAGGAGCAGAGCACTCTCTCTCTCTCTCTCCCCCCCCCTCTCTGCCACAAAGAAGCTCTGTTCATGCCTGCCTCCTTCCTTCCCCTTGGGGTGGGGGGGACGACATGATACCATGCCATGAGCTCACTCTGCCATTCCGCTAGGACTTGGTGCCAACTCTACAAGAGACGTCTGACACCAAGCGCCACTGAGGGGAGAAAGGAAAGTCCCCCCTCCCTGCTCCACAGCCCGGGCAGCCTTGTGGCTGTCAATCAATCAAGGGGCGCCCAATGGCAATGCTCCCCGAATAAATAGACCCTCCCCTCCCCTTAGGTTGTTGTGGGCGGGGCTTCTCTGCGCCTGGGAGCGCGCGCCGAGTGCGAA
This sequence comes from Anolis apletophallus, assembly GCA_030556195.1. Classification (NCBI taxonomy): domain Eukaryota; kingdom Metazoa; phylum Chordata; class Lepidosauria; order Squamata; family Anolidae; genus Anolis; species Anolis apletophallus. Next base: position 140,768,265 of record JARBWK010000003.1, read on the forward strand.
GTTGGCACCAAGTGCGGCTACCTTATGCACGTTTCTTTCTAGGGAGGGGAAAGCAACTAAAGCAAGGGAGAGAGGCTTTGCTTCGAAACGAGACCAAGAGAAAACGAGGCGGGAGGCTAGCGATTAGGTGAGTTGGGTTGCCTCTGCTTGTCTACTTCTGTATGTTTGTGTGTGAGAGAGAAGCCCAGAAGTCCTTTCTAAGAGGAGGGGAAAGGCTGAGTTGGTTGGATGTCTACCTCTTCCTAAGCTTTTTCAGGTGCAGAGCCTCTTGTTCAGGCATGGGCAAACTTGGGCCCTCCTCCAGGTGTTTTGGACTTCAACTCCCACAATTCCTATTCTAGAATTCAATATTTTTTTTGTGTCAGAAGCGACTTGAGAAACTGCAAGTCGCTTCTGGTGTAAGACAATTGGCCATCTGCAAGGATTCAAATAATAATACTTTATTTATCATCCGTCTTATCTCCCCAAGAGGACTCAAGGTGGATTCCAGCATACTTACTTACTTAGGTGATCCCTCGTAGTCTGAGGATGATGGTTCTCCAAATGATGTGTCTTGGCGGTGGGTATGTAGGTGGCTGTGGAGCCCTATTCTTGACCTGCATCTTCTCCCACAATGAGGGCGTTGGTTTCCAGGTGGAAGGCAGTCCCGGTTGGGGTTGGCTTGACACACATTCCTCTTGGCACGTTTCTCTCTCCCTCCATTCGTGCCTCTTCAAATTCTACAGCACCTCCAGCTAGAGCACTCAAGGGCCAGGGTTTCCCAGTTCTTGGTGTCTATACCACAGTTATTAAGGTTGGCTTTGAGCCCGTCTTTGAATCTCATTTCCTGTCCACCAACATTCTGTTTCCCGTTCGGAGTAGAGTAGGTGCTTTGGGAGATGGTGATCAGGCATTCGGACAACGTGGCCGGTCCAGCAGAGTTGATGGCGGAAGACCATTGCTTCAGTGCTGGCGGTCTTTGCTTCTTCCAGCACACTGACATTTGTCTACCTTTCTTCTCAAGAGATTTGCAGGATTTTTCGGAGGCAACGCTGATGGAATAGTTCCAAGAATTGCATGTGACGTCTGTTGATAGTCCAGGTTTCGCAGGCATACAGCATAGTTGGGAAGACAATAGCTTTATAAACAAGCACCTTGGTATCCCTATGGATGTCCCGGTCCTCAAACACTCTCTTCTTCGTTCGGAAGAATGCTGCACTCGCAGAACTCAGGCAGTGTTGTATTTCAATGTCAGTACTGACTTTTGTGGAGAGGTGGCTGCCAAGGTAGCGGAAATGGTCAACATTTTTTAATGTTACACCATTAATCATATTTTCTGTGTCTGTATATTTCAGCATATATAGACACAGGCAAAACAATGAAACACACAGAGATAAAGGTAAGAGCTTCCCCTTCATCTCCGGCTCTGGGGGTTGGTGCTCATCTCCTTTTCTAAGCCGAAGAGCTGGTGTTGTCTCCTAGGTCATGTGGCCAGCATGCCTGTATGAAGCACCGTTTACCTTCCCGCCAAGGCAGTACCTATTGATCTACTCATATTGGCATGTTTTTGAACTGCTAGGTTGGCAGGAGCTGGGGCTAACAGCAGGAGCTCACCCCGTCTCGCAGATTCAAACTGCCAACCTTCCGGTCAGCAAGTTCATCAGCTCAACAGTTTAACTGTTGTGCCACTGTGGCTCCTAGACATAGCTCTGTTAGTCTGGAACTCCATGTCAAGGGATCCAGAAGCATCTTGGAGGCTGAGCAAGAATGCATCTGTACTTAGAATTAGTGCATTTTGACACCACTTTAAGTGCCATGGCATTATGCAATTCAAGCTGTGGTTTGGTGAGGCCCCAGCACAATTTGGCAGAAAAGGCTAAAGACCTTGTAAAACTACAAAACCCAGGATTCCATTGCATTAAGGCTTTGAGTGGTGGCAAGCTGCACTCATTCTGCAGTGTAGATGCACCTTAACTATCAGGATTCATAAACAGGGCTCGGATGGAGACTAGTGGTTCTATATGTGTGCAAGATTGTGTGCGAGAGTCTAGTAGTAGTCTGTCTTAACCAGGCATGGGCAAACTTTGGCCCTCCTTCCAAGTGTTTTGGACTTCAACTCCCACAATTCCCAACATCCAGTAGGTTGTTAGGAACTGTGGGAGTCGAAGTCAAAACACCTGGAGGGCTGCAGTTTGCCCATGCCTGGTCTAAACACACTAAGAATTAAGGATATATTTTCTCGGTAGAATTGAATTCACAATCCTGTCACACCAAAGTCTGTTCTTACCTCCCCCATATATGGACCCTTAAAATAGAAAAGAAAGAAACAAGACACCATTTTTGTCATTAAACAAAACTGTTTCTGTTTGATCCATTTGGCCACAAACTCTTTCTGATACTCCATGAGTAGTACATCCTGATGAACCAGTAGTAGATACTGATCTGCTTTTCGCCGAGCCTGGTGCCAGCCTACACAGGCGTCCCGAAGCACAGAGGGTGGCTTTGTAACATTGTCTCTTCCTTTCCTTTCCTTCTGGCAGGATGTTGAAGACTATTAAGCAAGCACTCTTCTCTTCTGGGCTAGAGATGCCCAAATGGACACCACTGCCCAACCAGGTATTTATTGATTGTGTCAGAAGTCAATTGAGAAAACAGTTATAATGTATAGAAAAACCACAAACAAAGTTAAAAACTTGGCATTATACTAAATTTCCTTTGACCAGAGGCTGGCCACTTGGAGTGCCTCTGGTATCGCAGTGAGAAGATCCTCCATTGTGTATGTGGCAGGGCTCAGGCTGCATTTTAGTAGTTGGTCTGTAGTTTACTCTTCTCCACACTCCACTTTGTTGCCCCATTTCATAAGGTTAGCTCTGCATCTCATGGTGCCAGAGCACAGTCCGTTCAGCGCCTTCCAAGTCGCCCAGTCTTCTGTGTGCCCAGGAGGGAGTTTCTCATTTGGGATCACCCACTGATTGAAGTTCCAGGATTTAACCTGCACTTTTGGACTCTTGCTTGCTGTGTTGTTCCTGCAAGTATCTCTGTAAATTTTAGGATCTAACCAGGTGATGTGTGTTTAAAGTTCTGGAGTTTTAACCGGTATTAAAGACAGGTTCGTGGAGAGGAGGTTTGCGTGTATGCCAAAGAACCTCACAACCTCTGGGGATGCTTGCCACAGATGCAGGCGAAATGTCAGGAGAGAATGCTTCTAGAACATGGCCATACAGCCCAAAAAACCTACAACAACCCAGTGATTCTGGCCATGAGAGCCTTTGACAATATAGTTATTGAAATTCTTTAACTGTTAACGACAATAATGGCATGAATGACAATACATGCAACTTTCTGCTTGTTCTCGGACTGAGTTCTGAAACCAAGTTGCAGGGCTAGTTTCCAGGATTTGAACGCTAGGTGGCATGTTGCTGAACTAGAATTTCATGTATGAATGGTTCATGAATAGTGCAAACAATAGAGCTGTCACCATACTATCTGCACCACCAGTGCCAGTTTCCCATTCAGGCAGCTGTAGGCTTCTTTGGATGATCCAGGAATATATAGCACATATCCAAGTATGTGTCGCTTTAATGGGGTAATTCAGTGTAATTTTTCATTCAATGACACATGCTGGTGTCTTCCCTCCTTCAATATGTATTTATATGTACTGTGCTGTCATAGAGAGCACCCTGGCACTAGGGCGGGTAAGGTGGCTGTGTCATGTGCAGATGCTGAGGGGTGGGAGTGGCAATTCCTGAAGCTGTTCACCACAATTTCTCCACCCCCTCATTGTATACATGCATCTTACTTAAGATGCTTGCTGCTTACTACAGGAGGATGGCTGCCTTGGTTTTAGTGTATCACAGATAATGTTTCCTGACTCATTAGAAAAGATCCCTGCCTGCCATATGGACAGCATTCCAGCAGATATTATGTTTGGGCCCCATCTACACTGACGGTTTAATGCAGTTCAAAGCTAGTTTCAAACTGTAGTAGCCAGAAAAGAAATTCCCACAAAATGCTGGAAAGAAAGACCTGAATGCACATAAATGCTCTGTGGTTTGTGTAATCACCATTCGGGCTTCAAACAAGTTCCAGGATTTCTTAGGGAGTCATCTGCACAGGAAGACCACTTTTTATACTGCTTTGAAACTGCATTAAAGGGTTAGTGTAGTTGTGACCTTGTTTGTGCCATGTAATGCATATTGGAGCAGTGCTTCACGACACTAGGCAAAGAGAATGGACTCTATGCAAAGTGTACAATGCAAGAGAAACCGTGAAGTGCTAGCAAGGAAAGCTTTGTATGTTATTCAGACTATTTGACATCCCTTAAGCCAAATTGCTGATTTTGGTGGGGCAGAGAATGACCTGCCATCACCACCAGTGCCAAAATAAGACTCCAGCTGCTAATATTGTTTGTTCCCATGAATGGAAATGGAGGAAGCCATCCCAGACTATTGGTCCTGATGTCTTTGGCTCCTTAAGTTGTTCACCACAATTTCTCCACACACACCCCTCATTGTATACATTGTATACAAAGGATGGCTGGTTTTGGGGGGGGGTGTTAACGTGTCAGGAGCAACTTGAGAAACTGCAAGTCACTTCTGGTGTGCGAGAATTGGCCGTCTGCAAGGATGTTGCCCAGGGAATGCCGAGATGTTTTAATGTTTTACCAACCTTGTGGGAGGCTTCTCTCATGTCCCCACATGAGGAGCTGGAGCTGATAGAGGGAGCTCATCCGCGTTCTCCCCTGATTTGAACCTCTGTCCTGTCAGTCTTCAGTCCTTCAGCACAAGGGTTTAACCCATTGCGCCACCAGGTGGTGGGGTGTCTGGGAAGGCTGTGGTTGGCAGCTGGGTGGTAACACAATAATGTTCCCCTGCCACAACCAATCAGCGACTATTTGACTTTGGGGTGGATCTGTATCTGGCACAGTGCGGTAGCCATGGCACAACCTGACAAAAACCATTGCAGAAGGAGGTATAAAATCCTTTCCTGCAAAAATACTGGGGTTGGTGAAACCCTCAGATACACCCGAATAAATCACCAAGATGATTCCTGTCCAAAATAGCAGGAATTGCTTGTTTGTTTGTGTGTTTTTTTAAAAAAAATCATCATTTAGCTATAATCTCTGGCTATTTCTCAAAATGTTATTTTTTTAATAACACAGAAATAAAGTGCATTGTGCAAAGTCATTTCTTTCATCTGAACTGAAGTAGTAAGAAGTGCGTTTTAATTTACTCTGAAACACACTTTACTTATGCTTTAAGTCTCCTTAAGAGAGAAAAAGTGGCATATAAATATAATAGGCTACTAATAATAATTGTTTTTCTCAGCTTCATTTGAATCTGTGAATAAGTGTGCATCTTTGAGAAAACAATATCTTGACTTATTTTCTGTATTTTGTTAAGGGTCCTGATTATGAAATTCGACAGTATGAACCAGCCAAATGGGTGAGCACATCTGTTACAACCATGAACTGGGATTCAGCTATCAAGATTGGCTTCACGAGGCTCTTTAACTATATTAAGGGCAAAAATGACAGAGGTACGATTTGTTTGGTTCGCCATGTATTAGAATATAATTTTATGGCTTCTAAGTAGCAGTTGTAGTGGAAACAAACATTAGGAAGTGTGTTTTTCTGCTACTGTTTACATATTGTAACCGTATTTGATTGGACACCGTTATAGACACCGGTAAGATTGGGTTCTCAAGTCATAGCAGGATTCACTGGAATATGTTTTCAAAGCCTTCTACAGACCTTAATGCAAAGATCTCGTATGTTACTGGAGACCTTTAAAGAGTGGGGACTTTTTAGTGTTCCATATATTCAGGCAAATCAGTGAACACGATTATACATATTCTGTAATATGAGTAGTACATCCTGATTAACCTTTCGATCAGCAAGTTCAGCAGCTCAGCGGATTAACCCACTGCACCACTGGAGACCCCCTTCTGATAAAACATTAAACATTATTAAACATATCACATAAAATAACATCACATATCACACAAAGACATAGCCATTGCCCATAAACAGTCTTGGGTCATTGCACTTTCAACTTTAAATGCATCTGTCCACAAAGGCTTCATCCATGTATCTGAGGAAGGGGACTTAAGTCTATGAAAGCTTATGCTAGAAATTTCAAGTTAATAATTAGTTTCAAAGGTACTGCTGGATTCCTTTATGTCTTTTTGCTCTATTAGTTAAATACAATTAGTATATTAAATATAAGGGGAAAGTGAAGGCTTAAAAACTCGAGTAATAATAATAATACACTATTTATATTCCGCTCTTCTCACCCGAAGGGGACTCAGAGCGGATTACATCACACATACGGCAGACAATCCCTGCCGGAAGACGTACAGTTACAATACTACACATACAATTTTTGAAGGATTTATTTGGCTGTGTCACAGGGTGCATCATTACATCACAAGGGGTGCTGTTGCTTCATCCTCATGACGGAGGGCCTCTGTTCTGCATTCCACCTTCCAACAGCTGATCTTTATTTATTCAGGTGAAGTAAAGTCCTTGCTGAAAAGAATCCTCCCCCACTTTTGGCAGGTTCCCAGTTCATCTATTTACAGCTGGGCTGTTTTCGAACTGCTGGGTGAACAGTGGACAGGGCTCACAGCTGGTTGTCCAAGCCAGCTCGAACTTGCAACCTTCAGATTGCAAGCACAGCTGTTCTACCGCTGTGCTATCTCTCCAGCAGTGGTAACTAAGGACTTGTCTGCACTGACCCATATTCACTGCACATTGACTGCTGGCTGTCTTCATGATGCACAGCATTTTCCAGTGAGAATCTGGTTTTTTGGTATACTCTGATTTTAAGGAAGGTCAGGAGATGCTCTAGAGCAGGCCTCTTCAACCTGTGGTCCTCCGGGTATTATGGACTTCAATTCCCATAATCTCTAAACAAGCTGGCTGGGACTCTGGGAGCTGGGAGGCAGAAACACCTGAAGGACAGCAGATTAAAGAGGGCTGTTCTAGAGCATCTCCCTGCAATTCTGGAATATATGGGGTTTTGGGGACATTCTTGACACCAGTTTGGATTTATACAGGTCTAGACTGGATACTGCCCCATTAACCTTTCCTTGTGATTATCAGCACAGAGCAAAGGGATGGATAATACCCATATCATCAATAAATAAACAATAAAATCAATAAGGATGTTTTTGGGAGCCTTACTTCTGGGAATAATTTTGGATGAATATTGGAATTGTATTTGTGTGAGGAGCACATATTCTCACTCTGCTCTGTTGTTATGAAAGGCTTTCTGAGGCAACTGTTAGAAATGAACCTTCTGCTTTCCTCAGATAAGGGCCCCTTAGTTTGAGTCAGGGTTTTTGCTTGAGGTGCAGTATGAGCAAGTGAATAACATTCTAATCATGGTGCTCTCTTGCTGATATTTTCTGTATTAGACCATCTGACCCTCTCAGATTAAGGGCAGTAGCAATTCTGGTAAATTGAGAAGAAGGTGGGCAACCAGTGCTCAATTATGAGCCTAACATAGTTAGTGGCACAGGGCAGTATGCAAAGTAGCTGTATTAGCCTTTTCTGCAGCCTCAAAAGGAGGAAGTGGGGAAGCTGGAAAAAAGGAATGTAGTAGCACCTTTAAAACTTTTATTTTAGCATGAGTTTTCATGGATATAAACTCACTTCTTCAGATGCAGTACTGAGTGATATTAAGACGTCAAGCATAAATTGTGTGGATGAGCGGCCAAAGACTGCAGTAGGTTTTAACCAAAGGCAATTTTGATGAGGTGGCAAATCTATTCCAGGCTTGATCTGTGCTGATCTCTATCCCAAAATAGGTTCAGCCCTTTACCTAGCTCTTCTAGTTTTAGCTAATCCATGGGACTGCTATAATTCATCGCATGGTTTGATACAAACACCTGGCAGATAAAGAAATCTAAAACTAACTGGTAGTGTGAGACTTCCTACTTGTACGGAGACATCTAACTATATGGAACAGAGCAGGAAAATCTCCCTCTGCCTTGGATTGTTTAGAGCAGGGGTCTCCAAACTAAGGCCTGAGGGCCCTCCACGGTCATTTACCCAGCCCTCGCTCAGGGTCAACCTAAGTCTTGAAAGTACATGACAACAACAATCCTATCTCATCAGCCAAAAGCACACTTCCAATTGAAATACCAATAAGTTTATATTTTTTAAAATTGTTCTTCATTTCAATTATTGTATTGTCTTTAAGTGTATTTTTGCACTACAAATAAGATATGTGCAGTGTGCATATGAATTCATTCATGTTTTTTTTTCTTCAAATTATAATCTGGCCCTCCAACAGTTTGAGGGATTGTGGCCCTTTGTTTAAAAAGTTTGAGAACCCCTGGTTTAGTGAGTAGTGGTTCTCAGTCTTTGTCTTACCCTCAGGTTGAGTCAGCTTCCTAAACATCTGGAAGCACGGATTTGAGGACCCCTTCCCTATACCATTTGTTTTTAGGCATAGAGATCTATAGCAATATCATCATGTAGTACATTCGATTTGAAAAATCAAGTTCCAAGTGAGCTATGAAACTCACTGGGTGATTTTGGCCAGGCACTACTTTCATTTGAGCTTCCCGACAGATATTTTGAGCAGAGAAAGTGGGAAGAAGATAGCCACAAATATTTCTTTGAGTGCAATGGAAGAAAAGTGGGGTATAAATGAACAATGGTCCTGACATTGAGCTAGACAAACTAGCAGTCTTACTTGGTATGAAGGCTTTGTCTGCATTTGATGAATGGCAAGCATTATGTATATTTAAAGCTGTCAGTACCTGATGATAAAGGCATTTTGATCTCAAATGATGTACCGGTATTAGGTGGTGTTACTGTTTGCTCTCTGAGCTAAAGGAGAAGTAAAAATCTTGTTTGAAACGTTATTTTAAAAGTTTTTCCAGGGAGTAACATTTTGCTTCTTTCAGGAGAGACGATAGATATGACTGCTCCAGTGACATGCTTTGTGCAGCCAGGTGCCGGCCCATTCTGCGAGTCAACCACAACCGTGTCCTTTTATTTACCATCTCAACACCAACAAAATCCCCCTAAACCTTTGGAGGCAGGTGTCTTCATTGAGTCCAGGTCATCAATTATTGTATTTGTCAGGTAACTATATGCTAGTGTCTCTCTACAAACCATAACCATACATCCATATTAGTCTTCATAATATGGTGTGAAGCTGAACAGAAGCTTCCCTGATTTTAAAGTGGGGGTGGGAAGTGTGCCCTTTCATCTTTTTTTCATAGGTGAAGGCAGGAGTAAAACGTAAAGGCAGCAGTAAAACTAGTTTCTTTAACCCACACTAGAAATTGGTGGTGCAGGTTTACACTGAAATTTAGTGACAAAGCGCCCTATACCAGCATGTCTCAACCTAGGGGTCAGGGCCCCTTGGGGACTCGTGAGGGGGTGTCAGAGGGGACACCAAAAACCATCAGAAAACATAGTATTTTTTATTTATTCTGTTGGTCATGGGGGTTCTGTGTGGCAAGTTTGGCCCAATTCTATCATTGGTGGGGTTTTGAATGTTCATTGATTATAGGTGAACTATAAATTCCAGCAACTACAACTCCCAAGTGTCAAGGTCTATTTTCACCAAACTCCCCCAGTGTTCACATTTGTGCATACAGTGTTCCCTCACTACTTCGCAGTTCGCTTATTGTGGACTTGCTGTTTCTCAGATTTCAAAAATTAATTTAAAATATATATCATGCCACCGCTGCTCTCCAAGGCGCTTTCCTTCCTCAGTCCTCCTTCCCTCCCTCCAGCCTTAAAGGGCCTTTCCTTCCTTTCCTTCATTTTATTTTAAGTTTATAAAGACTTACAATAGTGTATAACTACTAAAATAATGTATAAATATTAAAATTAATAGAGCATCCCTACATCATGTTTTTTCACTTATTGCAGGAAGTCCTGGAACCTAACCCCAGCAATAAGTGAGGGAACACTGTATTGAGTATTTGTGCCAAGGTTGGTCCAGATCCATCCTTGCTTGAGTCCGTAGTGCTCTCTGGATGTAGGTGAACTAAACTCCAAAACTCAAGGTCAATGCCCACCAAACCCTTCCAGTATTTTCTGTTGGTCACTGGAGTTATATGTGCCAAGTTTGGCTCAATTCTATTGTTGGTGGAGTTCGGAATGCTCTTTGATTGTAGGTGAACTATAAATCCCACCAACTCCAACTCCAAATGACAAAATCAACACCCCACCCCCACCCCCAATCCCACCAGTTTTCAAATTTGGGCATATCAGGTATTTGTGCCAAATGTGGTCTAGTGAATGAAACTACATCCTGCATATCTGAATATTTACATTACAATTCATAACAGTAGCAAAATTGCAGTTATGAAGTAGCAACAAAAATAATGGGTTGTTGTAGGTTTTTCAGGCTATATGGCAATGTTCTAGAAGCTTCTAGAACTTGGCCATATAGCCCGAAAAACCTACAACAACCCAGTGATTCCAGCTATGAAAGCCTTCGACAAAACAAAAATGTTATAGGTGGGGGTCACCACAGCATGAGGAAATATATTAAGGGGTCATGACACTGAGAAGGTTGAAAACCACTGCCCTATACGAATGAGAAATTGAAAGCGGATGTAATAATTTCATAAAGAAACAAGCAATGCAATTCCCTCAAGGAAGGTAAATACCCATTGTTTCTGGTTCAGGCTTTTTGATGCTCTCAACATTGTAGGCTGGCGTCTTTGCCAGCAAACAGGAAAAAAAGTTCCCCATTCCACAATACATTTGAAATTTCATGGCTAAACACATATTTGTTTGTTTTTAATTCAGAAAATATCAATTAGACATCAATTGTAGATCTTCAGCTGTTTCCAACAAGTGTATCATTTTCCCATATCATTAAATTACAATATCAAAAATTAAGGAATGTGTATTAATGCATGCATTATACTTTCATAATGAAGATATGAAATTATGAATTTGAAGTGATTTTGAAGAATCAAAAATTGGGGTGGAAAAACCCTTCCCCTTTCATTAAAAAATTAGTCTGCTAACATCTGTCTGCCACCTTGTGGTGATAGTACAGTAAATTATTCACACACAATCTATTTTGTCAATATTTACATTAAGAATTGTGTGATGCCTTGAAGACAGGCAGATGTATTATGACAGGCATTTGAGAGAACTGGTTTATAGAATGGCTTACTGCTGCTGATAGTGTATTGTCAAAATATGAAATTTCTTTTTTTTTTGGGTCAGCACAACTACTCCTGTATTTTTACTGATAAAATGTAAAGGTTTCCCCCTGACATTAAGTGTAGTTGTGTCCAAGTGGTGCTCATCTCCATTTCTAAGCCAAAGAGCTGGCGTTCTCCGTAGACACCTCCAAGATCATGTGACTGGCATGACTGAATGGAATGCCGTCACCTTCCCACAGAAGCTGTACCTATTGAGCTACTCACATTTGCATATTTTCAAACTGCTAGGTTGGCAGAAGCTGAGCCTAACAGTGGGAGCTCACCCCCGCTGCGCCACCAGGGGGTTCTGACATCTATCAAGACATTTCTAGCTTGGAAGCCGTAAAGACAGATCCTTAAGATCACTGGCTTATTTGCTTCACACTAATTTGTTTTAAAGGGCATAAATATCCTGAAGGCAACAGATGCTATCTGAACTTGGAAGCCAAGCAGGATCAGCCCTAGTTAGTATTTAGATGGGAGACCAATGAACACAAGGTGCTATAGGCCATATTTCAGAGGAAGGATCTGCTATAGCTGCTTCTGGGTATTCCTTGCCTAAGAAACCCTAATCAAATGAAGTCTCAATGATATCACTCTTTCAGAGCATATTAAATAATTAGAATTTTTGTCCATCTGCAGGAAACTTTCTACCAATACTAGTTTTGAATGCTAATTTTGTGTGGCTTTCTTAGCTTTCCCTTGTCACAGGCTCAATAGGCCCAGCACAGGACAGTTACTTGGCAAATATTTAATGGCACTTGGCTTTTTATTTATTTAACAGATCATTTGGAGGATTTGCCAGTGCGAAGAAGAACCAAGAAGAAATACTGGCACTTGCTGAAAGCTTGAGGCGGGATGGGAGAGCTTTTCAAGAAAAGAACTATTATAGTGCTGGCTATGATAGTCCATTCAAATTGCTCAACAGACACAATGAAGTTTGGCTCATGAAGAGAAGCTAAAACCTCAGCGGTGCACATTATAGCTGTGACATCCAAGTGTGCCCTTAACAAAATGTTTTTTTCCCTAACAGTTTCAATCCATTTTTGTGTGTGTAATGCTTTCTAATGTTTTTCCATATTCTTCCCAGTGCTGAATTTTCTGTGCCAATGTGATAACTGCAGTACGACACTGTATGCAGCCATGTATCTAAAAACAAATGAAGTGCCATGCTAGTAAGTGGAACACAAGTTAGAGAATTTGAAACATACATTGGAGATATGACAAAAATGTCTTTTTAATAGCTAATACTCTTTTTTTATAACTTCTTAACTCGGTCACACATGGTGTACTGACATGAGTCTTTGAATTACTAGTTTTCCAGGCAACCAAAGTCAGGAGTATAAAATCTCAGACTTAAACAATACATATTTGAGAATATAGAGATAGGAAGCCCTAGGTGCAATCTTTGGTCCTGTTTCTTTTCTCCTGTGACCAAATTATGGTTTGTTATTCTCAAAAACTGGGAGCCATAGGGTGCCTGCCTCAAGGGCCTTAAGGCGCCAGAATGTGCCCACTATAGTAATTACTGAGTGAGGTTTAGGCTTCTGGGGTCTTTGCTCTTAATGGACAAGGGCTTTCTTACAATTTGGTGCTATTGCATGGTATGAATATTTATTATATACCATAACTATTCAAAAATATATATCTTACCAAAGGAATGTTTTGTCAAGAGTTTGGGAATTGAGATGGTGTTTCATTTAGATGAGGTTTTTTTTTTTACGTGTCAGGAGCGACTTGAGAAACTGCAAGTTGCTTTTGGTGAGAGAGAATTGGCCATCTGCAAGGATGTTGCCCAGGGTATGCCAAGATGTTTTGATGTTTTACCATCCTTGTGGGAAGCTTCTCTCATGTCCCTGCATGGGGAGATGGAGTTGAGAGGGAGCTTATCTGCACTCTTCCCTGATTCGAACCTCTGAGCTGTCAGTCTTGGGTCCTGCTAGTACAAGGGTTTAACTCATTGCTTCACCAGGGGTTCCTAGATGAGATTGGGTTGTGTCATGAATTTTGTAAGGCTGCAGAGTAAGGAATTTGGTCTTCTAGCTCATGAGAGTTTGATGCTCCTTGTGTAAGTGGATTTTCTACTTTCATATGCTTGCAGTGTTTTCTTCTTTAATGCAGACCTGTAGCATATGACTGATCAATATGGTGCCACAATGAAATGTGGCAGGTTGGCCAATAATTGTTTTCACCAGAAACGTTAAAATGTGGCATCTATCATACCTACTTTTTCGTGTCAGGAGTGACTTGAGAAACTGAAGTCGCTTCTGGTGTGAGCGAATTTGCCATCTGCAAGGATGTTGCCCAGGGGACGCACAGATGTTTTACCATCCTGTGGGAAGCTTCTCTCATGTCATTGCATGGGGAGCTGGAGCTGACAGAGGAGAGCTCACCCCACTTGCTGGATTCGAACTGCCAAATTTTCGGTCAGCAGTCCTACCGGCACACAGGTTTAACCCATTGTGCCACTGGGGGCTCCTATCATAACTACTTGACTCCATATGTTAACATGGGAAAAATCTCTGTTTTAACTTTCATCCCTCCTTGGGGAGTTTCCTTGCGAATTTCCTGGGGGGTTTTTTCCAATGAAATTTTGTTCAAGTGCTAATATAATACTGAAAACTGTTAATTGTGTTGGTGCTTAAATATATTGCTACTTCTATACTTGTGTATATTACTGTTGGAGAGGGGCAAGGTAAGAGTAGACAGCAAAAGCTAAACATAAATTATATGTAAAATAAACATGCAGAATCCATATTATATGTTAAGGTGAAGACTTAAACTGGGGCAGACGAGATGTCAGGTCATCTTACATACAGCCTGCCCACAGTAATCTATATTAAACAGCCTAAGTGAACTTGAAAGGACATGCAGTAATTTCACATCTATCTAAGCAAATATGATTTATGATGAAATGAACCAAGAATAGGAAGTAGTTCATTTTATGCTTAAATTCAAAACGGATATGGGCAGTCTGCTAGTGGGGTAAACTAATGACTTTTACACTTTATTTTTTTATCCTGTAATGCTTACTAACCAATGGATCAAAACAATGGAATTTTCCTAGCATCAGCTCAAGTACAAATCACCAACTTTGTTTGGCTGTGGAATATGATGCTGCAAAACTGCATATTTCACTAGTTTCGATAATATTTTCTAATAAATGCATACTATTCAAAATTTTAAGTTTTTCGCTTTTTAGTGGTATATTAGAATGTTTACAGCTGTGAAAATGTCTTATGGCTACATCCAGGGTATTTCAAAAAGATGGACCCGATTTGAAATTGCTGTTATCTCTAACTATGAACCGCCCATGAATGTAACCCATACCATTTGAAAGGGTTCACATTATTTCTGCTAAATGTCCCTTCCAACGAACAAATGGCCCCTAACCTCATGTGTCAAGTTGCTCCTGACACGTAAAAAAAATCTCATCTAAATGAAACATCATCTTAATTCCCTAACTCTGATGAAACACTCCTTTGGTAAGGTATATATTTTTGAATATTTATGGTATTTATTTATTTACGTTATTTCTACCCCGCCCATATCAGCCCGAAGGCGACTGCCCCAGTTCTTGGCGGCACTTAAGACATGGCTATTCAGGAAAGCCCACGCATAACACGGAACCAGCGACTCGGAATTTACTGAGTCTGATATTTTAGTATTTTAACCATTTAATATTTTAATATTTTTAATATTTTAATCGCTAGTTGTGTAAGTCGCCCAGAGCACAAACGTGGAGGGCGACTCATAAATAATAAAGTTCAGTTCAGTTTCAGTTCAGACTCATAGTATATAATAAATATTCATACCATGCAATAGGCTTAATGAGATATTCTCCATTTGCAGAGTTATTGTTAAAGATTTGTTTCTGGCACAATATGGTTAGTAAAACTTGATAGTGCATTAAACAGTTCATAACTTTTTGTGTAATTGTAACAGGTTCTCATTGTGAAATATACTCCTTTGACACTGGGTCCATCATTTTGAAACACCCTTTATTTTTCAAAGCTCACAAATATTGGGTGAGGAAAGCAAAAAGAAAAGAAAGAGAAGGGATTACCTTAAGTCAGTGCAAGTTTCTTGTTTTAATAATTAAAGAGTAGTGAAGACATTATAGAAGGAAAAAATGTTAGTGACAGAGTAAAGAAAATTAAAATGTAGTTTTGTAGTGTATGAAGGTCAGTCCTCAGACATGAGGCATGTGTCTAGTAAATGTAATGGTAATGATCCAGCGACCTTTATGCACACATAACATGCGCATGAGCTTTTAAGTCTTTCCTCACAAGGGAAACGAAGATCTGCCAACTCCTTTTTCTCTAGATGTTGTTGGCTGATGAAAGCTGCATTCCATAAACATGTGGATGTTTATCCTCACCCCAACTGAGCATAAGGTAAAAGTAAAGGTTTCCCCTTGACATTGAGTGTAGTCATGTCCGACTCTTGGTGGGGGTGTGTGTGCTCATCTCCATTTCTAAGCCGAAGAGCCAGCATTGTTCGTATACGCTTCCAAGTTCATGTGGCCAGCATTACTGCACAGAGCGCTGTTACCTTCCCATTGGAGTGGTACCTATTGATCTACACACACTTGCATGTTTTCAAACTGCTAGGTTGGCAGAAGCTGGGCCTAACAATGGGAGCTAACCTTGTTCCCCAGATTCAAACTGCTGACCTTTTTGTCAGCAAGTTCAGCAGCTCAGCGGTTTAACCCATTGAGCATAGGTTATGGCAAATCTGCATTTGTATGAAGGTTGCCCCCTCAAAAAAATGGAAAAAGAAGGCTATTGAGAGCTTCAGCATCCTCAGCACAACTAGCTGAGTGCTTAAGGTTATGTTCACTTCAGTAATACTTCTAGGCCAGAGTGTCATAATCCTTTGCAGCTAATACCACAAATGAGTTTTCTGAATACAGCTACCCACTGGCTTCCAAGGGTCACATTAGTAACTTAAGACACCAAGATGACAAATGGCAGCCTTGTTTATTGAAGCAGAGTCACAACATTGTCACCATCCCCTTCTCGAGTAAAGGCCCCTGAAATTTACAGTACTAACATATACAGAGATGAAGTGAAAAGAAGACAAGTGTTTTTCATTAAAATAAATTATCTACATAGATGATTCCCCCCTTAACATCTAGAAAGGTAAAAATCCCAACACTAGGACATATGTTATCTTAAGAACTTCCATTATGTGCAAACGTTATAAAAACACACAATATCAATGTATGCAAAACTTGTTTTCAAAAATTAAAAGCTGCTTCTTAAAACTGTTCAAAACTGCAGCTTTTTTTTTTAATTCTGTCACTTTCTTTACAAATAAGGAAAGGTTAATTTTTAACTCACTGCAAGTAATAAAATTAAGCAGTTTCCTAAATGACAAGATTTCCAAATTGAAAAAATGTTGACTCCAGATCAAACAGCAAAAGTTATTGTAATGTATTCTTTGGTAACCGTACGTTAGCAAACACTTGATATTTCAAGTGATATGTCATTTTTAAAAAAAATCTTCCTCATTTTGAACAAAGACAAGCTGTCAGAAATGCAAATCTCACATAGTTTAGTTGGAAAGGAAACAGTTCTACCACTATCAAGCTAAATTTGTTTTCAAAATTAAGAAGCTAATGGCGATTTGCTCATTTTGTTTCACCACGACCCTGGATTATTTACCTCTTTATTACAAATCTGTAGCTATATATGTTGCCCAAAGGACATTTCAATTTTTATTAAAAGTAAACTGATCTAGGGGAGAAATGACTCAATGGAAAAACCCAACAGATGGGCCATAATAAGACTGCACAGCAGTCAGTTCTCTGTTACAACAGTTCTTTCCTGTTATTGTTTTTAATATTAATTCAGACTCTTGGATGGCCTGTGGCTGCGTTACTAGGACATAGTTATGCCCAGCAGAGAAGCCCACACTACAAGAAGTAGGTGGAACAATGCCAGCTACACTAACTCTTAATAGGCTGCGTTTTTCATTCTGTCTGTCCCTGCTCAAAACAGATTACTCATAAATATAACACTTTAAAAGCTACTGCCACCCAGCACCACAGAAGCTCCCCATCTTTGCTGCAGACTTATTTTAATTTTTACACCCTCCAAAAGAAAAAAGAAAAAGAAATCACATGCAACCAAGAATCCAGCAATATCTGTTGAGTTGTTTTTTGATTTTAGTTTTCTCTAGAGGATTTTAAGGCTTATGTGAGTCTGGCTTCTAGTTTTGTTCAGTCCAGAAAGTCCCATCTAACTACACCGTGTAAAATTATCAGAATTGCTGTATCCATGCCTAAGCACACACTATCTGCTTAGCAAAAGAAATTGTACTGATACAACTTTCTGGAAGTGCCCAACATCACTGTTCCTTGTATCTTAATCCTCACTCAAACCTTTTCATATGAGGGATACATTTCCATTCTTAAAGGATTTGGTGTCATCAGTTAAGTTAAGAAGTCCAGGCACACTGCAGCGTCATCACTGGAACCAACATCTTCATTAAGGTCCATCTCATCACTGTCAAACACATCTTCTAAAGACCTATTAGTCCTGCTCTCTGCAGGTTCAACCACTTCGACGTCGCCTTCACAGATAACAGTCATAGGGCTGCTCTGGATCCGGTTTCGAACATTGTATTTGCTACTTGCAGCTGAGGGTGGGGTCCGAGATCGGCTATATCTAGCGCTGGAGAAGGACAAGCTCCTTGGCATGAGGCCTTCGCTCTTGGCCCATTCTTCTTGCGCCCAT
Organism: Anolis apletophallus; assembly: GCA_030556195.1. NCBI lineage: Eukaryota > Metazoa > Chordata > Lepidosauria > Squamata > Anolidae > Anolis > Anolis apletophallus. The sequence continues at coordinate 140,786,180 of JARBWK010000003.1, forward strand.
CTGTTCTTGGTTGGAGAGCAGTCTGCGGTGCTGTCGTTGGGGTCCCAAGGAGAGTCCGCCTTGGCTCTCTGAAACCTTGGGTCTGTATTCTTTAGCATCTCTGCTGCAGACATGCGAGAGCTGGTGTCTGAGCGGCTGCCTTTCTTAAGAAGCAGGGCTTTGAAGTTGTCATTGCTGGTGCTGCTCTTGCGAATATTCCTCTGAATTGACCCCGCCTGCTTAAGGGATGCCAAGTTCGGGGAGGCACCTGTTGGTGTAACTGGGGGTGATGGAGAGTGGTTTCGGGTGCGGTCATCCTCAGAGTCTTTGCGGCCAAGGACTTTCCTTTTGGATCTGCAATTTTAACGTAGGAGAGAAATAGGAAACCAGTATTAGATATTTGCATAAAATCAGCTTTCTGTTCTACATGCTATTTAAAAAGCTGGTGCTTGTTAATAAGCAGGCAGATGAATAATAGGTAGTACAGCTCATAGGGGGAAGGCATTAGAAAGAAAAGAAGTTGTGATCTTTCAATAAAATCTTAATTCAGAAATAAAATACGTTTTATCCCCCAGGATTAATTCAATGTACGTATTATCTACAATGCTTCATTTTTTTATTAATATTTTGCTAAGCAAATCCTTGAATCCTGATAAACTTTTTTTTCAGTGCAGGGGCCTCGTTTTAATGAATGCAACCTACAAAATCTATAGTAATTATATGTCAAGGAATTCAGAATGAATTTGCCAAAGGAACTGACAGAAAGGTTACAGTAAATACTACTTCATAATCTCTATGAGGAGCTAGTTACTAAACAAGCATTTAACCTTCCTGTTAAAATAGTAATTTGTGCTTAGCTCGTAAACAGCAAATAAAGCCATTTCTTACACTTGTGTAGATGTGAAACTCTATCCTTAACAATAAATTAATTTTCATTGAGGCAAATCCAGAGCTTATATGTTTTCAAAAGGAACTAATTAACAGAAAATGTAATTACTATCCTTTCCAAATTAGCAGTTACCATATTTTAATGCTATCCAACCACTTTAATTCATCCTATAAACAAATGTTGAACTAATATTAATTGCATATTCCCTCTTTTTTTGGCCTTCTCTTATTGAGAAGTGGTAACAAAGTAATACCACTTCTTTAGAGAGTACTTAATTCAATACACACACAGTAAGGCATTCACTTGTGGGTTTATGGGGAAAATCTTCAGTTAGCTTAATCACTTGTGTGTTATATTTTACCCTTTCTACAGAGATACAAATTTTAAAAAAGCTGACTAATCTGCATTTATTTAACCTCTTTATATTCAGACTATGCAAATTATTGTTGTGCCGTTAATGATTTATGGTGACCTTTCCACATACGGAACAGAATGAGAAAGTCCATTAGAACATAGCTCATATGTACAGAAAGTACTCTGCTAAAATCTGGACAGTGTATGTAGCCAATTCCATTACATTTCGAGAATCTGTTTCAGTAAATGACCACAAGGTGGAACCAAATATTTCATATTTGATATTCCAAGGCAAGATTAGTCAGTTTATTTTCAGGGTGTTCCCAAATCTACTTAGAAATGGTTGTTTTCTAAAGATCTGTAGCCAAGTAATTTATCTGTACAAGATAATGTACAATGGTGTAGCCCAGTGATACCTAAAATTTCAAAGGAGATTGAGGTAGACTGTGCACTGTTTGGTTCAAAATTGGTGTGCCCCCAGATATCCCCTCTCCATCTGGATTAAGGCAATCTATAATCCAGCTACTGTCATATGTTTTGCCATATGACCGATACATCATGTTTACTTGCCAGTTTAAGCCAAGCTTGCCATGAAGCATTAGAGTTGAGCCTCTGTCCCAAACTGCACCATATAACCAGCGAAGGAGAGTAAAAAAGGATGGAAGGCAGAAGGAACGAAAACAAAAAGATACACAGAGAAAGCAATAGTATATGTTAAATCAAGCAGATTGACAGCAACAATACAATATAAACAAGGAGTCAGTCAGAACCAAGGAGACAAAGGTTGACAATTTATGAAACCTGCATTTGCTGCTAGTGAAGATTAGTTTCAAAATTAGTGGAAAACTATTGCAAAGTAAAAAAAAGTACACATATATGTTATTATTCTACCTACAATTTACTTGCATCTAAAGTGAGGGGGGGGGTCAAAAATTAAACAAGAGTAACCAACATGTGTGTGATGGAAAACTATATATAGATTTAAAATGGCAAAGGATGGAGCAAAACAGATGAAGCAATTTAAGCAATACCTGTGAATGGCTGCAAAAAGGTCTTCAGTGGTTCTTGGTCTGGGTGGCATTGCCTCCACCACATTGTCTTCCTCATAGCTTGGGCTTTGCAGTAAAAAGCTATTTGTCCCATTGGATTCAAACACATAAGCTGAAAGGCAAGCATAAGAATTATGTGACATTAAAACCACCAAAATCAGAAAAGAAAGCAATCCCAGCACAGCAAGGTAAGGAACAAGTAAGCAAATACAATCTGTAAATTTCCCCTAAATACATACAGTCATACTTTAGTCTTTTTACTCATATCAGCAGTGATATAGGAGTAGGGAGAAGGGGGAAAGAAGGGACATCAGTCTGTGAAAAAGCATTTATTTCTCCCTTTTAAGTTTTGAGGTTTCCCCCTTTCATCAGAACTATCTCAATTTAAAAGCTACAAACACTTCAGGAGTTGTTGGAATAAGGATATGGTTGACAAAATCCCATTCAACCACCGACTTTATTAAAATGCAAGATAAGGAGGAGAAAGAAGAAATCAGTAAAGATTATTTGCACACAATTAAGCAAGCTCCATGTTTCTCCTTAGGAACTGTGTTTGCATGGACAGCAACAGTCAGTGCTGTAACAGACTGCAAGGACACATCACATTCCAAGTTTGCCTCATCCCTGGATGAAAAAGAGAACAAAACTAAAAATAGACTTACCACTTTCCTCTTCTTTAGATAGCTGCCTGTCTGTTCTAGAGACACCGTCTCCATTTCTGTCAGAACGGATTCCTTCGCAAGGCTGCTCCTCCTGCCTGGACTTCAGTGTCAAGCCATTGGTTTCCAGTGTCTCACAGGAGGTGGGACCCACAGCTCCTCCTTCTGGAACAAGGTGGCCTGAGTCCATTTCGTAGGAACAAAGTCCATCTGTAGGATAATCCCTAGCCTCACTAGACTGTGCAAAGGCAGCATCCCTCAGAACGCTTCTGCCTGTTTCACCCACTTCAGCTATTTTTTCTGCTATAACATCAGACTGTGGGGGTGGCACTATCAAGAACAGTTTGGGTTTCTTTGAAACAGGTGGCGGCTTCTTGTTTGGCGACACACCCAAAGGCTTGTTGAATGATCCTGACTGTCCCTGAAGTGATGGACTTGGAAGATCACAGCGAGAACCTTGGTTCTGCACTGGTCCTTCTTCAGTGCTGGCTGGCAGTAGGTTGCTGGCAAAAATATTAGCTGGGTTGGCTGCATTTTCAGGCATTTCCCCACCAATATGTTCAGGGTAGCTACCAATGAGCCCTGGGTAAGATATCTGGCTAGGGTTGTAAACAAAGTTTTTGTCAAAAACACCACAGGGATTCACCTCACGCACATCTAGACTGTTACTATATCCAACTGACACACATGTTTTTAAAGGTGATTGGATTTCAGTCAATGTTTCCTGAGACTTGGTTCTGGATACAGCTTCAACGGACTGCTCATCCTCTAACATTGCAGCTTTCTTCACAGATCTCAATTGCACCATTTGCAGTGCTTGGGTAGTTACTAGAGGTACCACAGGTCTAGTGATGTCTTCCTTATTTACTGGTTGATTTATTGTGCTGTAACAAGAACCTTCCTGATTATATTTTTTGAAAGAACAGGGTGTGTGTTTATAGTCTTCTTTTGTGAGTTTTGGGTCCAAGTGGAGTGCTGATGGAGCAAATGAAGATGGGAAAGGAGATGAAAAAGGAGGTGGTGACGGAGGAAAGAAATGGCCCATTGAGGTATCTTGACAATTAAACAATGTAACATTCTGAGGAAATGTTGCATTTATAATGGCTTCTGGTGGAGGTGGTGGGAAACTGGGAGAACCAGGTGGCGTGGGCAGATCCATTCCATCCACTGATGGAAGTGGTGGGGGAGGAAGATTATCAGCAGAGAAAGGAGACATTAGAGAAGAAGGAGTAACAAGAGGGAAGTTCAGGTCTGGATCATTTTTCTTCACATTCACACATCCTTCAGTTGATGTATTGGAAGAAAGGGAGGTGGAGGAGGAAGATACGGAAACTGAAGACAAGAGGGATGACTTCCTTTCAGGCACTTTAGGCTTCATCTTGGGTTTCCCATTTCCCGTTGACCCAGATTTCAGAATGACAGGTACTGGTGTAAGTGCAGTGGGTGTGTTGGATTGGCTAGAATAACCACTTGATGGTGAAGTCACTCTATGTGATTTTTCTGGAGAAGTGGTCTTTGGTTTAGATAACCCAGAGGGCACATTTGGTGCAGAAGCCCTTGATCCATTGTTAAAGTGTCCAGCATTGTAATAATTCATCTTCGAAGTAGTATTAGCAGAATGAACCACTGGGGATTTTAGCTGATCATCAGGCATCCCAGGACAATCACTGTAGTAACCCCACTGGTCAACATACTCTGATTTGATACTGCTTGTTTCACTCTGAGAGGGGGTGACAGCACAGATAGAGTACATGTTCAGACCTGTTGCAGACATCATGCTGCTACTGGCACTCACTGAGCTCTGGCTTCGGGAGCGTAGCACCCAAGGGTCATCATAATCACTGGAGGGACTTTGAGATGGAGAGCTGGCATTTTTGCACCGCAGGTTCAGCTGCAAAGAGTGTTGGAGACTAGCAATCAATGTATCATCCAGTACCTGTCCATTAGACTGAGTTTTCTTTTTGGGCATCCTTCTCAGAGAGTCTGTTCTGGATGGTGGCAGAGGTGGTTTCTTAGCCTTTTTTAAGGATATACTCCGTGAGAGAGACTTGTCAGTACAGTTTGACACATCTCCCAGAAATTTCTTTTCATTTCTGTCAAGCACATTAATGACACTATGTCTAGCATTTCCAAAGCCATTGTTATCATTGCAGACTTTACCTGATTTGAGCCCCGAGTCAACATGCATGGAAGTGTAATAACCATCATGGTCCACAGAATATAAGGAGCCTGAGTCTTCTTTGGCTGAGACTCTTTCAAGGCTGCTAGTACTCAAGTTGCTCACAGGTGTGGAACAGCCTGGAGTGGCACAGTCTGGCTTGTGTATAAGATTCTCCTCATTTCCAGAGTGCTTGAAGCCATTGTACTCTGTGCTGTTCTGACTTTTGCCTTTTGTTTTATCCACCGAGTAACTTGATTCACTCTTGCTATCACTGTCTTGAGTGTGGCTTGTAAAATGCATATTGTTCCTACAGCTGTAGGCTATACTTTGGGGACCATTTCCCAAAGTTCCTGAATCACCAAGAGCAAGCACCTTCACAGAATTTGATGAAACAGTAGGATCTGAGGGTTGTGAGTTACGTGTTGAATTGGTTTCATTCCAAGTACCACTGGAAGAATGATGTGGATCTTTTGTTTTCATCATTCTGTTGGCAACCAGATTGTCCCTAGGCTTGGAATATGAAGAGGAGCCATCCATCGGTCCAGCACCATGTGAAGTGTGTATAGCAATCACTTCTGAGGAGGATGATAGGGTGGCATTTGGAATGACACTAGTTGAATATGTATCATGTGGAGAGACCAGGCATGCTTGAGGCTTTGACCTCTGAAGCAAGTCTACCTCACTGTCATTCCTCATGTATTCTGTGCTTTCAGCCACTTGCAATCTGTTTATCTGATGTGACAAAGTTCCATCTTCTCTTGACTTAGAAAGGCTATGTCTACGTTCCAGTAACTGCAGGGACACTCTTGCCCCAGATCGAGGTAGACTGTGGAAACCCAAGTCATTATTCAATCGAGAAGCAAAGACTACTCCAGCAGAGTCACTCATCACAGACATATTTCCAGAAGAATTTGACAACTGTGACATCTGGGCTGCAATCCCTTGCCCTTTCTGTGCACGTATCCGCCTCACCGAAGGTGGCACCACTTTGACTTCCTCTGTCTGACAGCTGGATTCCTTGGTGTCACAGTTCTGCATAGAAGAAGAGCGACAGCTCTCAAGTCTTCCTAGTGTAGAATAGTGTTCAGGGACATATAATGAATGTCCACGGAAGTCACTTTTACCAGTTCCAACTGTTGGGAGTTAAAACAAAATAAGTGTTACATGAACAAAGATTTCATCACATTTAAGCAGTTGTGTTCATTAGCAAAATACAACATTGAATTTATTGCCCTGAAGACAACCATGAACCTTTCTTACAAATAATATAGGATATTATAGAAAGTGACATGACATGAGAATAGCTGCCATAATCTACTCACTGGATAAAGAAGAAACTAGAAACAATACCAACCTGTTAACCTACTGCACAATTTAGTTTAAACTAGTTTTTAAATCACAATTATCACTACTATTATATCCAGAAGGCCACATTGTATAAACACAATTAACACAATATTTCATTAATTGGATTTTTTAGAAGAAAATTAGAGAAATATCATCACATAATCCCTAATGTGAACAATGGATACAATATTCCAAACTATTAGTGGAAGAAAAGTTGTTTCCCAAACTTTGTGTTTTGGAAACTCGGCCTAAAGCTTCATAGTCATCATCTTCTATTCAAAAAACTATGGGATTCCAAGAAATCTATATATTTCTGCAAACTCTTTCTACATTATCTCAATTGTGAAAAATATTTCACAGATATCTATCATAACTATGCAGAGAACTTTTGGTATCTACTAAGTTTGGGTTTCAGGACCTCCATGGAAACCAAAATCCATGAATGCTCCGTTCCTTTACATGCAATTGTGTAAGAAAATGGTGCCCCTTATACTAAATGACAAAATCCAGATTTACTTTTTGTAATGGGGGGGGGGGTCAAGCTTTGGGTAGTTGAATCAATGAATGCAGAACCCCTGGATATGGAGGGCCAACACATTTACTTTGGGTTTACTGACTACCATAACAATTCCACTGATGGACGCAGTGGGTCTCAAACAGTAATGCAGAACCTTAGGTCGTTCCCCAGAACCCCTTTCATCTTCAAGGGAAATGGGATAGATTGTAAAATGTGAGAAAAATGAGTTCTAGTGGCAAATCTGACTGAGTAGTTTCCAATTACTCTGGTTCAGACTGAAAATTAAATTGGGTCACATCATGTCCTTTTACATTGAGGATGAACAGAATTTCAGTGGGAGAATTGGCCTTCTAATTATAGAAGAGCCATTTTTTGCAGTGCAGATGGAGGTAGGTAGGTAGATCATGATCTGGTTTGTGTAGATGGCAGAGTGACTAAGCAAAGTCAGTGGAAATCTAAACTGCTCCTTTCACATTGACCAGCAAAATCCAGGGAAAAGTAACAATGGGCAATTTAATAAGGTTAAATGGTAATTCAAAATCATTTCAGATTCTCTGTCTTCCTGCATTTTTTTCTATACATATGTGGAAAACAATACATCTTTATTTCTACTACAGAAAACCATTGCATCATAGTGTATGTCTGAACATTTTGGGTTTGTGTGTGTGTGTCTGTGTGCCAGGAGCAACTTGAGAAACTGCAAGTCACTTCTGGTGTGAGACAGTTGGCCATCTGCAAGGATGTTGCCCAAGATGCCCGGATGTTTGATGTTTTACCATCCTTGTGGGAGGCTTCTCTCAAGTCCCTGCATGGGGAGCTGGAGCTGACAGAGAGAGCTCAATCCGCTCTCCCCAGATTCAATCCACTGACCTATTGGTCAGCAGTCCTACCAGCACAAGGATTTAACCCACTGCGCCACCGGGGGCTATATCTGAAATGTACAATCAGTTCTCATGGGGCACTGGCTTGACTGTTGCTCCCTTTGAACTAAAAGTCTGACCATGAATACAGCTGTCATGTCCCATCACTGTAAGTTGCTAGGTTAATATCAATTTTGGTAAGCAAACCCATTTTTAAATTTAAGATTTTCCAATAAACTGTCAAAGAACTTCAGGCTTAACTACAACACGTTTTTTGTGAATTTATAACCTCAGTATTTTAATAAATCCAATGTACACTGTTGTGGTGTGAAAAATAGAAAAGGGCCTGGGGAAAATTTGTTATTTGATATGTTGCAGGTCACTGCAAATGAACAACACAAGCCTTTTGAACTGCCAGCTTCTCTGTTGCTCATGAGAGAGTTTTTATGGCATTCCAGATAAGGAGCTGCTTCTCAGAGACTTACAGTTATCTTAATTGTTAAGTGTAAGTGGACTGTGAAAAGTAAGGGCATTCTTTCCATCAATTTTAATAGCTGTTCAAGCTACATTCAACTTGCTGTTTGCCTTGGCATAAAGCACATTAGGACAGCAGAGAGTGGAAGAATGGGAAAACACTAAGGACAAGGGCATTTATGAAATGTTAACTTGGTTTTACCATTTCAAATAAAACGAAATCTTTGTGCACAATTACAGTGTATTTACCTTATTCTGAAGTACCTCTGTGTTCCAAACAACAAAAATAGGAACGCTCACCCAATGAATGTCAGTGTGGTTTTACTAGGAGCTTTGGTGTAGTGAGAATGTGACCTTTAGGATTTTTCCAGCACAATGGGCTCAAGTAAGAAATTGTATTAAAGTGCTTCGCACAGGGCAAGCAGCCTGATCATTCTTGATAGCTGAGCCTCATCAAAAGGACGGTGGAGACGAGGGCGTAATTGAAAGAGAAAAAAGCGACTAATAAAGACAATAGTGAAATTATGCCTACTCACTTCTGAAGTGAAAAAAAATGTGCAGCTTAGCCAAGTGGCCTGAATATTTTCTGATTTAAAACCAATCACAATACATTGCAGCATAAATCTTCATGGAGGCACAAGTCTGTGTCTTCCTCCTTTGAGAATTAATGAACTCTGACAGAATCTTCATATGCTGACCCCAGCTAGGTAAAGGTAAATGACATTAAGTCCAGTCATCTCTGACTCTGGGGGTTAGTGCTCATCTCCATTTCTAAGCTGAACAGCTGGCATTGTCCATAGACACCTCCAAGGTCATGTGGCCGGCATGACGGCATGGAGCACTGTTACCTTCCTGCCGGAGTAGTATCTATTGATCTACTTGCATTTGCATGTTTTTGAATTGCTAGTTTGACAAAAGCTGGGGCTAACAGTGGGAGCTCACACTGCGTCCCGGATTCTAACCGACGACCTTTTGGTAAGCAAGTTCAGCAGCTCAGTGGTTTAACCTACTGTGCCACCGGGGGCTCCAGCTAATCTTGTGGAAATACGGCTATGAAAATTTTAGCATGGATAGAGCCCTTTACACATGTATGAGAAGCTGGAGTAATGTATGTATTGCTAGTATCTGCTGCAACCCCAAAAGACACCAGTAGCCAGCGGGAGGATGCTGCACCTTCTATCTCCCAAGAAGAGCATGGTGATAAGGTCAAAACCAATCTAATGCATCCCACAGCTTCCTTACCCCTCTTTGCTAGAATGAACACAGGATCAGCCATGCTGGAACTGCAGAACTGAAGGGAAGCACATTCTGGTCTCAACCATCAGGTGGAGTATCAATTACTGCTAGTGATGGGACTGGCGTGGTGTGATGTACATGTGTTTGGTTATAATTTTAATAAGCTATCTTGAGAACATTTGACTAAAAGATGGGCTGTACAGTCAGCCCTCCCCATTCACTGGGGTCAGCTTCTCCCACCTGTTGCACATAAAATCACACTAGAGAACCAGATCTTTCTAGAGAGGCAGTTTCTCAAAGAACTCCTGGGTCCTCTGGCAGAAATTGACCACAAAGTCACACAGGATGACCTAAACATTCATACAGAGAACATTTTAATCAAATTTGAGACTAATGAAATCTGCAAAAGTCAAGCCTGCAAATGTAGAGGGACAACTGTACACTTGGCAAATTTATTTATTTATTCAATTTGATATACCGCTCTCTCTGGTATTAATCATTACTGCTTATTTGTATACACATAACTAGGTCATTCTTTCTCATGATGGAAATCTCCAAATCCCTTTCCAAAGTCATGAATCCCATGCCCAGGTATGGTCAGATCTTTCATGTGGACATGGCTACAAAAAGCCACTTCTTTTTCTATACAGGACCAAAATCCAATGTTGTATTGGGCTTGAAATGTGCGCTGGCTTTTTTCCCCTCACCTGTACTTTCTATGAAAGATTAGAGGAGCCCTCCTAAACAACGTAGGGTAAGGCAAGAAATAATTCTGGGCAGAGGATTGCACTAATTTAAAATGGCCAGAAAGACAACAGATGAAGAAATATTGGAAATGATATGCCGTCTTCACTAGTGTTTAGGTTACCAGCCAGGATTATTTACAACTATGGCGTTGGGCGGGAGCACTACCGGCTAATTGAGGGCTATCAAAGCTGGCATTGGCTTCACTAATGTGAGACATGTCCACGATTACTTATTTACTAAGAGAGGGCAATGGGAAGGATATCCCTGTTGTCAACTTCGGAATGGTACCAAATTATTTTTTTTTATTTATTTATTTATTTATTCAGTTTCTATGCCGCCACTCCCGGTGGGCTCGGGGCGGCTCACAGCACCAGAACAAGATAAAAACAACAATACATGATAAAATAGGGGAGACATAACATTAAAATGGCATTAAAATATCAATATACAACACTTAATGCCAATTGATGGGATTATGCCAATTGATGGGATAGTTTTCTTCTGTCTACCATACAACACAAAAAAGCAGACTTTTGTTAAAATACCATCTTGAGACCAACTAAGATGTTGCTTTCAGTACTTGACATAGGGATGACACCAGAAGTCACATTTCATGTCGAGGAATCCCCCCTTCCTATATAACATTGAGTCAGACTTATCCCCAAGGTATGTGGAGTATAACTCTAAAGTAAACACTTCCATAGGTAAAGGTTTCCCCTTGACATTAAGTCTAGTCATGTCCGACTCTGGGGGTGGTGCTCATCTCTCTTTTTAAGCAGAAGAGCTGGCTTTGTCCATAGACATCTCCAAGGTCATGTAGCTGGCATGACTGCATGGAGCACTGTTATCTTTCCACCGAAGTGGTACCTATTGATCTACTCACATTTGTATGTTTTCAAACTGCTAGGTTGACAGAGGCTGGGGCTGACAGCAGGAGCTCACCCCACTCCCTGGATTCAAACCGCCAACCTTTCAGTCAGTAAGTTCAGCAGCTCAGTGGTTTAACCCGCTGCGCCACTGCGGGTTCAAAAACGATTCCATGATGCTGCATCTAAAAATAGTCTATAAAAATAGTGAAATAGACCCATTGGGCTACCAACAAGTCTATTAAATAATTCTGATCCATCAACATCTGGTTTACAAGAGAGTAGAAAAAAATAATTCTCTGGAACAACTTGTTGTCGAAGGCTTTCATGGCCGGAATCACTGGGTTGTCGTAAGTTTTTCGGGCAGTATGGCCATGTTCCAGAAGCAATCTTTCCTGACGTTTCGCCTGCATCTATGGCAGGCATCCTCAGAAGTTGTGAGGTCTGTTGGTTTCCAAACAGCCCGAACAACTTACAACAACCCTGTGGAACGACCTCTTGCAATACATTTTCAGGATGTTTTAGTATTATCTGGTAGAACTAAGGATGATAAAATGGTTTACATTACATTGTGGGAGATGTGAGAGGTTTTTAGGTATTAGTAGAACTGTCTACTTTGAAACTTCGATCTGTTTTGCTACACCAGGGGCCCCCAAACTAAGGCCCGAGGGCCGGATACGGCCCTGCAAGGTCATTTACCCGGCCCTTGGCTCAGGTTCAACCTAAGTCCGAAATGACTTGAAAGCACACAACAAAAACAACAACAACAATCCTATCTCATCATCCAAAAGCAGGCCCCCACTTCTCATTGAAATATTAGTAAGCTTATATTTCTTAAAATTATTCTTCATGTTAATTATTGTATTGTTTTAAGTGTTTTTTGCACTTTAAATAAGATGTGTGCAGTGTGTATAGGAATTCATTCATGTTTTTTTCAAATAATAATCCAGCCTCTAACAGTTTGAGGGACTGTTTCCTGGCTCACTGTTTAAAAGGTTTGAGGACCCCTACACCAACATATTAAGCCATCATGCAGGCCAATTTTCACAGTACTCTATAACTTTATTGATACTTTATCTATACAGGACCTAAACTGACATTGGACTGCGTTTACAGGACGATCGGCATCATGTATTGATTTCTTTCCTGCAGCATATTGGGGTGCAAAAAGAATATCTTTCTAGCAAAATCATCATGTGTGAAGTAGCCTTGAATATTAGAAAAATGTAAATCTGCTTCCTACGGAATATATCAACAGTAGTACTGATTAACAATACATTTATATAAGTCTTACTGATTTCCTTTCAGTCCAATCTGGTTACAAGTATTTCCTCTGTTATAGTTTTAAAAGCAGTGTGAGACAGACACACAGAGACATAATTCCCAAACATATCTTTAAGCCTTTCTAAAATAGCTATTACATTCCTAGATATTTCAATTCTGGCCAAATTTAACACTTCCCAAAATCACAGTATGTACAGCTTTCAAGAAAATCAGTTTTAAAAAACCCCATCCTTTTTATTTTATGTGGGGGCAAACTAATCAATTAACGCATTACCTATACTTTCTTGGTGATCAGTTGCACATTCATTTGGAAATTTTGACAGGCTATCAGACTGTATCAGCTTCATGGGCACAGGTAAATGTTATGATTTTAGTTAATGTAAGCAGTAGTTATTAATTGTAATGGAATACAGTGCTGATGAGCCATACCTAGCTCTCTTTGGATGTTGTCAGGAATTCCTGTAATAGTCTTTCTCCTTTTCACTTTCTTCGGCCGCCTTACCACAGTGTCTGTGTAAATTAGAGACCTCCGTATGCTGGCTTGGCGGTCAAAGTTCTCCCCTGATGTACAGTAGAACAAGCAAAGCACCATTACTGTCAAGCACGCTGACATCATGCACTTTCTTCCACTTGCTTATTGTAGAAATGAAGAAAAGGCATTAATTATATGATGTTAGCTCAGTCATACAGAGTGGATATACACTGAAGGAAAATGATACAGCACACAGTCACTTTAAGGCTTAAATATATATGCTCCCAACAAATGTTTGTCTTTCAAAACTGAACTTGTTATCTAAACCTATCATCAAGCTGTCAGTGTACCCTATGATGCTAAAAATGCTTATTTGCACATTTCACTTACATTGATAGACAGGAGGCAAATAAAGACTTGTGAAAGTGAACATGAGATCAAGGTCAATTTTGAAAATATTTCAGGTTTGCCCAAACTAAGTTTAGTATCTTTGAAAATTCTACTATATTTAAAATAAGTGTATTTTTTCAAGAGCAGATTGATAGAACTTGACAGCTTCTCAAATTTAATTAAATCTTAATCAAAAAGCCTTTCAAGTTTCTCATTTATTCTGAATCCAAATAGCCATGCCAACTGCTAGTAGTATTAACTAGACATAGACTAAAATGGTATCTCAACTACATCTAATCTATCTGACCAACCTGAGTTGTAATCGACTCAAAATCTTACATAGTGCATGCCATGTGAGAAAGCCTTAAAGCGGACTGTGTATTGTATCGTAACTAAAACCAGCAGCACTTCTACAGGCTGAATAGCTTTAAATATATTAGCTTTTCAGTGAGTTAATAACTTGGCAATTGGAAAAATAAAGCTTAGTTCTGATTAGTTAAAATGTTTAGCAGTTAAAATCTCCCTAATTTTTCCCTCCTTAGTTTAGATTTTTTTTTAATTCTTGGAAAGTCACAGAATGGTTAACATATGTATTTTCTTAGATACAATTCTATTGTATATAATTTTACTCTTACTTAATTCACAGAAGGGAAAGGTCGGATGTATATACATTCTCCCCAAATCCATTCTGAATATCTGGATAGCCAAGTTATTTCTCCTTGAAAAGCTTCCTTGGCATGTGCTAGAATTTTGTTGTGTGTGGCCACTGTTACACAATGCACACTAATTTGTAACATATGTCTCTGGAATAGAAGAGCAAAGGCTATGAGGCAGCTACTCCATCCTCAGTTATTGGAGTCCAGAGATAGGCTGTTCTTGTTAAGTGAAACCTTTGAAACTCTGGGAATAAGGAAGGTGAGAAAGTGAGAGGCAGTGAGCTCTTCAGCAAGGGTTTCAAACTACTGGTCTGTTTTGCTAGACATCCAGTAGGGAGTAGATTGTTATTCTTCAAGTAGAAAAAAGGGAGAGAGGGTTTTGGGTCAATAGCCTTCCTGTAAATATCAAAGTAGAGGTTAAAGTCTCAATTGGGTAGAATATTTATTACACACGGGTACTTAAATATGTCTTGTTTTTTAATGTGCGGCCCAGTGAACCCAATATGAGATAAGCACGTGTTTCAGTAATTTGCAGAATGAAATCCTTTATCTCTTATTTGTACCTTCATTCAGCAGAACCATCACCAGATCTTGTTATTTTCCCTTTGTGTCTGAATAAGACCCACAGCCAACACCACAACATGTCCCGGGATTAACAAATAGAACACAGTGTTTAAAAAGCATATGCTGCCAACCTTATATCCTTTCCAAAGCAAGCTCAGCTCCGGCTGACCCAAGAAACTAAATCCACTCCGAAACCTGGATAGCCAGTCAGCAGCTTGTCAGATTAATGTCATGCCCCCAACAGGTTCAGGTTATCTATCAGACTTGCAATCCCACAATCTGTCCTACTTAAAAAGCACTGACAGATGAAATCAAGGGGAGGGGGAGTTTCATCTGTTGTTCAACTGAGTGAAAGGTCACAGTCATTACTAATTAATCTCTTTTAAAGGGATGTTTGGGGTTAATATTTTATTTCAGAGATGCTAACACCACACTGTGGTGAAGAGCACAAACTACTGCCATAGGTAATAGTATAAATGTAAATATTATCCTTTTATAGAAAGAGGTGGCACAAATATATGTTTTAGCCTTCATGTATAAGTTCGTTAGAAAGGCATTGAAATAAAATGTATTACCCTCCTTCCTTTTAAAACACACAAAGGGAGAAATAGAAATAAATCTAATGGAACATTAGTCTCCAAAGTAGACTTGGGCAACTCCAGAGCTTAAATAATGATATTGATAGAATAACAAGTATCCAAGTTAATTGGTTGTTAATGAAATAATGTCAGTCAGCTATAGTAACAAGTTAGGTTGCAGTGCTACAGTATATGGGAAGGCACAGCGGATTCATATGATCATCAGAGGGTCAAGTCTGACCTTTGATTCCTTCTCCTAAAAATTACAGACATTTCTGCATTCTTTACATGCACCATTTTGGATCTCTGGTGTTGAAGGTAAAAAGAGGGTGAATCATGGCCACTGCATGAGAAAATTTGGGAAACGTTTGGATCTCCACTCCCTCAAGGACTCCCCATCCCCTACTGTTTTTAATGGCAAAAGGGGGGGGGGGTAGAGATGAAGAAAATGAAACTGGAAATTAACTACTCCCCTCTCTTCCACCACTGTTTCATAAACCTGGGAGATCTACCGAGGTAATAGTTCACCCAGTTTGAGAGAGGTTATTAGTATTCTACTGTATTGTTTTATTATTCTTTTAACAGAGAATCAAAAGAACAGTAGGCATTAACTGCTATCACTACATATGCCACGCTGGCCAGATTGTGGACACATTCTGATAATGATGCCACATAATCTTTTAGCAGCAGGGCATCGGGGAGGAGCAGTAGACATACTTCAAGAGATTGGCACTCTCCCTTCCCAAATGAAATAGAATATAGTTGTATGTGTTATTTTCCTCCTTTGGTGCCCAACTGCACAAACTACCTCAATAACATTAATCACCATTGTTGCTTGTGGAAAACCTATCATGTGTCTCTTTACTTTTGCTATCAACCCACCACAGAAATTGTATGTTTTGTTTAAGGATGGAGACAGATACTGAACTTTACATTTTCAAAAATGTAAAATCCAAAAGTGTATGTATCAAATTACCCCAGCATCTTTAGATATAAACTGAAATCCACACAGGAGTTGGCACAATCGAATCCAACAAAGTCTACCACCCAATTTTGTCAACCCAGTATTCAGATTGTGGTCAATGCAACCTCATGGCAAGAGAGAGAAACACATAGTCCTTCAAATATTGTTGGATCACCTCACCAACTACTGGCCATGCTAACTGATGGGTGAGTTGAAGAATCCCAGGTTCCTTTTCTCTTTGACAATTTAAGAACCAGGCAGCTTCTACTCCCTTCCTCACTTGATCTGTCTTGCGTAATAAAAAAGCTCAGGAGATCATGAAAACCTGTTTGCAATTTTGTGATATTTTGGTTGGTTTTCCAGCTGTGGATTTTGACTTTATTTTCCATAGTCCCACTCTGTCAATAGTTTTTGCCTTTGGCTATAAAAGGTAATTTTATCAGCGTAATTTATCTCAAAATCATAAGGAATCCCACAATCACTATCAAAACTAAAAATATTAACTTAATAATGATTCAAGTCCCACAAACAAGACTATATGAAAGCTTACTTAGTGAATTTTAAAATATCCTTTGTTGTTTGGTAGATGCAGCGGCAGGGGGGGGGAGAGACAGGATTAAGGGCAAGCCTCTTCTATCAGTAGAAATCCCCTTCTGCCTACTGATCCCAAAGATTCGCTGAGAAAGCATCTACTAGCAGAACCACTTTTCTTTTGGCGGCCGGGGGTGGGGGTGGGGGCAGAAACAGGTTGAGGTTAGAAAGAACAGGAGTATACCATTCTCAAAACTGTCCCAGCGAAGGAACAATGTACAAGATGTTAACTAAGGTAATCCCAAGAAATCCCACAACTCTAGGTATCTTGGTCAGGTAATACTGTACTCAAACTTTGCAATATTTCAAGAAAAAAATGTTGCAAAAATTAACTGCAGAAAAACTATTCTCCAAATGTTTATATCTCAACACACAACTGAGCACAAATCTTTCCAATAAGGAAACAGTTTTACATATATGATAACGTTTCCCCCCTGACATTAAGTTCAGTCGTGTCTGACTCTGGGGGTTGGTGCTCATTTCCATTTCTAAGTCAAAGAGCCGGCGTTGTCCAAGGTCATGTGGCCGGTATGACTACATGGAGCACCGTTATCTTTCCGCCGTAGCGGTACCTATTGATCTACTCACATTTGCATATTTTCAAACTTCTAGATTGGTAGAAGCTGGGGCTAACAGCAGGAACTCATACATGGTACAGCAGGCATTATGTTAACATCATTCTTCCTAAAAATCCGAGGAACCAATTTTAGTCTTCATATTTCACTAGTAATGTTATCACTACTTTATAGTCAATTTTCACTCCAGGTTTCATGCAACCTTTCAATTTGTTTCACGTGAAATAAGTATTTAAATCAACCAAGAGCCCTTGTTCTTCCTCACCATATAGCAATATAATAAAAAAAACCCTACCTGTTACGTTTATAGGTATAACATCAGTTTGGACCGCTTGAGCTTGCTGCCGCATTTTCTCCTCTGGTGTTGGCAATGGAAGTGATTTTGTCCAATTTGTTTGAGTGTTGATATCAGAGAATTCATTTGAAACTGGTGTTTTGGGTCTCTTGATGCTAAGAAGCTTTTCCTCTTCAGGAGAAGGGGTTGAACACTATAAAAGAAGACACCACAAAATTCATCGTAAATGTCATTTGCTTACAAATTTATCTTACTATAAAATAAAACTATTTGCTTCAAATAAAAAGGATACAGTCAATGAAAATCACCTGACTTGTAACAAAAAGTTCATCACTCAGACCTTCTTCCATCTAACATGAATCAAATTTAAATAAAATTACCAGTTCTTGTGTGAGCGTGTGGTTTAAAACCTTTCCGCAATAATATTCGGAAATAAAAAGGACATGGGTAACCATAGCTAATACTTTCAAAAGATATGCCTCAATCTCTTGCTATAATTCATTTGGTATACACTATATCTAGTAATGACTAACCTACATTCGGAAATTAGACAAAAGATGGGGAGCTTCAGTCCATGAGTCAAATCCAGTCCTCTTAATGCCCCAGTCTGACTTTCATGGGTTCACTAGATCACCTAATCTCCAGCCTCATTATTTGATAGGTTTCTTGGCTTTTGTAGGTTTCCATTCTACGAAAAGTGAACTGCCTCTTGTAAGGTTTATTCATTGGTAGTTAAGAGCTATAAATTAAAACAGATTACCATTTTTGATCCCACTCCTTAGTGTTTAGTTCAGCCCACTACCAGAATACACCTCTCTCAATCTTTCTGATTCAGAGATTTAAATTGAAAGAAGTTCTGCATCACTGTATTATTAATCTGTCCTAAAACCTCTCACATTAGGGTATACGGTGACTAAGAGACTTAGAATTTTTATCTGCCAGTCCTTATCTCCAATACTAAACTACAAGATAATAAAATCCAAGTCCATCTATTCCGAATGAAAATGCCACCCTTTTGTGCTGGAAGTCAACAAAAATTAAATAACAGCATCCTTTGAATTTTCTGCATTAAAAAAAATCTCAAAAGGATCTTCAAAGCAAGATGTTTTTTTGAAAAAACTTTCTTGCTAATTCAACAAACACTGAAATATACTCTTTCAGAAAAGCCACCGTTTATCTTAGGGACAAATAAATATTTAACAATTCCTGCTAAGTCCTATCAAGAAAGGAATCTTCACAATCCACATGCAAATCCTAATCCTACTCCAGCACATTATCAGTCAAAAGCAACAGCTGAAGGTTCACTTATGTTTGAGAAAATGTGCTTGATTAAATTTAAAAACTCATTGTGTAATGAAAAGTGAAAAGCACTCAGATGGATGGTCTGTTCCAATAAACAAAGTACATTCCCACTGACAACATGTGCAGTATGTTCAACAATATGTCTATTAATTCACAAAGAACACTACAAAGACTAGCAGATTGCGTAATGATTAACAGTAATCATTATCCTATCAGATAATGCAACTTCATACTTTGATATGTATGAGTTAATCTTTGACTAGAGATCAGAGTACTTGAAATTATAACGTAACTCGCATCCTCTGCTTTTCTGATTATTTGGAAATATACTTTATAGCAAAATGCAAACAGCGCAATGGGTTAAACCCTTTTGCCACAGGACTGAAGACCACAGGTCGGAGGTTCGAATGGATGTGCTCCCTCTGTCAGCTCCAGCTCCCCATGCGAGGACATGAGAAAAGCCTCCCACAAGAATGGGAAAACATCAATACATCTGGGTGTCCCCTGGGCAACATCCTTGCAGATGGCCAATTCATTCACACCAGAAGCATCTTGTGGTTTCTCAAGTCGCTCCAGACACGGGGGGAAAAAGCATGATGCTTGGATGCCGATTTTAGCAGATTCAGCAAGGACATTTTTTTATAAGAAATGTGTGTTTTTATATTAAAATATACCTATATTTTTCCAAGCAACAAGATCCTTATTTTTGTTATTTGTCTGTTTTCCTAAAATATGATAGGTACCTTAAAACACAGAACATGAACGTTACAAAGCAGTATTATTGTATTCAATCAAAAGACCATTTCAGTGAAGAGATTCTCAAGCATTAAGTAGAACATATTATGACTATATTGTAGTATATTGTAGTATATTTACAAGATGAGAAAGTAGAAAAATAGCTTTTTACCCATTTTGCAGATCCAGTGTGTATTTTACAGATATGACTTGCACAAAACAGGAGACAATGCAGTTGCAAGATTAAGAAATCTCCTGTAATGTTTTATTTTCAAGTCCCACAGACAAAAAGTTAAACTAAAATGTTATGCAACTGTGATCTATCTTTTTAAAGTTTGCCTTCCTTTTTATAGCATGGTGCTTGGTCATGACAAGCCCCACTAACCTATTTTTTATCTAGTTGGCTGACACTGTCGAAATACATAGCTGTCACGTTATGTTGACCTTTTATTGTATCCCCAAACCTAGTTGCCAAAAGCTAGTCACCAGGGGCACTCTGGGCATGTCAAGAGACAAAGATGGAAATGGATTCTCCAGGATTTTCCTTTTTTTTTTCCCAAGGAAATTGACCAGCTGTTAATAATGCATTTCTTAAAAGCAGCTGTAACATAAAACATCGGTCAGGGAGATGGCAATACAGATACGGAGGGAACTTACTGGAAGCAAACCAACCATCCAGCCAATAAATAGAGTAAATAAAATTATTCTGATAAAGCATGATTTTTTGCTTAAATCTCTCAAAGATTTAATGTTTACTACATTAAATATTTTAATTACCTTCATTAGCCCAATATTCTTTAGCCAAAAAAATAGAACTATTTGGGGCGGGCGGGGGGGGGGGGGTGGTAGTAGAAAGTGGCCAGACTGGTCTATCATAGGAATTATTGCTACCTAGGATCCTTTTATAGCAAGAATTTAATTTGATCACACTATTTTACTCTTCTTATATGCGGAAACAACATCACCCAAGGAGACTTTCTGCTGTGCTTTCTGCAACCAAACTTGCCTATCTCAGATTGGCCTTTTCAGGCATCAACTCGCTTGTAAAAAGTGTGGGATGAGTCCTTCCTAAGAATCTTTGTTCGTGAAGTAATGCCGAGAGAGATGTGGAGATAACTAAATTTTGGGTTTTAGCTCTTAGAGTCATAAAATCCTAAAGTTAGAAGAGATCTCGTGGACCATCCGGTCCAACCCCCAGCCAAGAAGCAGGAATCTTGCATCTTCATACTGATCAGCTTCACTGGCCAAGTACCAGAAGACAGAGTGACACAGTTCTTGTCTCAAAGTAAGCCCTAATGAACAAAGTGGAACTTCCATAGACATATAAGATAATTCTATTAATTTACTTGCTTCAGCATCAAAACACTGATAATGTGTTTTCTAAATGTTCCTTTCTAAGGTTATATTTACTATATACATTTTTCTCTTTTCAAAACATTCAGGTTACCTAAAAGCCAAACTTTCGGGTGACAATTTGGTCTATTTAAACTTCACTTACAATGAAGAAACCCCCAAATGTTAATCACTGCTATTCACTTATTTAACAAGAACATTGTCTAAATAATTAAACACAGTAAAGATGTTTGACAATGGAATATGTTGACAATGGAGTGTGGTGGGATCTCCTTATTGGGAGGTTTTGAAACAGAAGCCTTATGGTCATCTGTCAGGAGTGCTTTGTGTGTCCGCCTGGACAGCCCTTGGGGTCTCTTCCAACTTTAGGATTCTATTTTTCTAAATTCAATGCACAGAAAACCACTATTAGAAATTGTTGTTCTGACTTATTGCAACACTAACCCAGGGTTTGCTTAGCAAGATTTATTCAGAGGAGGGCTTGCCATACATTTCTCTCAAAAATGCAATTGGATAGGATCTGCCAAAAGTCAGCCAGATGGTTTCCATGGCTGAGAAGATTTGAACCCTCTCCCAGAATTATAAACCAACACTTGAACCACTCCACCACCCCAGAAATGGAGGCAAGGTTCTTTCTAATATGTAAAAATAAGACTCATTTCAGTTCCTATCTATTTTTTACATTCCTTCTTCCAAGAGTACACCTTCAGACAGTGTTTTATTAAGTTCAAGCAATGAGAAGGCAAAACAAAAAGAGTATATGTGTGTATTTACAGGTATTTATTTATTTACCATACTTATATACCGCCTCTCTCAACCCGAAGGTGACTCGAGGCAGTCAATGAAAAAATTACAATACATTACATTACCTGTGTATTTCCAGGTAAAGGAAAAAATACATTTTGTTTTATAAAATTGGGTGTAGGCTATCCTATCAGAGACGTAGTAAAATATTGCTCTTCTCCAATATAATCTGCACAAAATCCTGCATTACAAAGAGTGGAGCATGCTATTCCATATCTGCAGCATTAAGTAGTTTCTGCTCCACCAAGCAACTATCTGGCCCCGGGGGTGCCAACACCTTTACTGACCAGAAAATGCAGACCTGCTGTTTCCAGTTGTACTTACTCCAATGAGTATGCAAAGGGATCTTGCAGTCCCTTGGAGACTAGCTAAGAAGACAAAGTTGCTAGCAGACATCTATGAAATCAAATGAAGTCTCTAAGGTGCAATAAGATCCCCATGCATACTGATATTCCAGACTAACACAGCTATGTTTTTGAATATTGCAAATGGGGCAAGAAAAAATAGGTTACTCTACTAGATTTCAGCAACTTATTTGAAATCCAGAGCAATTATTTCATTTCTCTTCTGCTAGCTGGTGAATTGAAGCTAGAAGAAGCCTCCTCTAGTCACTGCTCTGTTTTCCTCCCCCAGCTGGTAAATGGCCATGTCAGTGCCCTTGGGGAATGACAACTGCCTTGAGGAAGGTCTTGGAAATGAGCTACTGAAGGGTTTCTTATGGGATATCCAAAACAAGATGTACACACATGTAAACTGAGTTACATATGGACATGACTCCAGAAGAATTTCATGTCTTGCGTATCTTTGAAGACAGCATCTCTCTTCAAATGTTTAGTTAAGACTAAGTTCAGTTAGTGGCTTCTTCACTCTGTTGTATTTTGCAAAACACAACCAAAACCCAGGGAATGCCTGGGAGAAAATATAGATTTTATTTCTTTGTTTATCTTGGAAATATCTATTGCAGAGTCAGCTCTGCATGGTGGTCCTTTTATGCTGGAGAAGCATAACTATCACGTGTATTGATTCTTAGAGTAAAACAAACCAAATATTTGTTTTTCATTTCAAATACATATAGCTTGTAACATTCAATAAATTACTGGGCAGTACGCAACACACACTATTGTAATAATCTAATTTATGAGAAAGTTCAGAATGGTTAAGATTATTTATTTATTTATTCTATTTATATCCCGCCTGTCTCTACCCCGAAGTAGACTCAAGGCAGCTTTACAAATGGCAACTATTTGGTGCCTTTAGAAAACAAACAATTAAATACATTTAAGTTAAAATTTAAAAAATTAGAGTTAAAATGCACATTAAAACATATAAACATTATAATCACAATTTAAATCATGTTAGATTACTAACAATTTGGTGGGCAGCTAGTGTTAACAAAATATGTTGTTAAAAATAAGTTTGTTCATTAAGTATCCAAATGAGGGTTCCCAGTTGCCAACAGAGGCGGGAGGAACTTTGAAAATAGTACTATTGTTATTATAGTATTTCTTTTGCACAAAGAAAAAAGCAGTAGTAGCATGTGAAAGCACAAGTCAGACCCGAGGTTATTGCAATACGACAGCTACATCAAGCTGCAGATTATACAGCTGGATGAGCCTAGTTTTGGGCTAGATACCTTGATTTTCCATGGAATCAAACAACAGCAGGCATTAAGGCAAGACTGAGGGAGGCAGTCTAACAGACTAGACTGTTGAGTGAGAGAGAAAAAGAAAGTGAATGAGTGGCAAAGAAAGGAAAACGGGGAACATACACACAAATAAAAAGACACAACAGACAAAAGTATATATAACAACCATAGTAGGCACAATTTCAGAAAGTAGACAAAAGTGGCCACATGAAAATGCATTTTTGATGTAAAACAAATGGGATTGTGGTGAAGAAAGAACCAGGAGGAAAAAGAGCACTACTGGGATGTCATGTTTTAAATAAAGGGGCATTGTATAAGAAAAGGAATGAGAAACAGCACATTAAGTGAATTCCTGATGGGGAAAAGTGCATAGTGCCTAAAAACTACCTTTACAATTTCAGTTCTATACAGAGTTGAAATTGTAAAGATAACCTTTTGACACCTTGTAATTCAATAAGAGGCTACCAGGAAAAAAAATACTGCTTTCAAACTATGAACTTGAATTGTGGCCAATTCTCATATTGAAAAATGGCTCTATGCAATGTGTCTCTATCTGGGCCATGGAATACCTTTGTGGCCTGGGTAACAATTCACGAACAAAACAAAGATGCATAACAATTCATGAACCAAAACAAAAACCTTCCAAGTTGTGGATCATCTTTGGTCCAACCAGACTATTTTCTGTCTAGCCAGGACATTTTACGCTGACAGACAGCAGCTTTCTAGGCTTCAAATGTTAAATCCTTCATCCACCCATCTGTTACGTTCTTACCTAATGTAGCATCATAGGCAATAATAACAGCCGGTAAAGTAACGCCTCCTCAGATGGCGAAAAGGAAGAACTTCCAAAGCTATCTCTTACTCCTCAAGATCTTTTCTTACAAAAGTGTTAAAATATTGATAACCCTATATACTCATGTACAGGTCTAGAAATTTTAGTCAGAAAATCAATAAAAAAGCTGGAGTGACTTACTCATGTGTCAAAGTAACAATGGTACCTTAACTCTTTTTTTTAAACTCTGCATACAGTGGCAAAAAGCAAATTCCTCTTGGGAGGACCTAAAAGAAGCACCGACTCCCTTGACTCATTTTTCCACCATTCTGCTGCTCTTTTTGAGTGCCTGGGGTGGGAAAATGATGCTGGTGAGGGCACAG